>BLKR01008963.1:0-501294 GCA_011170035.1 Teleogryllus occipitalis
CGTTTCCCATACTTAACATACCAGTCGTAAATACGAAACGAAACAGAAGAGTACTCTTTATCTGCCGTGCAGATTTCAGCCCCCTGGGGTTAATAGTTTAGATGATACAGCCAGTCATAGATGACCGTATTTCACAAATATTGAAAATATACTGAAAAAAGGAAAACCGTCTGTAAGCCGTATTTTTCGACCGTTTGTGGCGAATGATGATTATTCTGAATGTACTCACTCCTCTGAACGCGACGGTGCTTTTAGAATTGCAAAATTCGCATTGGTTTAGAACATATGAGCGACTAAAGCCAATCCTGAAAATTCGTACAGATCGTAATACCCTGTTGAACTTTTCAAATTTCGACCGGACACCGAAACTTCTGAAAACTAGCGTCCTAACTCGAAATTTAAAGGCGATTACAATGGTGAAGTTCATATTTCTCTGTCATGCTTCGTTTTCTTTAAATTCGCAAAAACGTTCATAAAATGCGCAGATTTAGCCCGAAAAGCAACGTATATTGTTGCCGTTCTTCTTACGTTTCCCATACTTAAAATACCAGTCGTAAATACGAAACGAAACAGAAGAGTACTCTTTATCTGCCGTGCAGATTTCAGCCCCCTGGGGTTAATAGTTTAGATGATACAGGCAGTCAAAGATGACCGTATTTCACAAATATTCAAAATATACCGAAAAAAGGAAAACCGTCTGTAAGCCGTATTTTTCGACCGATTGAGGCGAATGATGATTTTTCTGAATGTACTCACTCCTCTGAACGCGACGGTGCTTTTAGAATTGCAAAATTCGCATTGGTTTACGACATATGAGCGATTAAAGCCAATCCTGAAAATTCGTACAATTCGTAATACCCTGTTGAACTTTTAAATTTCGACAGGACACCGAAACTTCTGAAAACTAGAGTCCTAACTCGAAATTTAAAGGCGATTACAATGGTGAAGTTCATTATTCTCTGTGTGGCTTCGTTTTCTTTAAATTCGCAAAAACGTTCATAAAATGCGCAGTTTTAGCCCGAAAAGCAACGTATATTGTTGCCGTTGTTCTTACGTTTCCCATACTTAAAATACCAGTCGTAAATACGAAACGAAACAGAAGAGTACTCTTTATCTGCCGTGCAGATTTGAGCCCCTTGGGGTTAATAGTTTAGATGATACAGCCAGTCAAAGATGACCGTATTTCACAAATATTGAAAATATACTAAAAAAAGAAAAACCGTCTGTAAGCCGTATTTTTCGACCGTTTGTGGCGAATGATGATTATTCTGAATGTACTCACTCCTCTGAACGCGACGGTGCTTTTAGAATTGCAAAATGCGCATTGGTTTAGGACATATGAGCGATTAAAGCCAATCCTGAAAATTCGTACAGATCGTAATACCCTGTTGAACTTTTCAAATTTCGACAGGACACCGAAACTTCTGAAAACTAGCGGCCTAACTCGAAATTTAAAGGCGATTACAATGGTGAAGTTCATTTTTCTCTGTCATGCTTCGTTTTCTTTAAATTCGCAAAAACGTTCATAAAATGCGCAGTTTTAGCCCGAAAAGCAACGTATATTGTTGCCGTTCTTCTTACGTTTCCCATACTTAAAATACCAGTCGTAAATACGAAACGAAACAGAAGAGTACTCTTCATCTGCCGTGCAGATTTCAGCCCCCTGGGGTTAATAGTTTAGAAGATACAGCCAGTCAAAGATGACCGTATTTCACAAATATTGAAAATATACTAAAAAAAGGAAAACCGTCTGTAAGCCGTATTTTTCGACCGATTGAGGCGAATGATGATTTTTCTGACTGTACTCACTCCTCTGAACGCGACGGTGCTTTTAGAATTGCAAAATTCGCATTGGTTTACGACATATGAGCGATTAAAGCCAATCCTGAAAATTCGTACAATTCGTAATACCCTGTTGAACTTTTCAAATTTCGACAGGACACCGAAACTTCTGAAAACTAGCGTCCTAACTCGAAATTTAAAGGCGATTACAATGGTGAAGTTCATTTTCCTCTGTGAGGCTTCGTTTTCTTTAAATTCGCAAAAACGTTCATAAAATGCGCAGTTTTAGCCCGAAAAGGAACGTATATTGTTGCCGTTCTTCTTACGTTTCTATACTTAAAATACCAGTCGTAAATACGAAACGAAACAAAAGAGTACTCTTTATCTGCCGTGCAGATTTCAGCCCCCTGGGGTTAATAGTTTAGATGATACAGCCAGTCAAAGATGACCGTATTTCACAAATATTGAAAATATACCGAAAAAAGGAAAATCGTCTGTAAGCCGCATTTTTCGACCGATTGAAACGAATGATGATTTTTCTGAATGTACTCACTCCTCTGAACGCGACGGTGCTTTTTGAATTGCAAAATTCGCATTAGTTTAGGAGATACGAGCGATTAAAGCCAATCCTGAAAATTCGTACAATTCGTAATACCCTGTTGAACTTTTAAAATTTCGACAGGACACCGAAACTTCTGAAAACTAGCGTCCTAACTCGAAATTTAAAGGCGATTACAATGGTGAAGTTCATTTTTCTCTGTGAGGCTTCGTTTTCTTTAAATTCGCAAAAACGTTCATAAAATGCGCAGTTTTAGCCCGAAAAGCAACGTATATTGTTGCCGTTCTTCTTACGTTTCCCATACTTAAAATACCAGTCATAAATATGAAACGAAACAGAAGAGTACTCTTTATCTGCCGTGCAGATGTCAGCCCTCTAAGGGTTAATAGTTTAGATGATAGAGGCAGTCAAAGATGACCGTATTTCACAAATATTGAAAATATACCGAAAAAAGGAAAACCGTCTGTAAGCCGTATTTTTCGACCGATTGAGGCGAATGATGATTTTTCTTAATGTACTCACTCCTCTGAACGCGACGGTGCTTTTAGAATTGCAAAATTCGCATTAGTTTAGGAGATCCGAGCGATTAAAGCCAATCTTGAAAATTCGTAAAATTCGTAATACCCCCCCTGTTGAACTTTTAAAAATTCGACCGGACACCGAAACTTCTGAAAACTAGCGTCCTAATTTGAAATTTAAAGGCGATTACAATGGTGAAGTTCATTTTTCTCTGTGAGGCTTCGTTTTCTTTAAATTCGCAAAAACGTTCATAAAATGCGCAGTTTTAGCCCGAAAAGCAACGTATATTTTTGCCGTTCTTCTTACGTTTCCCATACTTAAAATACCAGTCGTAAATACGAAACGAAACAGAAGAGTACTCTTTATCTGCCGTGCAGATTTCAGCCCCCTGGGGTTAATAGTTTAGATGATACAGCCAGTCAAAGATGACCGTATTTCACAAATATTGAAAATATAGCCGAAAAAAGGAAAATCGTCTGTAAGCCGTATTTTTCAAAAGATTGAGGCGAATGATGATTTTTCTGAATGTACTCACTCCTCTGAACGCGACGGTGCTTTTAGAATTGCAAAATTCGCATTGGTTTACGACATATGAGCGATTTAAGCCAATCCTGAAAATTCGTACAATTCGTAATACCCTGTTGAACTTTTCAAATTTCGACCGGACACCGAAAGTTCTGAAAACTAGCGTCCTAACTCGAAATTTAAAGGCGATTACAATGGTGAAGTTCATTTTTCTCTGTGAGGCTTCGTTTTCTCTAAATTCGCAAAAACGTTCATAAAATGCGCAGTTTTAGCCCGAAAAGCAACGTATATTGTTGCCGTTCTTCTTACGTTTCCCATACTTAAAATACCAGTCGTAAAAACGAAACGAAACAGAAGAGTACTCTTTATCTGCCGTGCAGATTTCAGCCCCCTGGGGTTAATAGTTTAGATGATACAGCCAGTCAAAGTTGACCGTATTTCACAAATATTGAAAATATACTGAAAAAAGGAAAACCGTCTGTAAGCCGTATTTTTCGACCGATTGTGGCGAATGATGATTTTTCTGAATGTACTCGCTCCTCTGAACGCGACGGTGCTTTTAGAATTGCAAAATTCGCATTGGTTTAGGACATATGAGCGATTAAAGCCAATCCTGAAAATTCGTACAATTCGTAATACCCTGTTGAACTTTTCAAATTTCGACCGGACACCGAAACTTCTGAAAACTAGCGTCCTAACTCGAAATTTAAAGGCGATTACAATGGTGAAGTTCATTTTTCTCTGTCATGCTTCGTTTCCTTTAAATTCGCAAAAACGTTCATAAAATGCGCAGTTTTAGCCCGAAAAGCAACGTATATTTTTGCCGTTCTTCTTACGTTTCCCATACTTAAAATACCAGTCGTAAATACGAAACGAAACAGAAGAGTACTCTTTATCTGCCGTGCAGATTTCAGCCCCCTGTGGTTAATAGTTTAGATGATACAGCCAGTCAAAGATGACCGTATTTCACAAATATTGAAAATATAGCCGAAAAAAGGAAAATCGTCTGTAAGCCGTATTTTTCGACCGATTGAGGCGAATGATGATTTTTCTGAATGTACTCACTCCTCTGAACGCGACGGTGCTTTTAGAATTGCAAAATTCGCATTGGTTTAGGACATATGAGCGATTAAAGCAATCCTGAAAATTCGTACAATTCGTAATACCCTGTTGAACTTTTCAAATTTCGACCGGACACCGAAACTTCTGAAAACTAGCGTCCTAACTCGAAATTTAAAGGCGATTACAATGGTGAAGTTCATTTTTCTCTGTCATGCTTCGTTTTCTATAAATTCGAATAACCTTCATAAAAGGCGCAGTTTTAGCCCGAAAAGCAACGTATATTGTTGCCGTTCTTCCTCGTTTCCCATACTTAAAATACCAGTCGTAAATACGAAACGAAACAGAAGAGTACTCTTCATCAGCCGTGCAGATTTCAGCCCCCTGGGGTTAATAGTTTAGATGATACAGCCAGTCAAAGATGACCGTATTTCACAAATATTGAAAATATAGCCGAAAAAAGGAAAATCGTCTGTAAGCCGTATTTTTCGACCGATTGAGGCGAATGATGATTTTTCTGAATGTACTCACTCCTCTTAACGCGACGGTGCTTTTAGAATTGCAAAATTCGCATTGGTTTACGACATATGAGCGATTAAAGCCAATCCTGAAATTTCGTACAATTCGTAATACCCTGTTGAACTTTTCAAATTTCGACCGGACAACGAAACTTCTGAAAACTAGCATCGTAACTCGAAATTTAAAGGCGATTACAATGGTGAAGTTCATTTTTCTCTGTGAGGCTTCGTTTTCTTTAAATTCGCAAAAACGTTCATAAAATGCGCAGTTTTAGCCCGAAAAGCAACGTATATTTTTGCCGTTCTTCTTACGTTTCCCATACTTAAAATACCAGTCGTAAAAATGAAACGAAACAGAAGAGTACTCTTTATCTGCCATGCAGATTTCAGCCCCCTGGGGTTAATAGTTTAAATGATACAGCCAGTCAAAGATGACCAGGAGCTTTCTTGCCAATGAAGAAAATATAGTTTGTAAAAGGAAAATCGTTCGTAAGCCGTATTTTTTCGACCGATTGAAGAACATGATGATTTTTCTGAATGTATCACTCCCTCTAACTATGACGT
Organism: Teleogryllus occipitalis; assembly: GCA_011170035.1. Lineage (NCBI taxonomy): Eukaryota > Metazoa > Arthropoda > Insecta > Orthoptera > Gryllidae > Teleogryllus > Teleogryllus occipitalis. The sequence goes on from BLKR01008963.1 coordinate 5,527, forward strand.
GCTTTTAGAATTGCAAAATTCATTGCTTCGCCAATATATGAAAGGACAATAATCCTGAAATTCGTACAATTCGTAATGGCTTCCTCCCTGTTGAACTTTTCTTCGCCTCAAGACTGTGGACAACGAAACTTCTGAAAACTAAAGGGTCCTAACTCGAAATTTAAAGGCGATTACAATGGTGAAGTTCATTTTTCTCTGTGAGGCTTCGTTTTCTTTAAATTCGCAAAAACGTTCATAAATTTGCGCAGTTTTAGCCCGAAAAGCAACGTATATTTTTGCCGTTCTTCTTACATTTCCCATACTTAAAATACCAGTCGTAAAAATGAAACGAAACAGAAGAGTACTCTTTATCTGCCATGCAGATTTCAGCCCCCTGGGGTTAATAGTTTAAATGATACAGCCAGTCAAAGATGACCGTATTTCACAAATATTGAAAATATACCGAAAAAAGGAAAACCGTCTGTAAGCCGTATTTTTCGACCGATTGAGGCGAATGATGATTTTTCTGAATGTACTCACTCCTCTGAACGCGACGGTGCTTTTAGAATTGCAAAATGCGCATTGGTTTAGGACATATGAGCGATTAAAGCCAATCCTGAAAATTCGTACAGATCGTAATACCCTGTTGAAATTTTCAAATTTCGACCGGACACCGAAACTTCTGAAAACTAGCGTCCTAACTCGAAATTTAAAGGCCATTACAATGGTGAAGTTCATTTTTCTCTGTCATGCTTCGTTTTCTTTAAATTCGCAAAAACGTTCATAAAATGCGCAGTTTTAGCCCGAAAAGCAACGTATATTGTTGCCGTTCTTCTTACGTTTCCCATACTTAAAATACCAGTCGTAATAACGAAACGAAACAGAAGAGTACTCTTTATCTGCCGTGCAGATTTCAGCCCCCTGGAGTTAATAGTTTAGATGATACAGCCAGTCAAAGATGACCGTATTTCACAAATATTGAAAATATAGCCGAAAAAAGGAAAATCGTCTGTAAGCCGTATTTTTCGACCGATTGAGGCGCATGATGATTTTTCTGAATGTACTCACTCCTCTGAACGCGACGGTGCTTTTAGAATTGCAAAATTCGCATTGGTTTAGGACATATGAGCGATTAAAGCCAATCCTGAAAATTCGTACAATTCGTAATACCCTGTTGAACTTTTCAAATTTCGACCGGACACCGAAACTTCTGAAAACTAGCGTCCTAACTCTAAATTTAAAGGCGATTACAATGGTGAAGTTCATTTTTCTCTGTCATGCTTCGTTTTCTTTAAATTCGCAAAAACGTTCATAAAATGCGCAGTTTTAGCCCGAAAAGCAACGTATATTGTTGCCGTTCTTCTTACGTTTCCCATACTTAAAATACCAGTCGTAATAACGAAACGAAACAGAAGAGTACTCTTTATCTGCCGTGCAGATTTCAGCCCCCTGGAGTTAATAGTTTAGATGATACAGCCAGTCAAAGATGACCGTATTTCACAAATATTGAAAATATAGCCGAAAAAAGGAAAATCGTCTGTAAGCCGTATTTTTCGACCGATTGAGGCGAATGATGATTTTTCTGAATGTACTCACTCCTCTGAACGCGACGGTGCTTTTAGAATTGCAAAATTCGCATTGGTTTACGACATATGAGCGATTAAAGCCAATCCTGAAATTTCGTACAATTCGTAATACCCTGTTGAACTTTTCAAATTTCGACCGGACATCGAAACTTCTGAAAACTAGCGTCCTAACTCGAAATTTAAAGGCGATTACAATGGTGAAGTTCATTTTTCTCTGTGAGGCTTCGTTTTCTTTAAATTCGGAAAAACGTTCATAAAATGCGCAGTTTTAGCCCGAAAAGCAACGTATATTTTTGCCGTTCTTCTTACGTTTCCCATACTTAAAGTACCAGTCGTAAACACGAAACGAAACAGAAGAGTACTCTTTATCTGCCATGCAGATTTCAGCCCCCTGGGGTTAATAGTTTAGATGATACAGCCAGTGAAAGATGACCGTATTTCACAAATATTGAAAATATACCGAAAAAAGGAAAACCGTCTGTAAGCCGTATTTTTCGACCGATTGAGGCACATGATGATTTTTCTGAATGTACTCACTCCTCTGAACGCGACGGTGCTTTTAGAATTGCAAAATTCGCATTGGTTTAGGACATATGAGCGATTAAAGGCAATCCTGAAAATTCGTACAATTCGTAATACCCTGTTGAACTTTTCAAATTTCGACTGGACACCGAAACTTCTGAAAACTAGCGTCCTAACTCGAAATTTAAAGGCGATTACAATGGTGAAGTTCATTTTTCTCTGTGAGGCTTCGTTTTCTTTAAATTCGCAAAAACGTTCATAGAATGCGCAGTTTTAGCCCGAAAAGCAACGTATATTTTTGCCGTTCTTCTTACGTTTCCCATACTTAAAATACCTGTCGTAAAAATGAAACGAAACAGAAGAGTACTCTTTCTCCGCCATGCAGATTTCAGCCCCCTGGGGTTAATAGTTTAAATGATACAGCCAGTCAAAGATGACCGTATTTCACAAATATTGAAAATATACCGAAAAAAGGAAAACCGTCTGTAAGCCGTATTTTTCGACCGATTGAGGCGAATGATGATTTTTCTGAATGTACTCACTCCTCTGAACGCGACGGTGCATTTAGAATTGCAAAATTCGCATTGGTTTACGACATATGAGCGATTAAAGCCAATCCTGAAAATTCGTACAATTCGTATTACCCTGTTGAACTTTTCAAATTTCGACCGGACACCGAAACTTCTGAAAACTAGCGTCCTAACTCGAAATTTAAAGGCGATTACAATGGTGAAGTTCATTTTTCTCTGTCATGCTTCGTTTTCTTTAAATTCGCAAAAACGTTCATAAAATGCGCAGTTTTAGCCCGAAAAGCAACGTATATTGTTGCCGTTCTTCTTACGTTTCCCATACTTAAAATACCAGTCGTAAAAACGAAACGAAACAGAAGAGTACTCTTTATCTGCCGTGAAGATTTGAGCCCCCTGGGGTTAATAGTTTAGATGATACAGCCAGTCAAAGATGACCGTATTTCACAAATATTGAAAATATAGCCGAAAAAAGGAAAACCGTCTGTAAGCCGTATTTTTCGACCGATTGAGGCGAATGATGATTTTTCTGAATGTACTCACTCCTCTGAACGCGACGGTGCTTTTAGAATTGCAAAATTCGCATTGGTTTACGACATATGAGCGATTAAAGCCAATCCTGAAAATTCGTACAATTCGTAATACCCTGTTGAACTTTTCAAATTTCGACCGGACACCGAAACTTCTGAAAACTAGCGTCCTAACTCGAAATTTAAAGGCGATTACAATGGTGAAGTTCATTTTTCTCTGTGAGGCTTCGTTTTCTTTAAATTCGCAAAAACGTTCATAAAATGCGCAGTTTTAGCCCGAAAAGCAACGTATATTGTTGCCGTTCTTCTTATGTTTCCCATACTTTAAGTACCAGTCGTAAACACGAAACGAAACAGAAGAGTACTCTTTATCTGCCATGCAGATTTCAGCCCCCTGGGGTTAATAGTTTAGATGATACAGCCAGTCAAAGATGACCGTATTTCACAAATATTGAAAATATACCGAAAAAAGGAAAACCGTCTGTAAGCCGTATTTTTCGACCGATTGAGGCGCATGATGATTTTTCTGAATGTACTCACTCCTCTGAACGCGACGGTGCTTTTAGAATTGCAAAATTCGCATTGGTTTAGACATATGAGCGATTAAAGGCAATCCTGAAAATTCGTACAATTCGTAATACCCTGTTGAACTTTTCAAATTTCGACAGGACACCGAAACTTCTGAAAACTAGCGTCCTAACTCGAAATTTAAAGGCGATTACAATGGTGAAGTTCATTTTTCTCTGTGAGGCTTCGTTTTCTTTAAATTCGCAAAAACGTTCATAAAATGCGCAGTTTTAGCCCGAAAAGCAACGTATATTGGTGCCGTTCTTCTTACGTTTCCCATACTTAAAATACCAGTCATCAATATGAAACGAAACAGAAGAGTACTCTTTATCTGCCGTGCAGATTTCAGCCCCCTGGGGTTAATAGTTTAGATGATACAGGCAGTCAAAGATGACCGTATTTCACAAATATTGAAAATATACCGAAAAAAGGAAAACCGTCTGTAAGCCGTATTTTTCGACCGATTGAGGCGAATGATGATTTTTCTGAATGTACTCACTCCTCTGAACGTGACGGTACTTTTAGAATTGCAAAATTCGCATTGGTTTACGACATATGAGCGATTAAAACCAATCCTGAAAATTCGTACAATTCGTAATAACCTGTTGAGTTTTTCAAATTTCGACCGGACACCGAAACTTCTGAAAACTAGCGTCCTAACTCGAAATTTAAAGGCGATTACAATGGTGAAGTTCATTTTTCTCTGTGAGGCTTCGTTTTCTTTAAATTCGCAAAAACGTTCATAAAATGCGCAGTTTTAGCCCGAAAAGCAACGTATATTGTTGCCGTTCTTCTTACGTTTCCCATACTTAAAATACCAGTCGTAAATACGAAACGAAACAGAAGAGTACTCTTTATCTGCCGTGCAGATTTCAGCCCCCTGGGGTTAATAGTTTAGATGATACAGCCAGTCGAAGATGACCGTATTTCACAAATATTAAAAATATACTGAAAAAAGGAAAACCGTCTGTAAGCCGTATTTTTCGACCGTTTGTGGCGAATGATGATTATTCTCAATGTACTCACTCCTCTGAACGCGACGGTGCTTTTAGAATTGCAAAATGCGCATTGGTTTAGGACATATGAGCGATTAAAGCCAATCCTAAAAATTCGTACAGATCGTAATACCCTGTTGAACTTTTCAAATTTCGACAGGACACCGAAACTTCTGAAAACTAGCGGCCTAACTCGAAATTTAAAGGCGATTACAATGGTGAAGTTCATTTTTCTCTGTGAGGCTTCGTTTTCTTTAACTTCGCAAAAACGTTCATAAAATGCGCAGTTTTAGCCCGAAAAGCAACGTATATTGTTGCCGTTCTTCTTACGTTTCCCATACTTAAATTACCAGTCATCAATATGAAACGAAACAGAAGAGTACTCTTTATCTGCCGTGCAGATTTCAGCCCCCTGGGGTTAATAGTTTAGATGATACAGCCAGTCAAAGATGACCGTATTTCACAAATATTGAAAATATACCGAAAAAAGGAAAAACGTCTGTAAGCCGCATTTTTCGACCGATTGAAACGAATGATGATTTTTCTGAATGTACTCACTCCTCTGAACGCGACGGTGCTTTTAGAATTGCAAAATTCGCATTAGTTTAGGAGATACGAGCGATTAAAGCCAATCCTGAAAATTCGTACAATTCGTAATACTCTGTTGAACTTTTCAAATTTCGACCGGACACCGAAACTTCTGAAAACTAGCGTTCTAACTCAAAATTTAAAGGCGATTACAATGGTGAAGTTCATTTTTCTCTGTGAGGCTTCGTTTTCTTTAAATTCGCAAAAACCGTTCATAAAATGCACAGTTTTAGCCCGAAAAGCAACGTATATTGTTGCCGTTCTTCTTACGTTTCCCATACTTAAAATACCAGTCATAAATATGAAACGAAACAGAAGAGTACTCTTTATCTGCCGTGCAGATTTCAGCCCCCTGGGGGTAATAGTTTAGATGATACAGCCAGTCAAAGTTGACCGTATTTCACAAATATTGAAAATATACCGAAAAAAGGAAAACCGTCTGTAAGCCGTATTTTTCGACCGTTTGTGGCGAATGATGTTTATTCTGAATGTACTCACTCCTCTAAACGCGACGGTGCTTTTAGAATTGCAAAATGCCCATTGGTTTAGGACATATGAGCGATTAAAGCCAATCCTGAAAATTCGTACAATTCGTAATACCCTGTTGAACTTTTCAAATTTCGAGCGGACACCGAAACTTCTGAAAACTAGCGTCCTAACTCGAAATTTAAAGGCGATTACAATGGTGAGGTTAATTTTTCTTTGTGAGGCTTCGTTTTCTTTAAATTCGCAAACACGTTCATAAAATTAGCAGTTTTAGCCCGAAAAGATACGTATATTGTTGCCGTTCTTCTTACGTTTCCCATACTCAAAATACCAGTCGTAAATACGAAACGAAACAGAAGAGTACTCTTTATCTGCCATGCAGATTTCAGCCCCCTGGGGTTAATAGTTTAGATGATACAGCCAGTCAAAGATGACCGTATTTCACAAATATTGAAAATATACCGAAAAAAGGAAAACCGTCTGTAAGCCGTATTTTTAGACCGATTGAGGCGCATGATGATTTTTCTGAATGTACTTACTCCTCTGATCGCGACGGTGCTTTTAGAATTGCAAAATTCGCATTGGTTTAGGACATATGAGCGATTAAAGCCAATCCTGAAAATTTGTAAAATTCGTAATACCCTGTTGAACTTTTCAAATTTCGACCGGACACCGAAACTTCTGAAAACTAGCGTCCTATCTCGAAATTTAAAGGCGATTACAATGGTGAAGTTCATTTTTCTCTGTGAGGCTTCGATTTCTTTAAATTCGCAAAAACGTTCATAAAATGCACAGTTTTAGCCCGAAAAGCAACGTATATTGTTGCCGTTCTTCCTACGTTTCCCATACTTAAAATACCAGTCGTAAATACGAAACGAAACAGAAGAGTACTCTTCATCTGCCGTGCAGATTTCAGCCCCCTGGGGTTAATAGTTTAGAAGATACAGCCAGTCAAAGATGACCGTATTTCACAAATATTGAAAATATACTAAAAAAAGGAAAACCGTCTGTAAGCCGTATTTTTCGACCGATTGAGGCGCATGATGATTTTTCTGAATGTACTTACTCCTCTGAACGCGACGGTGCTTTTAGAATTGCAAAATTCGCATTGGTTTAGGAGATATGAGCGATTAAAGTTAATCCTGAAAATTCCTACAATTCGTAATACCCTGTTGAACTTTTCAAATTTCGACCGGACACCGAATCTTCTGAAAACTAGCGTCCTAACTCGAAATTTAAAGGCGATTACAATGGTGAAGTTCATTTTTCTCTGTGAGGCTTCGTTTTCTTTAAATTCGCAAAAACGTTCATAAAATGCGCAGTTTTAGCCCGAAAAGCAACGTATATTGTTGCCGTTCTTCTTACGTTTCCCATATTTAAAATGCCAGTCGTAAATACGAAACGAAACAGAAGAGTACTCTTTATCTGCCGTGCAGATGTCAGCCCTCTGGGGTTAATAGTTTAGATGATACAGGCAGTCAAAGATGACCGTATTTCACAAATATTGAAAATATACCGAAAAAAGGAAAACCGTCTGTAAGCCGTATTTTTCGACCGATTGAGGCGAATGATGATTTTTCTGAATGTACTCACTCCTCTGAACGCGACGGTGCTTTTAGAATTGCAAAATTCGCATTGGTTTACGACATATGAGCGATTAAAGCCAATCCTGAAATTTCGTACAATTCGTAATACCCTGTTGAACTTTTCAAATTTCGACCGGACACCGAAACTTCTGAAAACTAGCGTCCTAACTCGAAATTTAAAGGCGATTACAATGGTGAAGTTCATTTTTCTCTGTGAGGCTTCGTTTTCTTTAAATTCGCAAAAACGTTCATAAAATGCGCAGTTTTAGCCCAAAAAGCAACGTATATTGTTGCCGTTCTTCTTACGTTTCCCATACTTAAAATACCAGTCGTAAATACGAAACGAAACAGAAGAGTACTCTTTATCTGCCGTGCAGATTTGAGCCCCCTGGGGTTAATAGTTTAGATGATACAGCCAGTCAAAGATGACCGTATTTCACAAATATTGAAAATATACCGAAAAAAGGAAAACCGTCTGTAAGCCGTATTTTTCGACCGATTGAGGCGAATGATGATTTTTCTGAATGTACTCACTCCTCTGAACGCGACGGTGCTTTTAGAATTGCAAAATTCGCATTGGTTTAGGACATATGAGCGATTAAAGCCAATCCTGAAAATTCGTACAATTCGTAATACCCTGTTGAACTTTTCAAATTTCGACCGGACACCGAAACTTCTGAAAACTAGCGTCCTAACTCGAAATTTAAAGGCGATTACAATGGTGAAGTTCATTTTTCTCTGTGAGGCTTCGTTTTCTTTAAATTCGCAAAAACGTTCATAAAAGGCGCAGTTTTAGCCCGAAAAGCAACGTATATTGTTGCCGTTCTTCTTACGTTTCCCATACTTAAAATACCAGTCGTAAATACGAAACGAAACAGAAGAGTACTCTTTATCTGCCGTGCAGATTTCAGCCCCCTGGGGTTAATAGTTTAGATGATACAGCCAGTCAAAGATGACCGTATTTCACAAATATTGAAAATATACCGAAAAAAGGAAAACCGTCTGTAAGCCGTATTTTTCGACCGATTGAGGCGCATGATGATTTTTCTGAATGTACTCACTCCTCTGAACGCGACGGTGCTTTTAGAATTGCAAAATTCGCATTGGTTTAGGACATATGAGCGATTAAAGCCAATCCTGAAAATTCGTACAATTCGTAATACCCTGTTGAACTTTTCAAATTTCGACTGGACACCGAAACTTCTGAAAACTAGCGTCCTAACTCGAAATTTAAAGGCGATTACAATGGTGAAGTTCATTTTTCTCTGTGAGGCTTCGTTTTCTTTAAATTCGCAAAAACGTTCATAAAATGCGCAGTTTTAGCCCGAAAAGGAACGTATATTGTTGCCGTTCTTCTTACGTTTCTATACTTAAAATACCAGTCGTAAATACGAAACGAAACAAAAGAGTACTCTTTATCTGCCGTGCAGATTTCAGCCCCCTGGGGTTAATAGTTTAGATGATACAGCCAGTCAAAGATGACCGTATTTCACAAATATTGAAAATATACCGAAAAAAGGAAAATCGTCTGTAAGCCGCATTTTTCGACCGATTGAAACGAATGATGATTTTTCTGAATGTACTCACTCCTCTGAACGCGACGGTGCTTTTTGAATTGCAAAATTCGCATTAGTTTAGGAGATACGAGCGATTAAAGCCAATCCTGAAAATTCGTACAATTCGTAATACCCTGTTGAACTTTTAAAATTTCGACAGGACACCGAAACTTCTGAAAACTAGCGTCCTAACTCGAAATTTAAAGGCGATTACAATGGTGAAGTTCATTTTTCTCTGTGAGGCTTCGTTTTCTTTAAATTCGCAAAAACGTTCATAAAATGCGCAGTTTTAGCCCAAAAAGCAACGTATATTGTTGCCGTTCTTCTTACGTTTCCCATACTTAAAATACCAGTCGTAAATACGAAACGAAACAGAAGAGTACTCTTTATCTGCCGTGAAGATTTGAGCCCCCTGGGGTTAATAGTTTAGATGAAACAGCCAGTCAAAGATGACCGTATTTCACAAATATTAAAAATATAGCCGAAAAAAGGAAAATCGTCTGTAAGCCGTATTTTTCGACCGATTGAGGCGAATGATGATTTTTCTGAATGTACTCACTCCTCTGAACGCGACGGTACTTTTAGAATTGCAAAATTCGCATTGGTTTACGACATATGAGCGATTAAAGCCAATCCTGAAAATTCGTACAATTCGTAATACCCTGTTGAACTTTTCAAATTTCGACCGGACACCGAAACTTCTGAAAACTAGCGTCCTAAATCGATATTTAAAGGCGATTACAATGGTGAAGTTCATTTTTCTCTGTGAGGCTTCGTTTTCTATAAATTCGCAAAAACGTTCATAAAATGCGCAGTTTTAGCCCGAAAAGCAACGTATATTGTTGCCGTTCTTCCTCGTTTCCCATACTTAAAATACCAGTCGTAAATACGAAACGAAACAGAAGAGTACTCTTCATCAGCCGTGCAGATTTCAGCCCCCTGGGGTTAATAGTTTAGAAGATACAGCCAGTCAAAGATGACCGTATTTCACAAATATTGAAAATATAGCCGAAAAAAGGAAAATCGTCTGTAAGCCGTATTTTTCGACCGATTGAGGCGAATGATGATTTTTCTGAATGTACTCACTCCTCTGAACGCGACGGTGCTTTTAGAATTGCAAAATTCGCATTGGTTTAGGACATATGAGCGATTTAAGCCAATCCTGAAAATTCGTACAATTCGTAATACCCTGTTGAACTTTTCAAATTTCGACTGGACACCGAAACTTCTGAAAACTAGCGTCCTAACTCGAAATTTAAAGGCGATTACAATGGTGAAGTTCATTTTTCTCTGTGAGGCTTCGTTTTCTATAAATTCGCAAAAACGTTCATAAAATGCGCAGTTTTAGCCCGAAAAGCAACGTATATTGTTGCCGTTCTTCCTCGTTTCCCATACTTAAAATACCAGTCGTAAATACGAAACGAAACAGAAGAGTACTCTTCATCAGCCGTGCAGATTTCAGCCCCCTGGGGTTAATAGTTTAGATGATACAGCCAGTCAAAGATGACCGTATTTCACAAATATTGAAAATATACTAAAAAAAGGAAAACCGTCTGTAAGCCGTATTTTTCGACCGATTGAGGCGCATGATGATTTTTCTGAATGTACGTACTCCTCTGAACGCGACGGTTCTTTTAGAATTGCAAAATTCGCATTGGTTTAGGAGATATGAGCGATTAAAGCCAATCCTGAAAATTCCTACAATTCGTAATACCCTGTTGAACTTTTCAAATTTCGACCGAACACCGAATCTTCTGAAAACTAGCGTCCTAACTCGAAATTTAAAGGCGATTACAATGGTGAAGTTCATTTTTCTCTGTGAGGCTTCGTTTTCTTTAAATTCGCAAAAACGTTCATAAAATGCGCAGTTTTAGCCCGAAAAGCAACGTATATTGTTGCCGTTCTTCTTACGTTTCCCATATTTAAAATGCCAGTCGTAAATACGAAACGAAACAGAAGAGTACTTTTTATCTGCCGTGCAGATTTCAGGCCCCTGGGGTTAATAGTTTAGATGATACAGCCAGTCAAAGATGACCGTATTTCACAAATATTGAAAATATACTGAAAAAAGGAAAACCGTCTGTAAGCCGTATTTTTCGACCGATTGAGGCGAATGATGATTTTTCTGAATGTACTCACTCCTCTGAACGCGACGGTGCTTTTAAAATTTAAAAATTCGCATTGGTTTAGGACATATGAGCGATTAAAGCCAATCCTGAAAATTCGTACAGATCGTAATACCCTGTTGAACTTTTCAAATTTCGACCGGACACCGAAACTTCTGAAAACTAGCGTCCTAACTCGAAATTTAAAGGCGATTACAATGGTGAAGTTCATTATTCTCTGTGATGCTTCGTTTTCTTTAAATTCGCAAAAACGTTCATAAAATGCGCAGTTTTAGCCCGAAAAGCCACGTATATTGTTGCCGTTCTTCTTACGCTTCCCATACTTAAAATACCAGTCGTAAATACGAAACGAAACAGAAGAGTACTCTTTATCTGCCGTGCAGATTTCAGCCCCCTGGGGTTAATAGTTTAGAAGATACAGCCAGTCAAAGATGACCGTATTTCACAAATATTGAAAATATACTGAAAAAAGGAAAACCGTCTGTAAGCCGTATTTTTCGACCGATTGAGGCGCATGATGATTTTTCTGAATGTACTCACTCCTCTGAACGCGACGGTGCTTTTAGAATTGCAAAATTCGCATTGGTTTAGGACATATGAGCGATTAAAGCCAATCCTGAAAATTCGTACAATTCGTAATACCCTGTTGAACTTTTCAAATTTCGACAGGACACCGAAACTTCTGAAAACTAGCGTCCTAACTCGAAATTTAATGGCGATTACAATGGTGAAGTTCATTTTTCTCTGTGAGGCTTCGTTTTCTTTAAATTCGCAAAAACGTTCATAAAATGCGCAGTATTAGCCCAAAAAGCAACGTATATTGTTGCCGTTCTTCTTACGTTTCCCATACTTAAAATACCAGTCGTAAATACGAAACGAAACAGAAGAGTACTCTTTATCTGCCGTGCAGATTTGAGCCCCCTGGGGTTAATAGTTTAGATGATACAGCCAGTCAAAGATTACCGTATTTCACAAATATTCAAAATATACCGAAAAAAGGAAAACCGTCTGTAAGCCGTATTTTTCGACCGATTGAGGCGAATGATGATTTTTCTGAATGTACTCACTCCTCTGAACGCGACGGTGCATTTAGAATTGCAAAATTCGCATTGGTTTACGACATATGAGCGATTAAAGCCAATCCTGAAAATTCGTACAATTCGTAATACCCTGTTGAACTTTTCAAAATTCGAGCGGACACCGAAACTTCTGAAAACTAGCGTCCTAACTCGAAATTTGAAGGCGATTACAATGGTGAAGTTCATTTTTCTTTGTGAGGCTTCGTTTTCTTTAAATTCGCAAACACGTTCATAAAATTAGCAGTTTTAGCCCGAAAAGCAACGTATATTGTTGCCGTTCTTCTTACGTTTCCCATACTTAAAATACCAGTCGTAAATACGAAACGAAACAGAAGAGTACTCTTCATCAGCCGTGCAGATTTCAGCCCCCTGGGGTTAATAGTTTAGAAGATACAGCCAGTCAAAGATGACCGTATTTCACAAATATTGAAAATATACTAAAAAAAGGAAAACCGTCTGTAAGCCGTATTTTTCGACCGATTGAGGCGCATGATGATTTTTCTGAATGTACGTACTCCTCTGAACGCGACGGTTCTTTTAGAATTGCAAAATTCGCATTGGTTTAGGAGATATGAGCGATTAAAGCCAATCCTGAAAATTCCTACAATTCGTAATACCCTGTTGAACTTTTCAAATTTCGACCGAACACCGAATCTTCTGAAAACTAGCGTCCTAACTCGAAATTTAAAGGCGATTACAATGGTGAAGTTCATTTTTCTCTGTGAGGCTTCGTTTTCTTTAAATTCGCAAAAACGTTCATAAAATGCGCAGTTTTAGCCCGAAAAGCAACGTATATTGTTGCCGTTCTTCTTACGTTTCCCATATTTAAAATGCCAGTCGTAAATACGAAACGAAACAGAAGAGTACTTTTTATCTGCCGTGCAGATTTCAGGCCCCTGGGGTTAATAGTTTAGATGATACAGCCAGTCAAAGATGACCGTATTTCACAAATATTGAAAATATACTGAAAAAAGGAAAACCGTCTGTAAGCCGTATTTTTCGACCGATTGAGGCGAATGATGATTTTTCTGAATGTACTCACTCCTCTGAACGCGACGGTGCTTTAAAAATTTCAAAATTCGCATTGGTTTAGGACATATGAGCGATTAAAGCCAATCCTGAAAATTCGTACAGATCGTAATACCCTGTTGAACTTTTCAAATTTCGACCGGACACCGAAACTTCTGAAAACTAGCGTCTTAACTCGAAATTTAAAGGCGATTACAATGGTGAAGTTCATTATTCTCTGTGATGCTTCGTTTTCTTTAAATTCGCAAAAACGTTCATAAAATGCGCAGTTTTAGCCCGAAAAGCCACGTATATTGTTGCCGTTCTTCTTACGCTTCCCATACTTAAATACCAGTCGTAAATACGAAACGAAACAGAAGAGTACTCTTTATCTGCCGTGCAGATTTCAGCCCCCTGGGTTTAATAGTTTAGAAGATACAGCCAGTCAAAGATGACCGTATTTCACAAATATTGAAAATATACTGAAAAAAGGAAAACCGTCTGTAAGCCGTATTTTTCGACCGATTGAGGCGCATGATGATTTTTCTGAATGTACTCACTCCTCTGAACGCGACGGTGCTTTTAGAATTGCAAAATTCGCATTGGTTTACGACATATGAGCGATTTAAGCCAATCTTGAAAATTCGTACAATTCGTAATACCCTGTTGAACTTTTCAAATTTCGACCGGACACCGAAACTTCTGAAAACTAGCGTCCTAACTCGAAATTTAAAGGCGATTACAATGGTGAAGTTCATTTTTCTCTGTGAGGCTTCGTTTTCTTTAAATTCGCAAACACGTTCATAAAATGCGCAGTTTTAGCCCGAAAAACAACGGAAATTGTTGCCGTTCTTCTTTCGTTTGCCATACTTAAAATACCAGTCGTAAATACGAAAGGAAACAGAAGAGTACTCTTTATTCACCGTGCAGATTTCAGCCCCCCTGGGGTAAATAGTTTAGAAGATACAGCCAGTCAAAAATGTCCGTATTTCACAAATATTGAAAATTTACTGAAAAGAGAAAAACCGTCTGTAAGCCGTATTTTTCGTCCGAATGAAGCGAATGATGATTTTTCAGAATGTACTTACTCCCCTGAACGCGACGGTTATTTTAGAATTGAAAAATTTGCATTAGTTTAGCAGATATAAGCGTTTAAAACCAATCCTGAAAGTTCGAAAAATTCGTCATACCCCCCCTTGTTGAACTTTTCAAATTTCGACCGGACACCGAAACTTCTAGAAACTAGCGTCCTAACTCGAAATTTAATGGCGATTACAATTGTGAAGATCATTTTTCTCTCCGAGGCTTCGTTTTCTTGAAATTCGCAAAAACGTTCATAAAATGCGCAGTTTTAGCCCGAAAAGCAACGTATATTGTTGCCGTTCTTCTTACGTTTCCCATATTTAAAATGCCAGTCGTAAATACGAAACGAAACAGAAGAGTACTTTTTATCTGCCGTGCAGATTTCAGCCCTATGGGGTTAATAGTTTAGATGATACAGCCAGTCAAAGATGACCGTATTTCACAAATATTGAAAATATACTGAAAAAAGGAAAACCGTCTGTAAGCCGTATTTTTTGACCGATTGAGGCGAATGATGATTTTTCTGAATGTACTCACTCCTCTGAACGCGACGGTGCTTTTAGAATTGCAAAATTCGCATTAGTTTAGGAGATACGAGCGATTAAAGCCAATCCTGAAAATTCGTACAATTCGTAATACCCTGTTGAACTTTTCAAATTTCGACCGGACACCGAAACTTCTGAAAACTAGCGTCCTAACTCGAAATTTAAAGGCGATTACAATGGTGAAGTTCATTATTCTCTGTGATGCTTCGTTTTCTTTAAATTCGCAAAAACGTTCATAAAATGCGCAGTTTTAGCCCGAAAAGCCACGTATATTGTTGCCGTTCTTCTTACGCTTCCCATACTTAAAATACCAGTCGTAAATACGAAACGAAACAGAAGAGTACTCTTTATCTGCCGTGCAGATTTCAGCCCCCTGGGGTTAATAGTTTAGAAGATACAGCCAGTCAAAGATGACCGTATTTCACAAATATTGAAAATATACTGAAAAAACGAAAACCGTCTGTAAGCCGTATTTTTCGACCGATTGAGGCGCATGATGATTTTTCTGAATGTACTCACTCCTCTGAACGCGACGGTGCTTTTAGAATTGCAAAATTCGCATTGGTTTACGACATATGAGCGATTTAAGCCAATCTTGAAAATTCGTACAATTCGTAATACCCTGTTGAACTTTTCAAATTTCGACCGGACACCGAATCTTCTGAAAACTAGCGTCCTAACTCGAAATTTAAAGGCGATTACAATGGTGAAGTTCATTTTTCTCTGTGAGGCTTCGTTTTCTTTAAATTCGCAAAAACGTTCATAAAATGCGCAGTTTTAGCCCGAAAAGGAACGTATATTGTTGCCGTTCTTCTTACGTTTCTATACTTAAAATACCAGTCGTAAATACGAAACGAAACAAAAGAGTACTCTTTATCTGCCGTGCAGATTTCAGCCCCCTGGGGGTAATAGTTTAGATGATACAGCCAGTCAAAGATGACCGTATTTCACAAATATTGAAAATATACCGAAAAAAGGAAAATCGTCTGTAAGCCGCATTTTTCGACCGATTGAAACGAATGATGATTTATCTGAATGTACTCACTCCTCTGAACGCGACGGTGCTTTTAGAATTGCAAAATTCGCATTAGTTTAGGAGATACGAGCGATTAAAGCCAATCCTGAAAATTCGTACAATTCGTAATACCCTGTTGAACTTTTCAAATTTCGACCGGACACCGAAACTTCTGAAAACTGGCGTTCTAACTCAAAATTTAAAGGCGATTACAATGGTGAAGTTCATTTTTCTCTGTGAGGCTTCGTTTTCTTTAAATTCGCAAAAACCGTTCATAAAATGCACAGTTTTAGCCCGAAAAGCAACGTATATTGTTGCCGTTCTTCTTACGTTTCCCATACTTAAAATACCAGTCATAAATATGAAACGAAACAGAAGAGTACTCTTTATCTGCCATGCAGATTTAGCCCCCTGGGGTTAATAGTTTAGATGATACAGCCAGTCAAAAATGACCGTATTTCACAAATATTGAAAATATACTGAAAAAAGGAAAACCGTCTGTAAGCCGTATTTTTCGACCGATTGAGGCGAATGATGATTTTTCTGAATGTACTCACTCCTCTAAACGCGACGGTGCTTTTAGAATTGCAAAATGCCCATTGGTTTAGGACATATGAGCGATTAAAGCCAATCCTGAAAATTCGTACAATTCGTAATACCCTGTAACTTTTCAAATTTCGACAGGACACCGAAACTTCTGAAAACTAGCGTCCTATCTCGAAATTTAAAGGCGATTACAATGGTGAAGTTCATTTTTCTCTGTGAGGCTTCGTTTTCTTTAAATTCGCAAAAACGTTCATAAAATGCGCAGTTTTAGCCCGAAAAGCAACGTATCTTGTTGCCGTTCTTCTTACGTTTCCCATACTTAAAATACCAGTCGTAAATACGAAACGAAACAGAAGAGTACTCTTTATCTGCCGTGCAGATTTCAGCCCCCTGGGGTTAATAGTTTAGATGATACAGCCAGTCAAAGATGACCGTATTTCACAAATATTGAAAATATACCGAAAAAAGGAAAACCGTCTGTAAGCCGTATTTTTAGACCGATTGAGGCGCATGATGATTTTTCTGAATGTACTTACTCCTCTGATCGCGACGGTGCTTTTAGAATTGCAAAATTCGCATTGGTTTAGGACATATGAGCGATTAAAGCCAATCCTAAAAATTTGTAAAATTCGAAATACCCTGTTGAACTTTTCAAATTTCGACCGGACACCGAAACTTCTGAAAACTAGCGTCCTAACTCGAAATTTAAAGGCGATTACAATGGTGAAGTTCATTTTTCTCTGTGAGGCTTCGTTTTCTTTAAATTCGCAAAAACGTTCATAAAATGCACAGTTTTAGCCCGAAAAGCAACGTATATTGTTGCCGTTCTTCCTACGTTTCCCATACTTAAAATACCAGTCGTAAATACGAAACGAAACAGAAGAGTACTCTTCATCTGCCATGCAGATTTAGCCCCCTGGGGTTAATAGTTTAGATGATACAGCCAGTCAAAAATGACCGTATTTCACAAATATTGAAAATATACTGAAAAAAGGAAAACCGTCTGTAAGCCGTATTTTTCGACCGATTGTGGCGAATGATGATTTTTCTGAATGTACTCACTCCTCTGAACGCGACGGTGCTTTTAGAATTGCAAAATGCGCATTGGTTTAGGACATATGTGCGATTAAAGCCAATCCTGAAAATTCGTACAGATCGTAATACCCTGTTGAACTTTTCAAATTTCGACCGGACACCGAAACTTCTGAAAACTAGCGTCCTAACTCGAAATTTAAAGGCGATTACAATGGTGAAGTTCATTTTTCTCTGTCATGCTTCGTTTTCTTTAAATTCGCAAAAACGTTCATAAAATACGCAGTTTTAGCCCGAAAAGCAACGTATATTGTTGCCGTTCTTCTTACGTTTCCCATACTTAAAATACCAGTCGTAAATACGAAACGAAACAGAAGAGTACTCTTTATCTGCCGTGCAGATTTGAGCCCCCTGGGGTTAATAGTTTAGATGAAACAGCCAGTCAAAAATGACCGTATTTCACAAATATTGAAAATATAGCCGAAAAAAGGAAAATCGTCTGTAAGCCGTATTTTTCGACCGATTGAGGCGAATGATGATTTTTCTGAATGTACTCACTCCTCTGAACGCGACGGTGCTTTTAGAATTGCAAAATTCGCATTGGTTTACGACATATGAGCGATTTAAGCCAATCCTGAAAATTCGTACAATTCGTAATACCCTGTTGAACTTTTCTAATTTCGACTGGACACCGAAACTTCTGAAAACTAGCGTCCTAACTCGAAATTTAAAGGCGATTACAATGGTGAAGTTCATTTTTCTCTGTGAGGCTTCGTTTTCTTTAAATTCGCAAAAACGTTCATAAAATGCGCAGTTTTAGCCCGAAAAGCAACGTATATTGTTGCCGTTCTTCTTACGTTTCCCATACTTAAAATACCAGTCGTAAATACGAAACGAAACAGAAGAGTACTCTTTATCTGCCGTGCAGATTTCAGCCCCCTGGGGTTAATAGTTTAGATGATACAGCCAGTCAAAGATGACCGTATTTCACAAATATTGAAAATATAGCCGAAAAAAGGAAAATCGTCTGTAAGCCGTATTTTTCGACCGATTGAGGCGCATGATGATTTTTCTGAATGTACTCACTCCTCTGAACGCGACGGTGCTTTTAGAATTGCAAAATTCGCATTGGTTTACGACATATGAGCGATTTAAGCCAATCTGAAAATTCGTACAATTCGTAATACCCTGTTGAACTTTTCAAATTTCGACCGGACACCGAAACTTCTGAAAACTAGCGTCCTAACTCGAAATTTAAAGGCGATTACAATGGTGAAGTTCATTTTTCTCTGTGAGGCTTCGTTTTCTTTAAAATCTCGCAAAAACGTTCATAAATGCGCAGTTTTAGCCTGAAAAGGAACGTATATTGTTGCCGTTCTTCTTACGTTTCTATACTTAAAATACCAGTCGTAAATACGAAACGAAACAAAAGAGTACTCTTATCTGCCGTGTAGATTTGCCCCTGGGGTAATAGCTTAGATGATACAGCCAGTCAAAGATGACCGTATTTCACAAATATTGAAAATATAATGAAAAAGGAAATCGTCTGTAAGCCGCATTTTTCGACCGATTGAGGCGAATGATGATTTTTCTGAATGTACTCACTCCTCTGAACGCGACGGTGCTTTTAGAATTGCAAAATTCGCATTGGTTTACGACATATGAGCGATTAAAGCCAATCCTGAAATTTCGTACAATTCGTAATACCCTGTTGAACTTTTCAAATTTCGACCGGACACCGAAACTTCTGAAAACTAGCGTTCTAACTCAAAATTTAAAGGCGATTACAATGGTGAAGTTCATTTTTCTCTGTGAGGCTTCGTTTTCTTTAAATTCGCAAAAACCGTTCATAAAATGCACAGTTTTAGCCCGAAAAGCAACGTATATTGTTGCCGTTCTTCTTACGTTTCCCATACTTAAAATACCAGTCATAAATATGAAACGAAGCAGAAGAGTACTCTTTATCTGCCGTGCAGATTTCAGCCCCCTGGGGGTAATAGTTTAGATGATACAGCCAGTCAAAAATGACCGTATTTCACAAATATTGAAAATATACTGAAAAAAGGAAAACCGTCTGTAAGCCGTATTTTTCGACCGTTTGTGGCGAATGATGTTTATTTTGAATGTACTTACTCCTCTAAACGCGACGGTGCTTTTAGAATTGCAAAATGCCCATTGGTTTAGGACATATGAGCGATTAAAGCCAATCCTGAAAATTCGTACAATTCGTAATACCCTGTAACTTTTCAAATTTCGACAGGACACCGAAACTTCTGAAAACTAGCGTCCTATCTCGAAATTTAAAGGCGATTACAATGGTGAAGTTCATTTTTCTCTGTGAGGCTTCCTTTTCTTTAAATTCGCAAAAACGTTCATAAAATTAGCAGTTTTAGCCCGAAAAGCAACGTATATTGTTGCCGTTCTTCTTACGTTTCCCATACTTAAAATACCAGTCGTAAATACGAAACGAAACAGAAGAGTACTCTTTATCTGCCGTGCAGATTTGAGCTTCCTGGGGTTAATAGTTTAGATGATACAGCCAGTCAAAGATGACCGTATTTCACAAATATTGAAAATATACCGAAAAAAGGAAAACCGTCTGTAAGCCGTATTTTTAGACCGATTGAGGCGCATGATGATTTTTCTGAATGTACTTACTCCTCTGATCGCGACGGTGCTTTTAGAATTGCAAAATTCGCATTGGTTTAGGACATATGAGCGATTAAAGCCAATCCTGAAAATTTGTAAAATTCGAAATACCCTGTTGAACTTTTCAAATTTCGACCGGACACCGAAACTTCTGAAAACTAGCGTCCTAACTCGAAATTTAAAGGCGATTACAATGGTGAAGTTCATTTTTCTCTGTGAGGCTTCGTTTTCTATAAATTCCCAAAACGGTCATAAAATGCACAGTTTTAGCCCGAAAAGCAACGTATATTGTTGCCGTTCTTCCTACGTTTCCCATACTTAAAATACCAGTCGTAAATACGAAACGAAACAGAAGAGTACTCTTCATCTGCCGTGCAGATTTCAGCCCCCTGGGGTTAATAGTTTAGAAGATACAGCCAGTCAAAGATGACCGTATTTCACAAATATTGAAAATATACTAAAAAAAGGAAAACCGTCTGTAAGCCGTATTTTTCGACCGATTGAGGCGCATGATGATTTTTCTGAATGTACTTACTCCTCTGAACGCGACGGTTCTTTTAGAATTGCAAAATTCGCATTGGTTTAGGAGATATGAGCGATTAAAGCCAATCCTGAAAATTCCTACAATTCGTAATACCCTGTTGAACTTTTCAAATTTCGACCGGACACCGAAACTTCTGAAAACTAGCGTCCTAACTCGAAATTTAAAGGCGATTACAATGGTGAAGTTCATTATTCTCTGTGATGCTTCGTTTTCTTTAAATTCGCAAAAACGTTCATAAAATGCGCAGTTTTAGCCCGAAAAGCCACGTATATTGTTGCCGTTCTTCTTACGCTTCCCATACTTAAAATACCAGTCGTAAATACGAAACGAAACAGAAGAGTACTCTTTATCTGCCGTGCAGATTTCAGCCCCCTGGGTTTAATAGTTTAGAAGATACAGCCAGTCAAAGATGACCGTATTTCACAAATATTGAAAATATACTGAAAAAAGGAAAACCGTCTGTATGCCGTATTATTCGACCGAGGGAATAGTTTAGGAGTAAAGTTGTAAAATTTCATCGACCGCCCGCACATTTCCATCGATTTGTATATATTTTTAAATTTGTGAATGAATGTGCTTTAAATGACTTTTTATTAAGTTTTTCGAAAACTCAATAAATTCCTGTTAAAAAGAGCTTCAAACTTCGCCTTTACAGTAATGCCTAATCGCCATTTTCTTAAAAACAGCTGCAAAATTTTCAATAACAATTTTTGTCGAGGTTTCATTTTTTTTTGTTTTTGAAATTATATTTCAGTTCTACAATTGGGATACCTAAAAGTTGAGAATATGTCGAGAAAATACTTTCGGTGATGATAGATGGCAGCTGGCTGGAGAATGGAGTCAGTTCACATCAAGGAAATTAGAAAAATTTGCTACGAGAAAGTCTGTGCCATTCAGAAGCACCTCTAGTTTCTCTATGAAATGTGTTTAAAACATTAAATTTTGAAATAAAAACATGTACAATTTCTTTGAAAATATGCCATTACGAGTAATTTTTGCTTAAAGTGAAGGCAATTTTTTTTTAATTCTGTAAATCTGCTCTAATTTTATTATTATTATTATTATTATTATTATTATTATTATTATTATTATTATTATTATTATTATTATTATTATTATTATTATTATTATTAATATTATTATTATTATTATTAATATTATTATTATTATTATTATTATTATTATTATTATTATTATTATTATTATTATTATTATGTTTTCGAATAGAGAAAAGCACACTAATAGAAATGGCACAGATAAAAAGTATGTGCTGTCGTTGTTCCACTAGTTTTATATATAATACCAGAAGAGACCCTCAATAAGTGGTTCCTTTGTAATAAATACCTATGCCGCTCACAAGTTTTGTAGGTGTAAACGTAGAAAACGTGTAAAGGCTTATAGTCCCGTATGATTTTTAGAATCCTACAATATCTTCACACAGATGAGAAATTTCTTTCCTTATGAAGTAGCATGTCGAAATCATATGGCTTCTCCAATCTGCTTTATTTGCCCATCCGTGTTGTAATTATTCATTGTGGAAATTGCATTTCAATGAGTGAAATCAAATATGGCGCTGTTAGTAAATATTTAGTCTATAGTTTGTGTTTCATCAATTGAGCCTGCAGGAGCGCTGCTGTACGATCTCTCATCTTTAAGGTGGTTAGAGCGAGATATTCCCTAGTAGATAGAGAGTCCATTTTACATTCAACAATAATTATTTGTGAGACATGTGGGTATTGTGAAACATGTATAAACAAACCAGGAATTCCTATTAAGAGTTTTATTTAATTATACGAATTAATTGTGTTATATAGATAGAAAATAAAAATATTTCAATATTATATAAAGACCTATCGTTGACTAGTTTCTTAACTAGTACCAACAGATTGCGTAGCCAAAGAATGAAAAATTGAGGCATAAGATCGAATATAAAAAAACACTATTTCACCATTAGCAAGATCAAAATTATAAAATGTAACATTATAGACATATATCTACATATTTTTTACAGAGATCACTAATAATTGCCGAAATCTTCTCATCTTGAATATCGCGAAATGTCTTTGGTAAATTAGGCAACGCCGTAATGTCTGTGATATTGGTATACCTGCGCAGGGCTCATGCTGCTTGAAATTGTCCTTGTTTTCATTCACTTTGAACTTGGGAATATCCAGATATACTCTTTGGCTATTTCTGTATTGTTTGGTGCCTAGTCGACACGCGGTAAACAATGTCTGAGCTCATTGGGAGTGCAATTGGTTTGAGA
The DNA here is from genome assembly GCA_011170035.1 of Teleogryllus occipitalis. Taxonomy (NCBI): domain Eukaryota; kingdom Metazoa; phylum Arthropoda; class Insecta; order Orthoptera; family Gryllidae; genus Teleogryllus; species Teleogryllus occipitalis. Next base: position 28,342 of record BLKR01008963.1, read on the forward strand.
AAATAGTGCTACAGAGAAAAAGGGATTTCTGTTAAAATACTAATACTACCTACGATTGAATTTATAATTCCTCTTACTATTTCAATCAATTTACCCTTGGTTGGTTTTATATACAGTGGGTCTTGAAGCATAATACTGTGTTGGGCACTCCAGAAAAAAACTTTAACTAAATATCACTAATTATGATAAGATAAATCCATGTACAAACACAAATGTTAATTAACAAATAGCTTAAAAATTGAAAGTTCCATTGTCAAATTCTCATTTATAAATGCATGTTTCGTTTCTTATTGTTTCATTCAATTTATTTTTAAATTCAAATATTATGGTTCAATAAAATGTTTGATTGATTATTATTCAGATAAAAACATTTCTTGAAGTTTTTAAGAATATTTATTTTCAAAAATGCAGGCACAGGGAAAGGAATCCCAAGCTTTCATATTTTGCTAGTAGGGAAATCCAGCTCTACATTCATACCTTGCATGGTTGAAATTAACACCAGCAATTTCTAATACCTTTGTGAATTGAATTCTCACCCCAGTAGTTCTACTGATTGAGGTGCTGACATATGCAAAAGTTTGCTGCTTCGAGTCCAGTATCCACTGTGTATCTCATATAATGAAAAAGAGAATATGAATTATTTTCAAATAATTAATCATTGTTCAGGAGCTAAAATGAAAAAAGCTGCTATAAAGCTCAAACTGAAATAATGCTATAATAAAAGTATAAATATTTCTATAAACTCTCAAAATTACCCATTTGCTCATAAAGTTGAATCACAGTGAATCATCATCATAAACTGCAGGCCCTTTCCTGTTTCCCAGTAGAACAGAAAGCTTACACCTCCAGGTGTACTTGATCAAAGTGATTTATTTATTTATTGCAGACTGTATAAATACAAATAATATAAATATAAAATATACATTATTCCGCTGAAGACTTAATCCTGTGCGCGGGCTTGTCTATCATTCATACTTTTTCATAGCATACAAGATTGTTTATATAGCTCATATAATACAAAAGAAAAGACGTGATCATTTGGAATATTAAGATTTGGAATATGAATTGAGTTTTTCATTCAGAACGCACAAATGCTTTTATCCATCAAATTTAAATATTTGATTATATACAAAGGCAATGTTTTCCAGGAGTGAGGATCTTTTAATTGGGCCCAGAAGACCTAGAGGAATGTAAGAACTCTTGCCGGAGACTTGTCACTCGATTTGAATGAAGCGCGCTACGCACACTGTTGCCGAGTTGGGCGTTACCGTCCCGTCGCTGTAGAAAGCGCGCGAATGTCTCTCTTTGGAGTGATTTAGGCTTACAATTTTGCGTATTTCTCCTATTTGAGACGGTAGATGTCCTTCAAATTGCGCATGTTGATTCTTCGAGATGCTAGCTACCTAAGGAAGAGTTTTTTAAAACATTTTCAACAGCTAGTTTTCCCACAATTTTAAAATTTCTGGTCGGCTCAGTCGGGTCGCCGTAAGAGCCTATGTTAAAACGACAAACTTTACGGTCTCATTTCTCAAAAACTAGGCGGTGAAACAGTTTCAAATTTTATCAGAACATAGACGAACCTCTCATCTTTCGATTAGTACAATAAAAAAGGCATGTTAAACATAACACGTATCTCGCTCTAACCACCTTAAGGCTAAATGCACCGAAAAATACTTATAGGAAAAATCAATAGATCGCAGCACTACCACACGGAATTTACTAGACCGATAACGCCTGAACAAATTGTCCGAATTTCGATCTGTAAACGGCATTGGACTCCTTTTTAAAATAGAATTCACGCTACGATGCCGTTTTTTCAAAAAATATTTCCAAAAAAAAATTTAAAATGATTTCTCATAGTTCCGGGAAGAAATTAAAAAATGTGGGCTTATAGCGCGATGACGACGTGCTTCCTGAATTCAACGCCGTATCAATCATGCAAATCGGATGAATAGGAGCGGCGTAAAGTGAAATTTCGGAAAAACTACCTCCCCCCCCTTCCCGCTTCATGCTTGCGTCACCCCACCCTTTTGAAGGCTCCCTCGACGCGGCCGAACGGCCAAACCCGGCGGCCTCAAAAGGAGGGCGGCACGGGAGGAGGCCGTGCTCTCAGGCAGGCAAGCCGGGCAGTCGGTTCGTCATTTTTCGTCCCTTTCAATCTCAATATATTTTTCTCCACTTATCAAACTAGTGATGCTGTAACACAACCAAACGGTCTCATATCATCTGTAATAGTCGTTTAAAACTATATATCTTGTTCACATATTTCCGTCTTCCTTCGAATACCATCAAAAAGTTATTTGAGGCACTACTCAAAATATCAATTCCGATTTGGAAACTGATTTCAAAAAGAAAATTGAACTAATTGTGTAGATATCACCAATATTCCATGTCCTAACATCTTATTTTACATACATTTTACTTCTAAGATCTTCCGTTATCATTCCACTACCAGAAAGAATGAGCCGAAATTACGCAAGAGCTCTTTTATCCTGCGACTCGATTTTTGATCTCGAAACGGCGTTTGTCTCCTTGATAGACTTAACCTGATGAATCTGTTTTCCCAAGTAAAATTTTAAAACTGTTTTCGTACTTTCGGACAAAATTGAAGAAGTGGTAAAATAGCGCGCAGGCGAGATGCATCCTGAATCCAACACTGTAACAAACATTAAAATCTAATATTAAGAATCGTGACATGTCCCAGCTTACTTAGTAAGTTATATTGATATAAAATGATTCTGTTATATTTGTATCAACTTGAAGATTGGAAAAAGTAATTCCCGGTGCGTCATTTTGATACAAACTACGTAAATGATAATGTAAAAGGATGTAGTGTAAATCATTGTATTGTGACATATGTATGTATTTTTTAATGCATTAAATTGTCATGAAAGCAATACAACTTAAACCCTTAGACAGGAACACCACACTAGAAGAGGAATATCCGTCTATGAGGGGGATAAATTATGTTTTGTTATAAAGTTCGGCATCTTTTACATTTCTACATTAAGATACCATTTTTCTAAACATCGTACACGCTTATCAGTAATATTTAATCGGGTAGCAATTCAATTTATAAGATTTATATGCTACTAATAAAACGTAGCATACCAGTCACTGATAAACCTCATATTTGGGAATCAGAATGCAAACGTATTAAATCGGCGATCCTCATCTAGGTGTCGAGAATAGCGATGCAACATTGATTTTGATATTTTCAAAACATAGATTTTGTATAGACACATGAACATATTTCGTAAAAAAATGAAACATTTATGAAACCTGATGTTTATTATCGATGTGCTTGATGAGTTGTTGTGAATGAAAAGAACCGATAATCACAATTTTATAAAAAAGTTAAAATATGAAATAATATTGCATTATACCACTGTCAATACACGTGTTCGAATAAAGCGAACGGTGATTGCAACATCCTCATCCAGTAGACTATCTTCAGCCCAAGAAATGACCCCATTTTTCTGGCATTTCCTACGTATGTCCTACCGTACGCAGAGAGGCGGCCAACGCAAGCACTCTAGGTGTAAGGTATCTCGCCCACCTTCCTGTACCCATTTGAGAAAGTTGTGACTCCATAAGATGACCCTGGGCGATAGTAAAAAGAATAACAGCGAAACTAAGCCTGAAAACTTTCTTTTGCCGTTTTGTCTAAATCGTAATTATAAATTAACAATCACGGCCACTGTCAAAACAAATTATCTTCCGCACGAACTTGATCGATGTTTCTAAACCAGGTTTTTTAAAGATGTTTTAATTTGAACATTGATATTTGCATTTGTATTACTTGAGCATCATTCCTTCGCTTTTCTTGCTATCCGAAACTGGGAGGGGACGCGCCGATAATTCAGCGAGTTCTTCCCTAATAATGGCAGAATGTACGCATGAAAGACTGCGGGTATCAAACACACTGTTCAGTGCGATGATGTCTATTTGTCGGCTCCAGTCCCGGTCAAGCAGCGGCTGTGAGCATCTCTCCTTTCATCTGCAGGTCCCAATTCTTCGCGGGTCTGAACGCGCAGAGAAATAGTACAGGAACATAGATCGCAAGCCATCCCTTGTTAGACCTATCTGGATATACACAGCAATAGGATGCTAGCAATTTGTTCATTGCTCACTCGGACTCGAACTGCCTTTTTCCTTTTGTTTGTGATATTGTGTATTAGTTATTCAATTGTGCCACTTACACCCTTTTCTTCCGCTTCATTCTATCATTCCAAGCATAATATCCTTTTCTAGAGATTTTGTTCGACTCATAGTATGTCAAAAATATTTTATTTTCCAATTTTTTGGCCTTGGCTTTTAGAGAAAGTTCTGTTTTCTTTTCAAAATTTCGGCATTTATCTTTTTACCCTCCCATTGTACGTAATATTTTCTTCCGTGTCCATACTTCAAAAGCATCTTCCTTTTTTCGGCCTATCTCAATGTTCAGCTTTTACACCCACACAACAGGATTAGAAATACCATTTTCTCGATTATTTGGACTTTGGTCTTACGCAAGGCTTGATTTCTGACGGAACACGACGGAACGGCGTTCCTGTATCTCGCTGATAATTATTACATTATATTATAAACATATAATTATTTCTTTTAAATTAATAAATCATTTTGAGCGCGTTCCGGGACCTAAAATTTTAGAAATCAATCACTTGATATGCCTGCATATTTTATGAATTTGTGTAATTTTCTTTCCACTTCTTTTTCTAAAATTATTCCTCTCTTTAGTTTTTCTGTACAGTATCCAGAATTTGTTATTGTAATTCATAAGTATTTAACTTCGCCTGCCATGAATATCACTCCTCCGTTGATGTTCAGGCTTCCTTTTTTACCAGTTGACATAAATGTTGTTTTCTTTAAATGTAAGTTCATAGAATATTTAAATTTTATATTAATAATATATTTAGCTATCATTATTACATAATTCAGAATTAAGTATAAATAAAACATCTGCATAATTTTGATGACATAACATTTTTACGTTTTCTCGAAAAGGAGTAAAGTGGACATGTCACGTTTTGAATGTTTGCTTCTCATTTCGCGCTCCTTTCTATCCAAGCCCAGCGCCGCCAAGGCACGCGCTCAAGTGTAGTCACCCTTCTGAGCTGGAAGCAGGGTCGCACCTCTGGCACACTGCTGTTCTGATAACGTGACTTTTCTGACCTCTGCAGACATCTCGCCGCGTTCTTCGGCGGGCTGCGTGCTACACTAGGGCAATTCGATATGCCCAAGCGTAGGAAGAGGGCGGTGAGCAGTTTTCAGTGGACGAGAACATTGTGCAGTGACGAAGTGGAGATTATATTTACTATACAAGAATTAGTGGAATCATTCGCGTTTCGTTAATTATTAGTAACCGAGTGTTATATATGAACAAGATAATAAATCAAACAATAAATAACAATTATAAAAGTATATTAGTTTAATAGACATTTTGTGAGATATTATTAACTAAAATAACTTATTTAGTCGACATTTATGGATGGTAAGCTATTGTTTTTCATTGAAAATACAGGTATAATACCCTTATCACCTTTATGGACGTCCATACCGTTATAGACGTCCTATAGAGGTATTTTACCGGTATAAAAGAACATAGGTATTTGAAAAAGGTATGTAAAATACCGGTATTTTACCGGTATCTAATACCTTTTCGGTCCCTGCCTATTCCTCATTGCCAGTTTACACTCCCTGGTCATATTTCGAATGACCCGGAACATTTCTTTAGGTCTCCTTTTGTTGTTATGTTCTTCCACTTCTTTGCATTTTTCTTTTTATTTATTTATTTAGCGTCAAAAAACAGTTAAAAACTACGTATGACGTGCTATATTTCTTGAAGAAACTTTTCTTTATCTTGTCTTGGTCTACGTTGGAATACCCTGCTGAGTTCTCTGACTTTTATCCTTTGCTTTCTTAGCAGAGAAATATAATACTTGAAAAGAACATAACATTAGGACTTTATTATTATTATTATTATTATTATTATTATTATTATTATTATTATAAAATAATAATAATATAATATAATAATATAATAATAATACTATAATAATATAATAATAATAATAATAATAATAATAATAATAATAATAATAATAATAATAATAATAATAATAATAATAATAATAATAATAATAATAATCACAATCACGCGAATGGAGAGGAATCGAAGGTAAAGTGTATATACTCGTACTATATAATCCTTCGAATCTTCACTTCGATGACTGAGTTTCCAAGATTTATAACAATTGTGAGACTCCATCTTTATATTTCACAGTGAAAATCTTGAAATATCTCTACAGGTCTGATTCAGTTTGCCCATTGTGAAACCATGGAGCAGGTTGTTACTGTGTGAGAACCTCTAGGCACCGGCGGGCGTTCTTTCAGCGCCCGCCGCGAAGGGCTAGGCTGAAGTGACCGTGGGGGAGGGGTTCCGGGATTTCCAAATCCGATACGGCACTGGGACAGTGGTTCTCGAATATCGTTGCGAATGCTCACTCCAAGTTCACTGCGCGAAGGCAGGAGGGGGGAAAGGGGAAGGGGGATCAGGTATGTTTTCCGAAATTTCACTTTACGCCGCTCCTATTCATCCGATTTGCATGATTGACACGGCGTTGGATTCAGGAAGCACGTCGTCATCGCGCTATAAGCCCACATTTTTTAATTTCTTCCCGGAACTATGAGAAATTATTTTAAATTTTTTTTTGGAAATATTTTTTGAAAAAACGGCATCGTAGCGTGAATTCTATTTTAAAAAGGAGTTCAATGCCGTTTACAGATCGAAAATCGGACAATTTGTTTAGACGTTATCGGTCTAGTAAATTTTGCTTATTTTGGTGCTGCCACGTGGTGGCGACAAATGGAACTAGTGTCGGTACATTTAGCCTTAACAAATTGTTTTGAAACCAGTTTAAATATTCACCCCGCGGTTTATTCGAGTAAGAGTTGAAATAGAATTTGATACCTTTCTTTATATTACAATAACAGGATAAGGTACCAAGAATTTTGTATCTTATGTTGAAGCGGTACCTAAATTAATTAGGTTAGTATGTAAAGTATATTGCATGTGTTGGCCTTGAGAGGTTATGTTTAACTTTTCTGACAGTAAATGCTTCTCGTTTCGTTTATGTTAGATCCTGGAATTATTAATACTCAATCTGAGATGATAAGCTACATTTCATAACGTTGAATAGGTTTTCTTTTTATAATAATTAATAAAAATGTTAATAAAATACTTGATGTATGCAACTAGGATTCTGTAGTTGGTGCATTTGTGAAGGAGGCACATGAATCTTGTTATGTGTTGTTTTGGCACTGTTGTTTTCCAAGTGTGAATTATTTCATTAAATAGTAATATCAATCAACACTGAAACTTGATTGTGTATCCCTATAAATAATGATTAATTCAGATGTTTATTACATCAATGCACACATTTAACTGAATTATCTTATTATCTTGCTTTAAAAACAGGATGTGTTACTTCATGCTTTTGACAAAAGAAACCATTGGCACGTGTATCTTAAAATTGAATTATGGACGTTGGTTCTTCTGGCACAAAGCGATCAGTGCTTGATTTGGATCCAGACTACAAAGATGGTCATGTTAGTAAAACCAAAAGAAGATGCTTGGTTGAAGAATCAGGTAAGTGAAATTGTCTGTTTATTCCCCCAAAATAAAGGGAAACAACTTTAAGTTACAAGTGTGACTTTGGTAACTGTAATAACACTTTGTAACTCATTTTTTTGACTTTTGAAAGTAAGTGATATTTTCTCATTTATGATGTGTGAAAATTTAGGATAAATATAATTAGCCTTGTCAAACTTTGATTTTGTGAGCAAGACATTACTTGTGAAATTAACTTGTTTTTATTTAAAACAGAAGCTAATTTGTCGTTTCTTTTAGTTGTTAGTAGCAAAGAAAGGAAGATTATATTGATTGCAAAGGAAATGTATGAAACGTAACAAAAATAAACACCAGACTATATTTAGAAGTGTTGCATTTTAAGATTTATGTGTACACTCTAAATCACTTTCACAAATTAGCGTCCAAATATAGTATTCCATCATATTCCCATTATATGTCTCAGGGAGTGGCATTCAAAATACAGCATATCCTGTTGGAAGTGCTCTTGTTTTTACAAGTAAGATCCCATATTCTCTTTGCATATATCAAGATGAGCATCAAGCATATGGACCTCTAGCAACATTCTGCAGCCCATTATACTATACATCTTCACTAACATACTGACCAGTTGCTCAGTTTTCGATGTTGTTATTGCCCAGAACAACTGCACTAGAGCTGGTCCAAGCAGCTTTCCTCTTTTCATCAACCATCTGTGGAAATTTTTTGCATTGAAGTGTCTTCTTTGTTTGTGGTCCCACAAAAACACCTGCTTTGATCTTTGCCCTGGATAAATTAGGGAAGAATGTTCCGAGGCTGCAGGGAAATGTGGTAAAACCACTGTCGGGACATTAGCAAACCCACTATCTTGAAATCTCTGATAACTTCAAATCCGTACTCATCATACTTCAAGGCTTTCTGGCAAGTTCTTGATACTGCTGTAATTCTCTTTGAGATGCACTAAGTGAGTAATAGGAAGAAATGGATTTTATTTTTTATTTATTTACGTCAAAAAAACAGTTAAAAACTGCGTATGACGGGCTATGGGGAAAAGTGAATTGTGTGCACATTTCCAAAATTCTGTGATCCCTACACTAAATCATATACTACTTAAGTTTTGAATTTTGAAAGGGAGAAAAAAAACAAAAAAACTCCCATGTAATAAAATCGATTTTCAAGGATAAATAAGCAATAAATTTTGAATTTTGAAAGGGAGAAAAAAAACAAAAAAACTCCCATGTAATAAAATCGATTTTCAAGGATAAATAAGCAATAAATTTTGAATTTTGAAAGGGAGAAAAAAAACAAAAAAACTCCCATGTAATAAAATTATTTTCAAGGATAAATAAGCAATAAATTTTGGCTCTTATTACTTCCTGCCGCGACAACGTGGAAACGATAATTTGAATAATTGTATTTCCCACTGAATTCTAGAAGACGTGCACAGAAAATGAAGTTACATTTATACTTGTCCCCATTATGTAGTAGCACAGCTTTGGGGCTTTGTGATGAACTGACCATGAAGAGGTACAACTCATTTGGGTTCAAGATAATTCCCATTTCATCAAACAAACTGCTATTATTGTGGCACAAAAAGAGACCATTTTGATGGTAGGGGAAAAGGAGAGAAAGTTCGATAATTCTTCCTCTGAGATGTGATTTTCACACTTGCATTCAACAAGTCCCGTTGCTTAAATTCTGATGTCAAAAGCTCAGCAATTGACCGGGCAGATTGAGATCTGTGACCAAATTATGTTCAGTAGGTGGCCAAATTACGAGTGATAGCACTCATTTATGTGTAATTTCTAGTTTAAATTGGTTTTTGAGCAAAATGTTTGGTTTCGATAAGATTTGTAGTATTACTGTTATCATAATTATTGTTTTTAATAAGTGGTGACACTGAATGCCTCCTCTTTTTTTCTTTTTTTTGCCTGATGTTGCAGCTGATGTTTATTCGTTTATTTATTCAATCATCAACTGACATTCAGCTGACTTATTGAAAACTGCTGCTCTTGTGAAGACATACAAAATGTTTTGTAAGTGTTTTTTTGCAAGTTTTTTCTTTCCAGAATAATCAAAAAACATAAATGGTGTTCCTTACTGCATTACTTTTACTAAATTTCATGAGAGAATTTCGTTTTAGTTTACAATGCCATTACCTTGAAGTTTTTATTTTTTTATGTAATTTTATGGGTAAGGCTTCAGACAAGTTCCCAAGAAAAAATAGAAATACAAACATTATTACTCCAGTCCACACATTCACTGAGAAATACAGCCACTATTGAAGGCATTTCTAAATCTGTCGCTAACAGAATAAAAATTGATAAGAACAACCCCTGGAAGCAGGTTGTGTGGATAAATGTGATTGGAAAAGGATCACCAGTCTTCATACTGTCCACAGAATCAGGGATATCTGCCTCAAAAATTGTCAAAAGATTGTTGTCCGCCTGAATGCAACAATATACACCAAGAGAGTAAAAGTTTCCAAAAGGACAGCTTGGAGACGATTAGCCAAAAAGAGCATGATTGGTCTTGGTCGTATCAAAAAACCATGCCTCACTGAGGCCATGAAGAAGCGACTAAGCAACTGCAATGGCCAGACAACACCAAAGCATGGCTGTTGCAGACTAGAGTTGAGTATTGTACAATCTTTTTATATATTTCAAGCAATAGTGCGTTTATCAATAATGATTTTTTGTAATAAGGTTGTAATAATTCGTTAGAGAAGCATACCTTCAAAAAGGTATGTGTCTCTACTGAATCATTTCAGATTTTGTTCAACAAAAGTTCTTTGTCTGACGGTGCCTTGGGCGACAGATCCATCCAGATTGCCTAGTGAAGAGGGTTAAACACCTTATTATTGTCAGCGTGTGGTCTGATCTCAGCGATGGGTATAGGACACTTATACATCATAGAAGGGACCATGAGGCAAGACCAGTCCAGCGAGTACTAGAAGCTCCGCTATTGCCGCAGCTGAAAGATTGGTTTCCTGGTGATGAAGAAAACATTTTTATACACAATTCAGCACTGTGGCACCATACCAGGAGTATTACTGCATTCCTGGCTGAAAAAATATTACCGTTTTGCCCTGGGCAGGGAACTCGCCAGACATGAACCCACATGTTCTCTACAGAGAACCAAAGTGGGCGAGTTCCCACAGGTTCTCTACAGAGAACTCACCAAACAGGCAAGCAAGTAATCACCACCCTGTGCCAGTTAATTGAAATTCTCAACAAAGAAAGGCATCACAACGTTGAACTGCAACAAAATGCAAAAGCCTGTATAGAGAGCATGCCGTGACACATTGGATCAAAGGGTGGCAATATTAAGAGTTTTACCTAAATATTTTTAGGTACAATTTATCTTATTGTTTTTATAATTTCAATAATACACCCTTATGAATAAAAAGTACCTATTAGATCAAACACCAATTTTTTGTTTTAAAAATGCAGTTAAACTATTAAACATTAAATTTGAGTTCTCTCTAATAATTTGGCTACCTACTGTATGTTATTTTGGTTAGGATAGCACAGATTCCTCTCCACTACATAGTCGGGATCTACAACATTCGCATCACCTAACTGTGCACTCTCTTTGGAATCAGGACTTAGCTTTCTTATTGGAAAAAATGAACGCAGGAAAGTCTGGACTATGTGGTACTGGGGTGGTGGATAAAGGAAGATCTGGATGAATGATACCAGAATCGTTCTTGCCAGTTCTACATTTTGAAGAGTCCACAGTACAGAACTATTGCTTGAATGAATAGTGAGCTCCCTCCAAATCCTTGGTATACCAAACTTCATGCACCTTTTCCCCCTCTGTACCATCCTGCAAAAGAACAGGACAGAATATTAAGTTGTATGTGGAATTTATTGTGTTTACTTCAACCTACATTTTTCAAACTAAGTGCATTTTTACAATCAAAATTTTGTTTACAGTTTTCACAGACAAAATGAGGTGCCCATGGTTTGTCTTGATTCCCAACATGCTTGGCAAAATATGCTGCGTAAACCTCTCACATTATAGAAAACGCTTGTACAGAGTACTTTTCGGCTCCTTTCTTCTTAAACTGTCTGCAGACAACAAAGAGCATCTACTGGATGCTTGCAACTTCTTGATCCTTCTCTGGGATGTGTATTATCATCACTAGACTTTTTAAACTGAATATACAAAAAACTAAACCAGCTGGAAGCAACACAAGAAGCAGTCCCGTATCTAAAATTGACAAGAAAATTCAAAATAGATTTAGATCAAAGAGTTCATCAGAAAACCAAAGTTTATGGAACATAATGGAGGATTTTCCATACTTGGGACACAATCAGCAAATGGCGCTTTCAATTCAAGGGCAAACAAAAAGTTAAAATTTGTTACATTGTGTAATTGTAAGGCTTAATTTGTTTTAAAAAAGAAGCTCTGCACTATGTTCTCTTTCATTCATAAAAAAGTAATGGGTATTATGTATTATACATTGCTACTTTCATATTGAAGTTTTTGAAATAACAGTGAAATTGTGCAAGTTATCACTTCAGGTATTTTCATGTGAAACAGAAATAGAAGAGTTATTAAATTATCCAATTATACCTTATTTTCTGTGGCACGACTCAGGCCTGTTCTTCTGCCTCACCACACAAATTCCGCTACGCTCCTTTCACTGTCACAGAAAAGAGAGGTATCACTCTGGTGACAAAACAGGTGATTATGATTTTGCTCAGAGGCATCTTTTACACTTGAAGATTTTTTACATACAGTAAATCTACAATATGGAATAGCTGGCTTTACTTTTCCTTTAAAGGAAAGCATACAAAGGATTTTTTTGCTGTTCTTAATCCACAGCTTCAATCAGGTTTGAACCCACAAACTTGCGTTTATCAGGTTGATTTGCTAACCATTTCACCACTGAAGCTCCCAAATTTTTTGTGTACATGGTATAATTATAAAGAAGAAATTCTTTCCGACTTCAATTATTTTGCCATTATTAGAATAACCGGAGCTGATGTTTCAATTTTCATCTCTTTTGCACTTGCATATAAATAAAGATGAAGAGAAAATTCGTGTGCTATTGTGCTCTTTTTTTTCTCTCTATCTCTCCTTCCCTCTCTCTTTCCCTCCCTCTCTTCTGTCTCCCAATAAATTGTAACTTTATCAACTGCTGATGTAAATGACATGAGTTAGGTTAATGAAATTTACACTCACTATTGGTGAGAAACATTTTTGTCAGCAATTAGCCTTTGGAATAAATGCAGGGAGCACAACTTGTTACTGACGTTCCACACGTGAAACAAGTTGTTGTTATGGAGTTGTTATATATAAAATATATTTATATTTAATTCAATATTATTTGAATTGCTTATTTTATGTTACATTTTGACAAAATATTCTATAAATAAAGAAGCTCAAGATACTTTTTAATTTTTTAAATAAAAATGTTCATAATTTTTTCATGTGTCACGTGTAGAATAAGATAAAATATGTTAGAGAATAATTTCCTCTCTCATTTCCTCTTAATAAGTTGTTAATATATTGAAGATCTCTGTCTTCTGTCTCATTCACTCACTTTTCACATTGCGAGATTTTTCAAAATTTTCTGTTCGATTTTTTAAAACTTTCTTTTATACAAACTTTCACCTGACAGTAACGAACACGCACACACAAACAAAAGAATTATTCAATTTGGTGCAGTCGTTCGAAAATTATGTCCTTACATACATTCCGGCGATTCATTTTTATTTACATAGATCGCGCGAAAACTACGAACATTTTCAAAAAAAAATGCACGACTTTAATGAAATAACCAATTATGGAGAACAAGTTTCATTTGAAGGAAAAATCTGAATATTCAATTTTGTAGTTTGAGGAAGACGCCAACAAAATTTGAATCTTACAATTTTCGGAATTGCAGGGTAACATTGAAAATCGGATCTATGCCATCTTTATAAGTGTCTTTTGCTCTATTCGGGCAAAAAAATTAGTAATTTTTCATAAAATTTTGAAAACTTCCCAGGCGCTTCGTGTAAAGTCCCCCAAAATTTAAAGAATATTTTTCAAATTCGCAGAGTTTGAGAGAATGAAGTGTAAACAAACCGGTTTGTATCTTTCCGCGTGGTCCGGGGCCATTAAGCTGTCAACGCTCCGCTGTCACCGCTAGTTGTTGGCGATCACGAATTCGTCCACACGTTGCACAATACCCTTTAATCGCAATGTGTAGGATGCGCCAGATGGCTGCTTCATAATTCGGGATAGAGATCATAGCACTCATAAGGATAATTAATAATGCATTCACTCGGCATATTATTTCTTACGTTATTGTAAAAATTGCCGTGAAGATGACCCGAAACTTTTGCACACAACAAAAACGGGAGCAGGTAGTCTCGCATATGACACGGGTTTTTATTATGTCCAAAATTGATACAGCACTGCAGTAATCATTCATTGATTTAACATGAAATTTATTCGTTGCACGAAAAGAAAAAATTATTCTTTCTGAATCTGACAATGCCATGTTCATGTTTTAGAGAGCCCGTACGTAACTCGCTCGAAAACCAACAAATATTTTTACTCTCTCGTTGGATTTGAGCGGTATGTTGCCTTTGCTCTCGCTCTAGAGTCCATCGCTGGCTACACCAATGGTGTCTCCTGCTCAGCGAGTACGGGGTTGCGATCAGAATTTTACAGATTAAACAAAAACAATTAATATATCTAATCGACATCTATTATATGTTTGTGTGTTCTATACCTGGGTTTTTCTAACGTGGCGGCTGAGGGTAGTATATCAACGCTGGAATTCGGCACGACTTTTTTAGTCATTCTCTGTCCTGCCGCAAGATGTCGCATGATCGCGACCGCATCAAGCAGTGTTGCAGATCAAGCGATTCTTGTGGCAGGACTGAGAATGATTCAAAACGTCGTGCCGAATTCCATCTTGGAGATACTACCCTCAGGCACCACGTTAGAAAAAGCCAAGTATATATTACGATGTAGTACTGTACTTTTTTTAAGAATCTTTGCGAATTTTGTCTGCTTGCTCTGTCAAAAATAAACACAATAACACACAAAAGTATATTGAAACATGAACAGTACACCTTTATTTGTTTAATTAGGCGTCGATTTGCCGTTATCATGTAGCATACTTGAGAACTAAATGGAGGTTTTGAAACCTTTCATAGGGCATCGAAAGTTTTCACTTACTGTTTCCTGCCTCATGTTACTCATCCACTTCTAAAAACCATGTGCTCGGCATGTCACAAGCTTTCGTACGAAAACTGTTGGATTATAATTATCGCGTTACATTTTCGAAGCTCTGATTTTTCGTTGTAGAAGTACGTATTTGTAGTCTATAACGCCGTTTCAAGGAAAACTCAGCACTTCGCAACAACACACATTACACATGAAATACCTGGCTACAAAGAACTTGTCTTTCGGCCGAAACCTCGCATCTTGCACACAGCACGTAGCGAGATTTCAATGATCTCGGTAACGAAGCGAAGCCATGGAAGGGATGTTTCTTGGCCTGTCACATCCACGGAGGTGTCACGCCTACCGGAAAGTGTATGGAAACTAGTACTGCTAGAACAGCACGTACTTTCTCGCCCGTATTTTTACGCAAAATTACGCGGAAAGTACACATTTTGTCGAAAAATTGTACATGACCTTATTTCAAAATCTATCTTTAAGGAAAAGATTTCATTATTTATTTACAACAAACAGGCAATTGCCCAATTTTACAGTATATAAATCATATAAGGTGAACATAACAAAATATAAACGTAGCCATCAATTGAAGTCGTTCAAATATAAAATGAACTTGCACGATTTATAAATGTTTTAATCGAAGAACAATGTAAATCAATATCGCAGTTGTTTGCAGTTCTACACATTCACCGTATTGGTGAATTGAATCCCAAGTTAGATTTACAAATGGGAATATATTGCCTGTTTGTTGTACATTTGATTGAGATTTTTTCTTGGGATGCGTAACGGTATTTTCCATTCGATTAATGATAATAGTTCAATGCTATCTATATTATTAATTATCTGTTTATATAAAAATTACAATGTCATTATACTTTCTGAACGATTTAAGAGAACTAATTTGAAGGTATAATGATATATCAGTATAGTCATGTGTAAATCTAGATGATGGTAATTTTAGTTTCCAAGCCATGAAGTTAAAATAATTGTGTTGTACAGCTTCTAATTTCTTTATATAAATATTATTGTAAGGAGACCAGTTCTGAGACGAATAAAGAAGTATTGGTCTTACTAAGGTTAAATATAAAATTCTCATTGTAAATGGATTTTGAAAATCTGATATAGTTTTTACAATAAAACCTAACATGAAATTAGCTTTGTTGATAATATAATCAATATGTTTGTCAAATTTTAGTTTGGGATGAAATATAACTCCAAAATATTTAAATTCATTGACATTCTAGTACTGTATTGTTTATAGTATATGGATAATCGACCTGATTTTTAAGTTTAGTAAATTTCTTAGCTTTACATTTCTGTGAATTAACTTTAAGTACATTTACGTTACTCCAGTTTCAAGCATTATCCAGGCATTCTTGTAACACTTCACAGTCGTTGATATTTTTTATTTCTCTAAAAATCTTTAAGTCATCTGCAAATAATAAAAAACTTACAATTTTGGAGGAATAGTTTTAAATCACTAATAAATAATAAAAATAGGAGAGGTCCGAGGTGTGATCCCTGGGGAGCTCTCGTTGATACATCAATGTCTCTTAATAAAAATGATAAATATGTAACATTCAAGGTTCTATCTGTCTGGTAGTTACTCAACCAAAGTAAAAGAGTACCATGAATGCCTAAATTTGACAATTTTTGTATAAGTACATTATGGTTTACCATATCAAATGCTTTAGCGAAATCCAAATAAATAATATCGACTTGTGAATTATTGTCAATTTTATCAGTAACGAAATGTTATAGTATCATTAAATTAGTAGTGGTAGATCTATTACGTCTGAATCGATGTTGTTCCTCTATAATAAGGTTTTTTAAATTTGAATGTTAATTTTTTAGTTATTATGGATTCAAGGAGTTTTGGAATAATAATCATAATTGCTATAGGTCTATAATTTTTCACGTAAGATCTATTTTGAGCTTTATGTACTGGAGTTATGAAGCTCTTTTTCCATATCTGAGGAAGAAAAGCTTCTTCCAGTGACTTAACAGGAAGTGCATGTAGGATTGGTGTAAAATTGGTATTACAAGATTTTAGAAGTATCGGAGGTATTGAATCTGGTCCTACGCCTTTTTTAACATTTAGTCTATTTATTGACTCGAATACGTCACTTTGTGTTATTTCAATAAAACATATCAAAAGACGGATTAATATCGTAATAATTATCGGTATGTATAGTAGGTCGATGTCTATCATCATCATTAAATACTGATTCAAAATACGCAGTGAACATATCGACGATTTCTTGAGGAGAGTCAGAAGTTTTAACATCAAATATAACATTTGTGATGCCGTTCAGTCCACGTTTATTTGTTAGTAAATTTCCAAAAAGATTTTATGTTAAAAATATCGGATTGAACTTTCAATTTCTTTCAAATAATTTACGTAATCACAACTCATATCTAATTTTGCATTTCTTGCGTAAATCGGAAACATATATATATTTGTAAAAATACTCAACAGATGATTCAATAGAGTGAATTGTAAAGTAAGATACCCAATCAAAGGAACTCAATTCGTTACTAATGGATATAAAATCGGCAAGTTTGTAGTTACATGCTTCAAGTGGTGAACTCGAGTGCAAGATGATAGTTACCGCAAGGACATATATATATATATATATATATATATATATATATATATATATATATATATATATATATATATATATATATATATAATAAAAACCATACATAATTCGTAAAAATTGAATTATGAAATAATAATTCAATTGAAGAGAAACTTTTCTTAGTGTCTTTCATCGAGCCATCTCCCATTTGACCTGGGAGATGACCTAAGCCTATCTTCGTATTTCACACGTGGAGAGGCTGTCAACGTATGCGCCGCGCCGTAGGCGTAGGACCGTTTCTTCCCTCCCTGACCCCTCCTACGGTGAACCGAGGAAGCTTTGACACCTCGATATAAGAGCGTTCACAATATTTGGGATATGTTTTGTATCTTGAAATACGAAGATCCCTTCCCTTCCCCGAGCGGGCGCTTGCTGCTGGAGCGCTGCGTGACCTTCTGTGGCGGTCGGTTACATTCAAAATATCCGTTAAGAACTGGTCGCAAAAGAATCAAAATTTCTCAAAAAAATCCTTATCTAACATATGACAATATGTATATCATTGGATTCGTCTTGTTACGCTCTTTATGATAGACTGAAAAAATATGTAGAGTTCCATTTGAAAAAACAAAGTTACCTCAAATATCTCGTAAAATACAAGTGATAAAATAGAAATACATACACGTATCAGTTAGCCCTATTTTCTCATGCACTTCCGTGAAAACTGCATTTCAATATCTTCAACCGTTCAAAAGTTACAGGAGGTGCTAAAGTTACGTGACTCACCATATATATATATATATATATATATATATATATATATATATATATATATATATATATATATATGAGACGAGCTCGAATATACGCCCTGGTAACGGACCGGACCATATATAAAAATTCCCAAAATACCGTCTTCGGCAGTGTAGCAGATGCAGCCTGGGAGTTGCCGTGCTGCGAGTGCGACTACATACGGGGATCAGAACGGGTTTCAGGGGATTGTTTGCCTTTGGGGCAATGATAGTTAATATGCAAGTAGAATAAATAAATTTAATTGCTTGATAATTGAGTACAATTGATTTGATTTATAAAAAGCCGGAGGACCATTGATAGTTTATGACGTTAATGATTGCTCTTCTTTCTTGAAGTACACTTGGCAGCTTACTTACAGTTTGTTGTAAGGAAGGCAGCAACCCAAATCACTCGGCTGAGTGTGTCGCTGTCCGGGCTGAGGTAGGCTCCAGGCAGTTCGGTGGTGCGAACTGGCATGGGCGCGGACTCAGATGACCGGAGCTGGTGGTGGAGTTTGCCGTGAATTCGGCCAAGAGGCGGCTGCGGCTCGCGAGTGGCACGAATTTGAGGCAGGTTAGATGTGGCCGTACTAATCGCCTTGATAGGCGAAGCAGGAACAGTCAACCTTGTCTCCGTTGTCTGTTTGTTCTGGTTGTCTGTCGTTGTTCTGTTGTCTCTGTTTGTTGTCGTCTCTCTCTCGTGTGTCTTTGCTCTGTTCTCTTGTCTGTTTTGTCTTCTGGTGTGTGAGCGAAGTCGCAGTATTTATTATTGCGGATGTGATTGAGGCCGTGGGGGGGGAGTCACGTGGCTGTGACTTGGGCCTATGGTAAGGCGGGAAAGTTTGGAGTGCCCGCGATCGGCTCCCTATTCGTGATGTGCCTTCCGGGGGGGGTCACGTGACATTGGCGTGCGATCAGAGAGAAAGGCGGTGGCACGAATTTGCCCGCGATGGCGGCCCGTTTGTGTTTGCGATTTTACCGGAATTGAGGCATCTGGCATGCAGGTGGCCGAGGAGCGCGGGCGATGCGCCGGCAGTGCGCCTTTGTCGGCGAGATGCATTGACGGGCTTATTTTCGCGAGGGAGGCCCGAAGCGATTCCCAGAAATGTTTCTGGGTGGTTTGTCAGGTAGCGAGCTATGGGGTGAGGGCCCCGCGTGCCGGGTTAGCCCAGCCCTAATGAGGGGTTAAACCCCAGCTGGCGACGCCCAGAAGCGGCGGTCATTGTACTGGGCGGGCGTGGGCCCGTGCGAACGGCGGTTTGCGCGGAAGACGCTGCAAATGCTTTTATTGCCCCTTTGTAGTAGTTTCCGAAGTGTGGAAGCGTGCCGGCATGCACGGAGAGCGACTTGTGAGGGGTTGGTGAAAGTAAGCGCTTAATAGTGGGTGGCCGCGCGGGAAAAAAAGCTGTTAGGGGCTGCGCCTTGGCGGCGAGACTGAAAATTTGATTGCGAGATTGAACAAAGGTGCCCGCGCGTGATTTTGCTAAGGGAAAATCACGAAAATAAATATTATCTGATTGTTTATTTAACTAATGACTAGTTGTTCAATTGAGCGACAAATTGTAAAATTACTCTGATTTAGTGGGATTAACTGCGAGAATTTCGGGTCTTAGAATTGAGTGATGTGGAATGAAAAAATGAGGCTTTCCTTCTTCCACGGAAGGGGCGGGGCGCATGCGACCTAACTCGAGGTACTCGCGCGTAAAAATCTGAGTAAATTTCCGCAAGGAGAGAATCTCGGCTGAAATGTTGCTCTAAATTCTGCAATTTGGGAAGGGCTTGCGCTCTAGAGTTGCCAAGCGATTCTGGCGGGCCCTTGAAAGGTGAAAGAACTTGATATCGCCCCTGATGTGTGCGAGTAGTAGTGGCTGCGAAACTGTCTTCGCATAATTTTTCCTCGGCTGTGAGAGGCACCTTGTCAGGTGGGTTTTCTAGCTTCCAAAAGTGTTCGAGTTGGTCTGATAGCATTTGATTAGAAATAATGAAGTTAGAGATGATGCAGTTGTTGCGGCGGTCTGAATTGTCACGAGAATAGGCGCCGCTAGTAACCCATCCTAACTTTGTTTGTGTGAGTGTAGGCCCGTTATTCTCGATGCGGTGGATACCATTTTCGTTGATTTTGGCGACGATGGAGGCGCCTAACAATAAATCCAGCGGTTTTTCGAGATGAAACTTTGGGTCTGCAAGTTCGTATTCGGCGGGTAAGTGCCACTTAGAAATGTCTGCTTTGACTGCAGGAAGCGGATGGGAGATGGCCTCTACTACAATGAATTCCTCGGTAGAGCTCCAATCCTTGCAACGGGATTTTAGCTGTATTTTCGCGATCTTCGAAGCGGAAGATGAGGCGCGATAAACACTTTGAATAGTAACTGAAGACATTGTGGGATTGAGTTCTAGAGATTTGAAAAATCTTTCAGAGATCAGGTTGCAATTCGATCCTGAATCGAGGAGAGAAATAGGCGGGTGATAGTAGCCTCGTGCGCTGACAACATTTACAATAGCAGTAGGCAGAATACAGCCGTATGTGGCTGGGGAAGAACAAGCATTTGCGTTCACTTGACGCGGCGCGTGAGAAGAGTCTTCGGGCAACGAGGTATTGTCAGCCCGTTCATGAATTGCATTTTGCCATACCGGGGATTGAGCATTTGATTGAGAATTGAGCGGTGAAGCTGAATGTACGCTAGTACTAGACACGTGGCCCGGGGCGGCCGCCGCGTGACGTATTATGCTCGAAATGTTGGATGGCTGAGGGGCAGAAAATGATTCATGCAGAAGACTGTGATGGGTTTTTCCGCAGTGGAAACATTTTCGGTCGCTACACTTGTGACCAGCGACGTATTTTCGTAAGCAATTGTTACAAAGTTTGTGGTTCTTTATGAAGCTTCGTTTCGCGTCGGCGCTCAGGGCGCGGAAACTAGCACATTGATGAAGCATATGTTTTTCGCGACATTTAAGGCAGTTGTCGGAGGGTAGTGGCGTGCGTGCAGGAGCCGGCGCGGTAGCTTGCGCGCGAGGGTTGAGCTGCACGGGAGCGCTGGGGATGGCGGCTTCAGTTATTTGCAAAATTTTGCATCGCCGTTGCAAAAAGTCCCATAAGTCGCGTAAAGTAGGAATACGGTCAGCGGATATTGAATTTTCCCACTGACACATAGTGACCCTGTCAAGGTGGTTGACGACCTTATGTACAAAGAGGAGTTCACTTAATTCTACGCCTAAGTTAAGATTTGAGAGTGCATTGATGTTAGACTGGCAGTGATCAATAAATGCACCGAGAGATTTAGCGGAGTCGGGCACTAAACGCGGAGGCTTGTTTAGCCCTGATAAATGAGAAAACGCTATCAAACGTGGATTTGAATAGCGTGAGCAAAGAGTATTCCAGGCGGTCGAGAAGTTGTCACCTGTAAGAGGTATGTTGGCTATTACGCCTTTTGCTTCACCGATTAATGACTGACTGAGATAATAAAATCGGCTAATATCCGCTAGCTGCGGATTGTCAATGACGAGGGCCTGGAAAATGTCACGATATGATAACCACTCGGTGTGGTTACCACTGAAGTTTGGTAGAGGCACTTAAGGAAGGCGTAAAGCGGGAGCTGACTGTGAAGTACAGCTGTGACCTGATGCCGCGGAGGGGCACGGGGAAGACGGTCTGACCTGAGTTGGTGAAAATTGAGAGTTGTCAATTTTTACTGTTACTTCGCTCATTAAGTCGTAAAAGTCATTTTCAAATTCAATGTACATAGGTGAGTTGGCGTCTGGATCTTCGACTAACTCGTTTTCGATTTGCCTGAAATCGCTCCAAATTTCCTGCAAGCGCGTTTGATGCGCAAGTAATTTCTGGTATGACTGTTTGTCTGTAATTTCTAAATTTCTAATGATTTCTTCCCGGGCTCTAAATCGGTTGAGAATGGCATCTCGAGCCGCGAGATTTTTGCGTAAAGTATTGTTTGGCGACATTTTGAAATTTTGCAAGAAATTATTGAGTGCCCGCGTTGGGGAATGCTAATTTGAAAATTGGAATTATTAATGACTTGCAAATCGCGATAAGTGGGGGGGACACACACTCAGCCGTTGATTTGGGCTGATGCTGACCTGTACAAACATGCACACTTAACAATACAATAACAATAGAAAACACTGAGCGTAAATAGGCACTGAATGAAGCTAATAACACTGAATAACACAAAAATTGAAAAAAAAAAAACACTGAATGATACATAGAAACTGAGAAAAACACTGAATGATACAATAGCTAATAATCACTGAATGGTGCAATTGTTGGTAGAAACACTGCACACAAGAATGCAATGGTAAGTAAATGTGCTGAATACTTCAATAGTAAATGGAAACACTGAATAATGCAATGGCACGTAAAAAAACACTGAATAGTGCAGTAATAAATAGAAACACAGAATATTGCTGTGATAAGCAAAAACTGAATAGTGCAATAGTATTAAAACACTGAATAATGTACTGGCAAGTAAAACACAATAGTGCAATAGTAAATGCAAACACTGAATAATGCACTGGCAAGTAAAATACTGGATAGTACAATAGAGAATAAAAACACTGAATAAGTAACGAAGCACTGGATAAAGTTTGATTACACTTAATGATTGTATGCTTTAGATTTCTAACACTTTTCACGACACTGTTGAATAGACAAATTAAATTGGTTGAAAATAGTTTTGAAGTTTCATTCCCTATAGAAACAATTCCTGAATCCCGTCTGATATATTAATTGAGTAATGACTGTATTTCACTAGAAATGGCACTGGCTTGATCCGGTCCGGAGATTGACCACTATATGTAGCAGATGCAGCCTGGGAGTTGCCGTGCTGCGAGTGCGACTACATACGGGGATCAGAACGGGTTTCAGGGGATTGTTTGCCTTTGGGGCAATGATAGTTAATATGCAAGTAGAATAAATAAATTTAATTGCTTGATAATTGAGTACAATTGATTTGATTTATAAAAAGCCGGAGGACCATTGATAGTTTATGACGTTAATGATTGCTCTTCTTTCTTGAAGTACACTTGGCAGCTTACTTACAGTTTGTTGTAAGGAAGGCAGCAACCCAAATCACTCGGCTGAGTGTGTCGCTGTCCGGGCTGAGGTAGGCTCCAGGCAGTTCGGTGGTGCGAACTGGCATGGGCGCGGACTCAGATGACCGGAGCTGGTGGTGGAGTTTGCCGTGAATTCGGCCAAGTGGCGGCTGCGGCTCGCGAGTGGCACGAATTTGAGGCAGGTTAGATGTGGCCGTACTAATCGCCTTGATAGGCGAAGCAGGAACAGTCAACCTTGTCTCCGTTGTCTGTTTGTTCTGGTTGTCTGTCGTTGTTCTGTTGTCTCTGTTTGTTGTCGTCTCTCTCTCGTGTGTCTTTGCTCTGTTCTCTTGTCTGTTTTGTCTTCTGGTGTGTGAGCGAAGTCGCAGTATTTATTATTGCGGATGTGATTGAGGCCGTGGGGGGGGAGTCACGTGGCTGTGACTTGGGCCTATGGT
Source organism: Teleogryllus occipitalis (assembly GCA_011170035.1). Taxonomy (NCBI): domain Eukaryota; kingdom Metazoa; phylum Arthropoda; class Insecta; order Orthoptera; family Gryllidae; genus Teleogryllus; species Teleogryllus occipitalis. Next base: position 52,037 of record BLKR01008963.1, read on the forward strand.
AAGGCGGGAAAGTTTGGAGTGCCCGCGATCGGCTCCCTATTCGTGATGTGCCTTCCGGGGGGGGTCACGTGACATTGGCGTGCGATCAGAGAGAAAGGCGGTGGCACGAATTTGCCCGCGATGGCGGCCCGTTTGTGTTTGCGATTTTACCGGAATTGAGGCATCTGGCATGCAGGTGGCCGAGGAGCGCGGGCGATGCGCCGGCAGTGCGCCTTTGTCGGCGAGATGCATTGACGGGCTTATTTTCGCGAGGGAGGCCCGAAGCGATTCCCAGAAATGTTTCTGGGTGGCTTGTCAGGTAGCGAGCTATGGGGTGAGGGCCCCGCGTGCCGGGTTAGCCCAGCCCTAATGAGGGGTTAAACCCCAGCTGGCGACGCCCAGAAGCGGCGGTCATTGTACTGGGCGGGCATGGGCCCGTGCGAACGGCGGTTTGCGCGGAAGACGCTGCAAATGCTTTTATTGCCCCTTTGTAGTAGTTTCCGAAGTGTGGAAGCGTGCCGGCATGCACGGAGAGCGACTTGTGAGGGGTTGGTGAAAGTAAGCGCTTAATAGTGGGTGGCCGCGCGGGAAAAAAAGCTGTTAGGGGCTGCGCCTTGGCGGCGAGACTGAAAATTTGATTGCGAGATTGAACAGGCAGTTCGCTAATTTGAACGCGGCGCGAGAACCCCGTCACTGTCTGACGTCGGCCGCGGCCGCGTCGAGCGAAACGCTTGTCCACGAATAAGAAATTCGAAAGATAAGCTTGGGAACGAGATCTTGTGATTGGCCTGTATCCGAAAAACGAGAGAAGCCAACGGCAAGAATTTTTTTTCCGTTGAAAGTTGAAGGAGTCTCAGAAATATCTCGGAGGAGGACGGATCGCTGCGGAACGCGTCTCACAAATCACGTAAAAACCGTTATAAGTGACGGTTAGCGCAGAGAAACTGGTCGCGAGTCGCTAGCAGTGAACTTCACGCGAGATTGTTTCATCCGAATACGGGAAGAGAACGAACATTGTACTCGTTTTTTTGTTGATAACTCACCACGAAAAAAAAAACGTGTATCAGCGGGAGCGAATTATGTGAATTCAGTGAGGGCTGAATCGGACTCTTTTCCGGCGTACGCCGAACAGTTTTCTGCATCGCCGCTACGTCACATCACCGAAGCAAGGAGCCAAGGCGATAACCATTCCTGAAAACACAGCCAGAGAAGCATTTGTGTTGGGGAAGGAAGACGGGCGCAGAGGCGAGGCCGAGGCAATTCTCAGCCGAGAAAATTGGTACGGAAACGCAGCGGAAGGAGGGGCGGAGGATCGTGGAGGCCAGGCTACCCCGGCGCGTCGCCAGCGCAGCGAGAGCCCCGGAGGTCGCGTAGGGCGCGATCGCCACGTCCCCAAACGCCGAGGCGCCAAGGCGCCGCTCGCAGCACTCGACTAGGCCAGTTCACGTAAAACCCCATTGGAGAAGCGTGAGTACCCGTGCGACAGACGGTTGCAGAAACGAAAGAAATGTAATTGAACGACACTAAACCACACTGTTTGTTTCTTAAAAGCTTTCAAATATTAGGTATTTCAAGCCACATTTGTGAACGTTGATGTGTGGAACTCTTGAATGAAAGCCATGTTAAGAACAGAAATGATTAATTCACTTTAAACAAGTCACCCAATTAATTGTTAAAAAGGGGTGTTGTAATTAGTTTGATTAATTTTGCTCTGTGCCGAGTTTGTTTAAGAAGTAGTGATTGAAGTGGATGGATAATAACCATTTGTCAGGAATGAAAGCAATTCAGAGTAGGAAGGTTCAACTTTGTATTCTTTAGGTCCTTAAGACCAAGGCATGCCTGCACCAAATAGTGTATAAAGTACAATTCATTAAATGAATGATGAAATAAGGTGATTTATTGTGAAGAGAGGTAGCAATAATTGCTCCGAATATTCATTTCCGAGCACGAAGGTCGCGTTCTGTACGTGATTGTTTGTCAAGGGCTATTTTTGTTGAATTTGTGTGTGTGTGTGTTTTTTTTGTCATTCCTTGATTGTAGAATATACAGCCTTGTATTCCAGAGCCACAAGTGTTTTGCTTTGAGTATAAACCTGCCCGTATTCCCCACACAGGTGCATTTCCAGACATAAGGCTCATCCAGGCAAGCGATTCGAAACAACTCGAGAGGTCTGACGTCGGGACGGCAGTGGACTGTCGAACGACGCCGGTAACGCCCACGCGATCTCACACATCCTTAGGGCTAACGACTCCTTCTCGCAACAGAGTTGTATTATGCGCGGCGCGTCGGAGGGAAGGCCACGACGTGTGTTCCGTCGCAATATATATATATATATATATATATATATATATATATATATATATATATATATATATATATATATATCTGTGTGTGTGTGGGGGGGTGGGCGTGCGTGCGGGTGTGTGCGTGTGCGCGTGTGTGCGGGTGTGCGGGTGTGGGCGTGTGCGCGTGTGTGCGTGCGTGTGCGTGTGACAATTTGATTCTGTTACAATTGTACAAGTGTTAGTAACAATTAAGTTGAGAATTTTAGAGCTATTATTAAATATTTCATTCGATTGAACTAAATTGCCATAATTCATTGTGTGTTGTATTTGCAGACTAATATCAATTTCAATATTTGAAGCGTTGAAGAAATTACAGTGAACAACATTATCAGAATTTGACCATGATGTATGGGGGAGATTAAAGTCATCCATTATCAAGAATTTCGATGAGGGCTTATTTTCGAAAGTGGATTCTAGATTAGAAGTAAATTCCAAATACTTATCAAGTGAAGATTTTTTTGGGAAATAAACAGCGATAATTATCAAATCGAGGCATGCAGATTTAACATGTATAAATAATTGTTCGGTAATATTACTATTTGTTGGAATAATTGAACTGTTGAATTTACGAGCGCAGATAAGTTTCTCCCCCATACGTCACATAGTTTTTTACTGTTTTTGACTAAATAAATATCTAAATATTTACGATGAATCATTAATAATACTCCTCCACCTCTATTGTATTGGCTAGTGGTTGAATTTCTGTCACAACGATGTATACATCGGTGATTTGGGAAGTTGAGTTCCGCCGTGATGTTGAGGAGTGATAGCTTTGTAAGTGGACCACGTACATTCAGATAAGAGACATGAATCCTACTCGGCAATTGCCTGTTTATTGGGTTTCCTCTTGATTATTATCTTCCATTTTTGAGTTGTTGAGTAGTATCGGTACCCCAGTAATGTATTTCACTGTCGCATTATTGTTACCCTTATCTTGTTTGGATTTCAATTGTGATAATACACTTTTGAGATGATCACGTTGGTGAGGAGTGAAGTCTGAACTGATTTTGATACCCTTCTCCAAATTTTTCTTGTTCTTCAAGATTTGCCAAACTCGGGATGAATTGGGTAGGACAACTTGAATTGGTCGCTTTTTGTAAGTCCCACTCTAAATGTATCAAATGCTTCAAAGTTGCTATCAATGTTTTTAAAGTATCGATAGAACTGTTTCATTATCAGCAGATTGGCGTTGTTTTGGTGGAATTTGTTTTTGTTCGTCGATGCCATGCATTATTATGTTTCTCGACCGTTGTTCTCTATCAAGAATTTCGAATACAATGATTCACAATCAACTTCATCAATGTGAGCAACATTCTTAGGTATATTACATGACAATTTAATTTCATTTAGCTTTTTCAGCTTATTATTTTCTCCCAACAAGTTAGCAACGGTTTCACTGAATTTGATTAATGACGATTTGATATCAATTTCGTCATCAACAATATCCAAATACTCATCACAATAGTATATCATTAATCTTTTTTATTTTTTAGTGCAAACACCTTTTCAGAGGAAGTAAGAGCTGCACATTCTTAATGAAACTTACGCTTGCATTTATCATAGTCAGCGTAGTCAGTTTCGCCAGACGTGCCACGAATTTGTATGTCTTCGTGACACTTTCCGCTCTGGTCGGCCATTTGAAAAGCACACAGAACATGAACCAACAGAATTAAAAGAACTGACCGTCAATAATACAATCAAAATGTATGTATTCGGACACTTTTTAAACTTATGATATCGTATATAAAGCACAATTCAAAATCTAACAGCATAGGCAATCCGTGCGTCCTTAACAAATCAAAAGTTGATTGATTGATTAGAATTCACTGTTCAGTCACGTGAATGATTTTTTAGACACTCATTAACGCCAGAACAAATCGGGGGCAAAGTCGGTGATAAACACGTGAAAATAATTCACATTTTATTCACATATGTTGACGATTGTACTTGAAAGTTTTCTTCGTTATTCTTGTCGTTCCATCAACTGGAGAACGTTCGCATGAAATCAGTGTTGTCTGAACAATTGTTGCCCTTTTATTTACTGAAGGTTATACATTGTGCCATTCGTATCACTGCACAGCCGGATAAATTATTGTTGCATACGTTGTATAGGTTGTTTAGGGTTAATAGGGCCTGTGAAATTACAACCCCCCATGGATCGGTCATCTTCACTTTGCACAAACTATGCCGAAAAAATGAATGGGAAAAATCATTATCTTTAATATTTTGGTTGTAGGAAGACGCCGAAAAATTTTTGGTCTCATGTTACACATTCACAACTCACATACACAACAAAAGTTACAAATTTCGCATTTATAGTAACGTTTAAACGCTATTTTATTAAAAACTGCTCCAAAATTTTCAATAAGAATTGCCATTTAGGACAAGGGTTTGCTCTTCTTTAATATTCTTAAAGTAATATATCGGTTATACGATTAGGAAACCGAAAAAGTGACAAATGCTTTTTAAAAAAGTACTTTGGGCGGCGAAACTTAGCAGCTGGCAAGAATGAGAAGCAAGCCCGAATAACTAACCTTAGACTAAAGGAAATTAAAAAAAACTAAAACGAGAAAGTCTGTGCCACTCTGTAACACTGTCTAGTTTCTTTTCACGGAACGAATAAACTTCATGTTAATTCAGTGATATATTACTGCTATGCTGTATCAGTTTTGGGTTTACACGTAATAAAAAATCCCTATGCCATGCGCTCGACGACCTGCTTGCAATTTTTGTTATGTGCAAAAGTTTCGAGTCATGTTATCGGTAATTTTTATAATTTTAGAAATAATATGCTGAGTGAATGCATTATTATCTTTATGAGTGCTATGATGTCTATCCCGAATTATCAAGCAGCTGTCATGCGCATCCTACACATTGCGATTGAAGGGTATTGTGCAACGTGTGGATGAATTCGAGATCGCCAACAGCCATAGGCAGCAGTGGAGCGTTGACAGCGGATAGGATGACAGCTCAGTTGTCCCGGATCACACGTTTCAGCGGAGGGATACAATCGTTTCTTTAAGTATACTTCATTCTCTTGTTGCACAGCCTTTACTCATAAATACAGTAATCAGTGGCATCTCCTGGCTAGTAGACATAGGGATGCGATCATGCTATTACAGGTTGAATGCATAATTCCAAATATTTAAGGTGTGCGTCAATCTACTTCATTCTGAAGTCTTTTAGAAGTTTATTTTTCAAATTAGATACTTTCTGAATCTTCCTTGAAAATCAACAATTTCTCATTGCATGCACTAACTTATATAAACAAAACAATAAAAGTAAAAAAAGAACCATAAAAAAGTACATACCTCATTTTTGAACTCGAGATCTATTCTCCGCTGTTTTCTGGCAAATACAGCGACCATGTCCTCTTGAAATTGTGGGCTCGACCGAAGATCGTCCAAAAGAGCACGCTCAATGTTCTTTAACGCTAACGCTGAGAGTCTTTCCTGGACATGTATGTTACAGAGATAGTTCTTTACTCTCTTTAAACACGAAAATGACCTCTCTGTAGTTGCACTAATGACAGGGATAGAACTAGTTCAAGGAGTTTAGTTGTCTCAGGAAAAACAGTGTATAATTGCATCGAAATAACATAATTGTGCAAATCTACCAAAGTAGTTTTCCTCATATCGGGATCTTTATACACCACTACAAGCACACAAAGTCGAAATACAATTTATAACTAATCTCCAGAGAAGAAAAATATTCTTCCGGGAAGATTGTGCATAATTGGGAAACTGATTTGGATCAACGAGGCACATGAATGCGAAAGTTTCAGAAAATTTCCATTTACATTACTTCTTACGGTGTCCAGAATTTCATTGAATAAGAGCTTGTATTGTTTCTTACTGTCTTCGCCACTAACTTCTCCTCTTGATCTTTTACCGTGTTGTGAATCATCAGCCACAAGATTATTCATGTGTTTCCGACACTTCAAAATCATCTCTCAGCCTTACGATATCAACAAATCAGTCACACCTGTCCTACCAAAAGAAATATTAAATTTAATTGCTCTCAAGCATGTAACTCGTAGAAAGTGGCAAATCACTCGAGATCCTGATATTAAAACTACCTTAAATCGCCTTACTCATGAAGTTAAAAATAAACTAGAACAATAGAGGTTTTCTAAATTTAGAAACTATATATCCCAGCTTCAACCTAACTCTGCTTCCCTCTGGTCTGCAATTAAAAATATAACAAATGAGAAAAAACAATTACTCACATTAAAAAAAATAATAATAACAACACATTAGCAACTACTGATTCTGAAAAAGCAGAACTATTGGCAAATCATTTTGAACTCTCTTTTACTAATAACCTCCTTTATAATATTTCCTTTACCCAAAACATAGTCCAATCATTAGCCAAACCACTTCATACAGTTCCTGAAAGAATTAAATTTATTTCCCCATCTGAAGTCAAATACATAATTTCCAAACTTAAAAACAAGAAATCACCAGGCTTAGATTTAATTCCTAATATTGTAATTAAACATTTACCATATCCCATCCTCAGTTCACTAACAGTTATATATAATGCATGTTTTAGACTCGACTAGTTCCCAAACTCCTAAAAAACTGCACTTATCCTGCCAATTCCTAAACCCAACACAGATCAAACTGAACCTGAAAATTTCAGACCAATTAGTTTGCTGCCAAATTTTTCAAAAATCTTTGAAAGGGCAATTTTAACGAGGATTAATAAATTTTTAAATCAAAATAATATTCTTCCTAGTAGTCAATTTGGTTTCAGACATAACCATTCTACTACGCAACAATTGTTACGTTTAACAGACTATATTGCCACCAATTTCCAAAAATTACGTCATACTCTTGCTATATTTCTAGATGTAAAAAAAGCATTTGATAAAATCTGGCATGATGGATTACTTTTTAAATTGAGAAATATTGGTTTCCTAAATTACTTACAAAACATAATAAAATCCTTTTTAGTTAATCGAAGATTCAAAGTTCAAATAAATAACGCTCTCTCAACTGATCACAATATACAAGCTGGACTTCCCCAAGGATCTCCTTTATCACCTATGCTTTTTAATGTTTTTATTTCTGATATGCCTTACCTCTTACACTCAGAAATTGCCTTATTTGCGGACAACACTGCAATATTAACCACTCATAGTGATCTTCTTTTAGGTAGAGACAATCTCCAAGATGACCTAAATCTCCTCATGTCTTGGTTCAACGATTGGCAAATAAAAATAAATCACCAAAAATCTCAAGCAAAAATTTTCTCCTTAAAACGGATTCATCCCACATATCCCTTAATAATTAATAACCATGCAGTTAAATGGCTTCCAAATGACACTCCTGTTAAATATCTTGGACTTCAAATAGATACCAAATTAACCTGGAAAAAACCACATAACATCAATAGCTAATAACACACATATAAAAATACTAAAATTGTATCCATTCATAAATAGAAAATCAAAATTATAGAATAATAGAATCGAATAGAATCAGCATTAATAATACATTATACGACCTTCACTGACCTACGCCTGCCCAATTTGGGGAGGTGCCGCTAAAAACAACCTTCAAAAACTGGAAGTACTGCAAAATAAATTTTTAAGAAATGTTTTAAAAGCTCCGTGGTATATCAGAAATGATCAAATTTTAAAAGAACTATCTATAGAACCTCTGAAAACTTGGATTCTAAAACTTTCTTCTAATTTCTACTCTTCTCTTTCATCTTGCCCAGCCACTCCTTTGTACACTCTAGGTAAATCAGCCAATCTTTTTCCACGAATAAAATCAAGATATTCTAAAGATCTACTACATCCTCCTTAATTAGCTGTAAAGCAGGTTCCAACATTTCTAAATTAAATATTTATGTTTTTAATTCAAATATTGTATGTATTTTTCTGAAGGACCCTTCCTGGGTATCCTTAGTTGTTATTGTTTATATTGTAAATATTAGTCTTTACCATTGTCCATGCATGATGAAATGTAATTACACAAAATTGTATACTATGTATCATAAAAACCCTTGAAAGGCATAATAATGTCGAACAAGGAAATAAAAACTATTTTAAAAAAAGCCTTACGATCATGTTTCAAAATCTTTTATCTTCTTGTTACAAAAAACAATGTCCGACAATTTCTTCTGCAATATTGCAAATAAAATGTCAGAATGTGGAAATATGATTGAAAATACCATCAATATACAATAGAAATCAAAATTTCTCAGCAAATTTAAGAGGCCATTGGCACACACAACGGTCTGGTGATCACATTCACCATCTTAATTTTCAACCATTGTTTCAAACAAGTATTCAAGATCGTTTTTGTGATTAATAGTGTACTTTTAATATTCCATCGTGTAGAAGATACTGAAAGACGACGCCTAGACACATGCGTATCTAAAGTATGTGTGCGCTTGAACGAATTCGAGAAGAAGCTGGAAAATCGTGACATTAATAAAAAATATTTTCACTTTTTTTTAAAAAAACTCGCTGACTTGAGATGAAACAAGATTGAGTTTATGAGCATAACTATGGACAGAAATTGCACATTTAAAATGGTCTCGAATTTTTGCCTGCAAACCATTATGCTCGCCTGCCATTACGGCCGCCCTATCATACGTTTGAGCTATAAGCTTCGTAGAACAGTCAAATTCATTAATTGTAGAGATACTGTGTTCTAACAAAGCGTTGGTCTGAACTAACGTCTTGGTCTGAACACGAAATTATTTTTTCGCGTTACAATTTCGAATTCACGAAAGACAAAGTTCACGTTAGACGAAGTAGTCTATTTAACGCACATTAAGTACAAAACAGTATTTACGCTACAACGCTCGACACACATGAACGAAATAACATTGTCCGCACTGTTTCGACTTCATGGACTGTCCCTATCATACTATTTTCTTACATGAAGGCAGTAACCTTGTTTCGTCAGCCCTGCTAACCCACGTCGAGTTACCCACCTGTACTGAATCAATTAGGCATAGTTGGCAGACTTGCATGAGTTGTGAAGAAAGACAGTCGTGCCGTCTGCCGCCCGCTCCTCGCTTCGGGGGTCCAAATCGTCACGTGACCTCTGGGATTCCCAGGCCTGCTGCCGAATTATGACAGCATTAGAGGTATGGAAGGTTCTTGGGAGGGGATACTACAACGCCAATGAGAACTCAGACAACTGTGATGTGAGCGCATGGCTGTGAGTTCAATGACTTCGCCAACGAAGAGAGGTCGTTCAAGGGATGTTCCTCGGCCCGTCACATCCAGAGGGGACTAACGCCTATTGGACAGCGCGCGTAAATGGCGAGAGGGAATAGAGAAACAGAGAGAGTGATACTTACGGAAGAAAGTAAAATACTTTACTGAAAAGATTTTTAACTGATGGAAAACTAGGGGATGTAACAACACATCATTCGCATACATTAAGCCTACGTAACTGACAGTAAGTTAACAAATCGCCTCTAATGTAAATATTAACAAGAGAGACAAGTCCAAATAATTTCATTTTTGCAATTTTTGACAAAAAATCAACAACAAAAGAATAGAGCAATATGGAGTTTATATTCTATAGAGTGCGTTTAGCACTATCCCTGCCAAAAGTTTAAAGAAAAAATTTGATAAATGTTTCTAAAAATTGTGCATGACCTTAATGAAAGAACTAATTATGGAGAACAAATTTCATTTGAAGGAAAAAATCTCTACCTTCAATATTGTAGCTGTAGGAAGTTACCGAAAAAAATTCATACTTTTGCAATTTTCGACAATTCAGAGTCAACAGTGGAAAACAGACCAATGACACCTTTATAAGTGTATTCTACTCTATTCTTACAATTTCTCAATTCTACTCTATTCTTACAATTTAAAGAAAAAATTGGATCCTTTTTGAGAAAATTTTGAGAATGTTGCAGGGGCTTCATGTAAAATACCCTCAAAAATGAATGAAGGTTTTTCAAAATCTCAGAGTTTCGACTCGGGCCAGATCGACAGGGGTTTATTCAGTTCGGAAACAAATCGTACGTATACTTTAGGCGCTAGTGGTGTTCACATACACCAGACAGACGGACGTTTTGAAAAAAACACTTTTTCGGTATCAGGGGATGCCAAAACGCGTATTTCCGTTGAAATCTCGAAATCGATTTTCCGCAGCAGTATGTAACTTTCTCTATACTACATATACCACTCCGTATATACGTACGTATATGAGAAAGTAAGAAGACGTTTGTTCTGAATCTGACATTGGTTCTATCGAGTTTTAATTGCAAGTTCCGTATTCATTTTTCGTCGCGTCGAATTGAATACGTTTAAAATAGTTGTTTCGACATATACCGTCTGCTTTTCATGCGAATGTTTTACAAGTTAGACGACGTCGTTGATGTTAGCTCAGTAATGGATTTAAAGTGAAAAATACACTACATAGAATACACTCAATGGCAGTGGCGGCTCCAGAGACAATTTTGAAGCGGGGCATAAAATTCTTGAATGGGAATATGGAAGCAAACAGTGAAAATAGTGTAGGTCATCGTGGAAGAAACATTCTTCCATCACGGAATAGGTTTTGTACACAACTGCACCCTGTAGGCGAAACGGAGGACACGTATTTGAAGACGGAGTTAAAAAACTCGTCAATAGGTAGCTTTGGACATCCTGCAAGAAAACCTAGCCCAAGTGACCGATCGCGGGCTGCGCCTGCAGACAACCGCCATTTGCAAGTCCCATGTTGCAATTTTCACAACTCCAAAGCATTGAGCTTACGGCAACACCAAAGTTGGTTACACTGAAATAGGACACAGTTCTCTAACATCCCTAACCAATGAAGAAAAATACGGGACATGAAATGCCGGGCTTTTTGAATTCTGAAATAGGAGAATAATGTAGTGAACAACGACGTTAACATCAAATGTTATACAAAAGGAAAGAAAAGATGGATGTGTATTATTTGGGAAGGCCGTGCCCCGTGACACTCGTTGCCGCAGCCGCCACTGCTTAATAGCCATGTCACATACACGATCACATACCCACAATTTTAAACAACCGATCTGGACACTGTAATGCGACTTTGACGTTTATTCATGCTGCATAACTCCAATAGATTCACTACGCTGTAAGCACATGCGTTACGCGCTGCGCCATCGAAACTGCAGTGCGCCAGGAAAGTCTCTTCGTAGTGGCTCCTTAGTGATGACCAAAACAAATTATATTGGTAGCTCGAGCTGCAGCTTATAACAAGGAAAGACGTAACTTTCGTTCTCACCACAATCATAGCAGATGCTGGAGGTGTTGTTCCTGTACTTGTTTCTACCAACTAGAACTTGGTTGCTACCAACACAGAATACAATTTTTAATAGGAGGCCCTGACTCAGCTCGGTGCGGAGAGACTTTCCTGGCACACGTTACTTCGCTTTGTTTAATCCTCACGTCTGAAGTAACATATACCGTATAAAGTAAATTAACACTTGTTTTAAACATTGATTTTCTACTGCATATCACGAGCATTTCCTTGAATTTTACGGAACTGTTTTATTACGTGTGTACAAGAAAAAGTCCGAGGTAAAACGTTTATCGCGGACTTGCAGCGCCTGCCTACCCACGTGGCAATGTTTACTTCAAGGAGTTGATGTAATGCATGTAAGGAGTTGAAGTAATTTGTAACGCCACGTCCATGTATCCATGGACGTGGCGTTACAAACCTCTTCCATGTCAGTGACAGTAGCCTTGCTGAAGCAACAGCATTTCGCCGATTTTGATACTGCACTAGGCAGACGATGAATCCCGAAGACTCCGGACTCCCTTGTTGAGCAAGTGAGGCCAGGGGCCGCAGCCGTCTGCCATAATGGTGTGCCCAAAACACGGCTGTCAAAGGCGAGAGTCTATGGGTAATGCCCATTTTTAAAATAGAACATAATAATCTTCGGAAAATTAAAAAGCATAATACCTAAAACTGTTAAGCTTCATTACAAATTAGGTTAATGTTTTTAGTGCGTGAAAACTAAAAAATAACATCAAAATTAAAACGTCAAGAATACATTACTAAATGTGCCTTTGCGATTTCTTACATGATCTCTCAGGAATGGTATGCTAATAAATAAAAACCGTAACACTGCTAACATTCTGAAGGAGCGTGTGATGCATAAATGATTATGAAATATTCTTAGAATTCGTGTTGTCAGAATATTCTAAATCTGGCAAACATACCATGAACATGATGAAAAGAAACACGTTCACAATAATATAGTTTCACGTATGGTGGAAAGAGATAGGTGGGCTCCTCCGATGCACGGATTTTTGCTCGTTCTGCGCTGCGCCAATTTGCGTCTCGAGCCACGTGACCACAACACGGTTGAAAAGCGTGACTTCAGATGAGCGAGACCAGACTTTGGCTGCAATGTTACAAGGAGAGCAAAAAGTGTTGAGAAACATTTTGAAAGTGGCGTAAAATGACAATTTTCAAGGGTGGCCAACCCAAAATAAAAGGATGAGGGTGTAATGGAAACAAAAGATCCAATATTTGAAGAAAAAAAGAAAATAAAAAAGTGCTTATCTGTTTCTGTTTCAATGACTCGCAACTGTGATAATTTCGACATTTAAAATACACGCTAATATTATGACGCCAACTGGTGCTTGAAGCTCATTGTCTGATGTTGGATGCGCGAGAGCCAATCTTTCACCCATCTCTTTCCACCATGGATACTCCGATTGAGTTGGGTTCATAAATGATGTAATACACACAAGATTTCGACTTAAATGTGCCGTGATTATATCTATGTTTAAATATTGGTAAAAGCGTTTTTTCTAATCACATTTTGTCACGAATTTCAAATTTTTGAACTGATAAAATTGGTTTTATTTTTTTTTTCACTATCGTCCACATTGTTTATAAATCTGAAAAAAATATGTTATAAAATATTTAAAGACACATTCTAGGGAAAGAAACTGAGACAGTACTCCAACGTTATCACGTCGAAAATCCATTTCAAAAATTTATTTATTTTTTTAATGTGAATTTGGCGTCAGAATTGGTTACCAAAAATACCTTAGAAATCAACTATTTTTACCCGTCTCTCCATTTTTCCAGCCTGATACATGCAATAGAAGCTGAGAAAAAAATAAAACGTGAAAAAGACGTCTCGTTGTATCTCTGCAACATCTGCCCTAAGAGGCAGATTTTTTGGGAATCTCCGACAATTATATTTTCTTTCAAATGAGCATCGCGATTATTGATTTGGTTTGGGGGCAGTTTTCACCAGCTTATTCGGCTATACCCTTTACTAATACACAAACTTACCTTTGGCTAATACACAAACTTACTCTCATTTGAAGTCAAAAGAGCAGGGTCCTAAAGTTTGGAGTTTGTAAATGAGCCAGTAAGTAATACAATTGATGGCAACATTGTGCAAAACACTCGTGTGTCTTCGTAGGAGGCTGCAAAAGTAACATTAGTTATCTGTTTAAAAACTCGGATACATCTTCAGTAAATAATTATTCCTGCACAATTTACTTATATTAGGCGTTGTAGAAATGCTGCTAAAATTGTTGGAAATCGTGTTTACACGAAAGTAAAGGTAATAAAAAAGTTCTATCATATTCCTCTTCTTGAAAATGAACCGAGCATAACTTACTGTAAGTACTACGCTGCCTGTTGCCTTTCCTCACAACTCCAATCCACAGTGCCCTCCTCCACGAAGGAAAAAATCACGAAAATTAACCAATATCTTCAAATGTTACAATGTTTCCCCAAATCACATAAAGTAACTATTTGCTTGTGAAGAATAATTCCCGCCTTTCCCGAACGATTTGTACAGCGGTAAGTCACACAAGTAATCATTACGAAGTGTTACGAAAGCTTATTAATCTGATCAAGTATTTTAAAAATTAAAAACTACGTCAAATGACACCCTTCTACACGAGCCACAAGTGTTTTGAGTACAGCAATATGGCGGATAATTGCTTCATGTGACTTCAAGATTGTGACGTCATGCCATCTTGTATTCGTAGCTCCATGGTTTACATCCACTTCGTTCTCTCGTTGGATAAAGAATTGTATCGAAACTTTTGCCACCGTCACATATTTTGGAAAAATAAATACATATATGTAAGAGTGGAATTTAATGAAATGTCATTTTTAAATTCTCGCTACGGAATAGAGATAAAATTGTGTAATGCTGCGCGAAAAAACGGCGAATTTTCGGCAGAAAAACTCTTCTTACAGGGCCCTGGTAAAAAAAAGTGTATAAATCCCGTTGCTAAATTAAAAAAAATACTCTATCACGTGGTACAGCCAGAATCCTTGTTTTGTGGGTCCTTGATACCGAAAAATCGAATGATGGCAAAACGTCTATCTCTCCGTCTGTGAACAACGCTAGCGGCTAAACCGTTCAACCGATTTTCTCGAAAATTGATATTCCACAGCCGTTCTGACTTATGTCGCGGCTCCTTGAGTTTGAAACCGATATTTTAATTTTAGAGGGTACTTCACATGAAGCTTCTGGGACATTTCCCAGATTTTCAAAAAAAAATCTCCATCGTTTTTGATTAAATTTTGTCGATGAATAATGTGAAGGACGTTTCAGAGAGTGGTGCAGGTCTCATGTTCGTTGAAAACCCTGATTTTTCGAAAATTGCAATAGTTCAAAATTTTTTTGGCGTCGTCCTACAACTACAATTATGAAGATATAGATTTTTCCCTTAATGAAATTTGTCCTTTAAGGCTAAATGTACCGACACTAGTTCCATTTGCCGCCACCACGTGGCACCACCAAAATAAGCAAAATTTACTAGACCGATAACGTCTGAACAAATTGTCCGATTTTCGATCTGTAAACGGCTTTGGACTCCTTTTTAAAATAGAATTCACGCTACGATGCCGTTTTTTCAAAAAATATTTCCAAAAAAAAATTTAAAATGATTTCTCATAGTTCCGAGAAGAAATTAAAAAATGTGGGCTTATAGCGCGATGACGACGTGCTTCCTGAATCCAACGCCGTGTCAATCATGTTTTTAACTGTTTTTTTGACGTAAATAAATAAATAAATAAATCATGCAAATCGGATGAATAGGAGCGGCGTAAAGTGAAATTTCGGAAAAAGTACCTGATCCCTCCAGTTGCGTCACCCGAACCTCGACGCGGCCGAACGGCCAAACCCGGCGGCCTGCGGCTCGGGAGGAGGCATTGCTTTCAGGCAGGCAAGCCGGCAGTCGGTTTCGCCCCGTTCAATCTCAATATATTTTTCTCCACTTATCAAACTAGTGATGCTGTCACACAACCAAACGGTCTCATATCATCTGTAATAGTTGTATAAAACTGTATATCTTGTTCACATATTTCCGTCTTCATACCATCAAAAAGTTATTTGAGGCACTACTCAAAATATCAATTCCGATTTGGAAACTGATTTCAAAAAGAAAATTGAACTAATTGTGTAGATACCACCAATATTCCATGTCCTAACATCTTATTTTACATACATTTTACTTCTAAGATCTTCCGTTATCATTCCACTACCAGAAAGAATGAGCCGAAATTACGCACGAGCTCTTTTTTCCTGCGACTCGATTTTTGATCTCAAAACGGCGTTTGTCTCCTTGATAGACTTCACCTGATGAATCTGTTTTCCCAAGTAAAATTTTAAAACTGTTTTCGTACTTTCGGACAAAATTGAAGAAGTGGTAAAATAGCGCGCAGGCGAGATACATCCTGAATCCAACACTGTAACAAACATTAAAATCTAATATTAAGAATCGTGACATGTCCCAGCTTACTTAGTAAGTTATGTTGATATAAAATGATTCTGTTATATTTGTATAAACTTGATGATTGGAATAAGTAATTCCCGGCGCGTCATTTTGATACAAACTACGTAAATGAGAATATAAAAGGATGTAGTGTAAATCATTGTATTGTGACATATATATGTATTTTTTAATGCATTAAATTGTCATGAAAGCAATACAACTTTAACCCTTACACAGGAACACCACACTAGAAGAGGAATATCCGTCTATGAGGGGGATAAATTATGTTTTGTTATACAGTTCAGCAACTTTTACATTTCTACATTAAGATACTATTTTTCTAAACATCGTACACGCTTATCAGTAACATTTGATCGGGTTGCAATTCAATTTATAAGATTTATATACTACTAGTAAAACGTAGCATACCAGTCACTGATAAACCTCATATTAGGGAATCAGAATGCAAACGTATTAAATCGGCGATCCTCATCTAGGTGTCGAGAACAGGGATGCAACATTGATGTTGATATTTTCAAAACATAGATTTTGTATAGACACATGAACATATTTCGTAAAAAATGAAACATTTATGAAACCTGATGTTTATTATCGATGTGCTTGATGAGTTGTTGTGAATGAAAAGAACCGATAATCACAATTTTATAAAAAAGTTAAAATATGAAATAATATTGCATTATACCACTGTCAATACATGTGTTCGAATAAAGCGAACGGTGATTGTAACATCCTCATCCAGTAGACTATCTTCAGCCCAAGAAATGACCCCATTTTTCTGGCATTTCCTACGTATGTCGTACCGTACGCAGAGAGGTGGCCAACGCAAGCTCTCTCGCCCACTTTCCTGTACCCATTTGAGGAATTTGTGACTCCATAAGATGACCCTGGGCGATAGTTTTCAGGCTTAGTTTCGCTGTTATTCTTTTTACTTTCTTTTGCCGTTTTGTCTAAATCGTAATTATAAATTAACAATCACGGCCACTGTCAAAGCAAATTATCTTCCGCACGAACTTGATCGATGTTTCTAAACCAGGTTTTTTAAAGATGTTTTAATTTTGAACATTGATATTTGCATTTGTATTACTTGAGCATCATTCCTTCGCTTTTCTTGCTATCCGAAACTGGGAGGGGACGCGCCGATAATTCAGCGAGTTCTTCCCTAATAATGGCAGAATGTACGCATGAAAGACTGCGGGTATCAAACACACTGTTCAGTGCGATGATGTATATTTGTCGGCTCCAGCCCAGTCAAGCAGCGGCTGTGAGCATCTCTCCTTTCATCTGCAGGTCCCAATTCATCGCGGGTCTGAACGCGCAGAGAAATAGTACTAGAACATATATCGCAAGCCATCCCTTGTTAGACCTATCTGGATATACACAGCAATAGGATGCTAGCAATTTGTTCATTGCTCACTCGGACTCGAACTGCCTTTTTCCTTTTGTTTGTGATATTGTGTATTAGTTATTCAATTGTGCCACTTACACCCTTTTCTTCCGCTTCATTCTATCATTCCAAGCATAATATACTTTTCTAGAGATTTTGTTCGACTCATAGTATGTCCAAAATATTTTATTTTCCATTTTTTGGCTTTGGCTTTTAGAGAAAGTTCTGTTTTCTTTTCAAAATTTCGACATTTATCTTTTTGCCCTCCCATTGTACGTTTAATATTTTCTTCCGTGTCCATACTTAAACGCATCTTCCTTTTTTTGGCCTATCTCAATGTTCAGCGTTTACACCCACACAACAGGATTAGAAATACCATTTTCTCGATTATTTGGATTTTGGTCTTACGCAAGGCTTGATTTCTGACGGAACGGCGTTCCTGTATCTCGCTGATAATTATTACATTATATTATAAATATATAATTATTTATATTAAATTAATAAATCATTTTAAGCGCGTTCCGGGATCTAAAAGTTTAGAAATCAATCGCTTGATATGCCTGCATATTTTATGAATTTGTGTAATTTTCTTTCCGCTGCTTTTTCTAAAATTATTCCTCTCTTTAGTTCTTCTGTACAGTATCCAGGATTTGTTATTGTAATTCATAAGTATTTAACTTCGCCTGCCATGTATATCACTTCTCCGTTGATGTTCAGGCTTCCTTTTTTACCAGTTGACATAAATGTTGTTTTCTTTAAATGAAAGTTCATAGAATATTTAAATTATATATTAATAATTTATTTAGCTATCATTATTACATAATTCAGAATTAAGTACAATTAAGCGGAGAAGAGCACCGAGTAAGCCAGCCAATCAGTGAACTTGGAGTGAGCATTCGCAACGATATTCGAGAACCACTGTCCCAGTGCCTTATCGGATTTGGAAATCCCGAAACCCCTCCCCCACGGCCACTTTAGCCTAGCCCTTCGCGGCGGGCGCTGAAAGTACGCCCGCCCGGTGCCTAGAGGTTCTCACGGAGTAACAACCTGCTCCATGGTTTCACAATGGGCAAACTGAATCAGACCTGTAGAGATATTTCAAGATTTTCACCGTGAAATATAAAGATGGAGTCTCACAATTGTTATAAATCTTGGAAACTCAGTCATCGAAGTGAAGATTCGAAGGATTATATAGTACGAGTATATACAATTTACCTTCGATTCCTCTCCATTCGCGTGATTATTATTAATAATAATAATAATAATAATAATAATAATAATAATAATAATAATAATAATAAAGTCTTAATGTTTCGTTCTTTTCAAATATTTTATTTCTCTGCTAAGAAAGCAAAGGCTAAAAGTCAGAGAACTCAGCAGGGTTGTACGATGTTTAGAAAAATAGTATCTTAATGTAGAAATGTAAAAGTTGCTGAACTGTATAACAAAACATAATTTATCCCCCTCATAGACGGATATTCCTCTTCTAGTGTGGTGTTCCTGTGTAAGGGTTAAAGTTGTATTGCTTTCATGACAATTTAATGCATTAAAAAATACATATATATGTCACAATACAATGATTTACACTACATCCTTTTATATTCTCATTTACGTAGTTTGTATCAAAATGACGCGCCGGGAATTACTTATTCCAATCATCAAGTTTATACAAATATAACAGAATCATTTTATATCAACATAACTTACTAAGTAAGCTGGGACATGTCACGATTCTTAATATTAGATTTTAATGTTTGTTACAGTGTTGGATTCAGGATGCATCTCGCCTGCGCGCTATTTTACAACTTCTTAAATTTTGTCCGAAAGTACGAAAACAGTTTTAAAATTTTACTTGGGAAAACAGATTCATCAGGTGAAGTCTATCAAGGAGACAAACGCCGTTTTGAGATCAAAAATCGAGTCGCAGGAAAAAAGAGCTCGTGCGTAATTTCGGCTCATTCTTTCTGGTAGTGGAATGATAACGGAAGATCTTAGAAGTAAAATGTATGTAAAATAAGATGTTAGGACATGGAATATTGGTGGTATCTACACAATTAGTTCAATTTTCTTTTTGAAATCAGTTTCCAAATCGGAATTGATATTTTGAGTAGTGCTTCAAAAAACTTTTTGATGGTATGAAGACGGAAATATGTGAACAAGATATACAGTTTTATACAACTATTACAGATGATATGAGACCGTTTGGTTGTGTTACAGCATCACTAGTTTGATAAGTGGAGAAAAATATATTGAGATTGAAAGGGACGAAACCGACTGCCGGCTTGCCTGCCTGAGAGCAATGCCTCCTCCCGAGCCGCAGGCCGCCGGGTTTGGCCGTTCGGCCGCGTCGAGGTTCGGGTGACGCAACTGGAGGGATCAGGTACTTTTTCCGAAATTTCACTTTACGCCGCTCCTATTCATCCGATTTGCATGATTGACACGGCGTTGGATTCAGGAAGCACGTCGTCATCGCGCTATAAGCCCACATTTTTTAATTTCTTCCCGAAACTAAGAGAAATCATTTTAAATTTTTTTGGAAATATTTTTTGAAAAAACGGCATCGTAGCGTGAATTCTATTTTAAAAAGGAGTCCAAAGCCGTTTACAGATCGAAAATCGGACAATTTGTTCAGACGTTATCGATCTAGTAAATTCCGTGTGATAGTGCTGCGATTTATTGATTTTTCCTATAAGTATTTTTCGGTGCATTTAGCCTTAAAGATATATTTTGAAATAAATTCATGTACAAATTTTCGAAAATTTGAGTTCTTTCGCGAAATTTTACGTGAAAATAGTGGCGAGAAAGAACGTGCTGTTATAGCACCACTAGTTTTTCTTTTTTATTTATTTATTTATTTATTTACGTCAAAAAAACAGTTAAAAACTGCGTATGACGGGCTATGGGGAAAAGTGAATTTTGTGCACATTTTCAAAATTTTGTGATCCCTACACTAAATCATATACTACTTAAGTTTTGAATTTTGAAAGGGAGAAAAAAAACAAAAAATCTCCCATGTAATAAAATCGATTTTCAAGGATAAATAAGCAATAAATTTTGAATTTTGAAAGGGAGAAAAAAAAACAAAAAAACTCCCATGCAATAAAATCTATTTTCAAGGATAAATAAGCAATAAATTTTGGCTCTTATTACTTCCTGCCGCGACAACGTGGAAACGATAATTTGAATAATTGTATTTCCCACTGAATTCTAGAAGACGTGCACAGAAAATGAAGTTACATTTATGTCCAGAAGCAAAACAAGGGGGCCATCTCAGCATTTGCTCAATGGATCAGGGAAACTGGACGAAAAACCTGATCGAGATGGGGGTCATTGACCCGGAAGCTGTGTTACAATAGTTGTTACAGGTTGTTTATACACATTTATACAGTCCAAATGGTAAATAATGCATTATGTATCATTGTTGAAATTAATGTTACTTTTCTTGTGATGCTCAGTATAGTCTCTAATTGTATAGAAACGGTTATGCAGCAGAAACGATTTCACTTGGGATTTAAACTTTTCTATTGAATTTAATCGTTTAATGTCATCTGGCAAAGTGTTGTAAAATAATGTACATGTATTGTATGTGAATTTTTGTAATGAGCTGTTGATACTGTCACCTGATGAATATGATTTCTACGTCGAGTGTTATAGTAATAGACTTCGGCATTTTCTGAAAAAATATTCCCGCCCTTGAGCAAGTCATTTTTTACAAAAACCACTGATTCGTAAATAAAAAGACACGGTAATGGTAGAATTCCTAGATTAATGAAGAGAGGCTTACATGAATCACGTGGGTGGGATTTGGTTATTATTCGTACAATTCGTTTTGTAATCTAAAAGTCTGGGAGCTATAAGATGTATTTCCCCAGAATATTATGCCATATCTCAGGCGGCAATGAACATTCGCGAAGTATACACAACGAGCAGTATGAAGGCTGACTGAATTTGCAAGAATTCTGAACGCGTAGCATAATGAACTTAATTTTGTGTTCAAGTCATTTAAATGGACGTTCCATTTAAGGTTTGACTGAATTGAGAGACCTAAAAATTTTGTTGCATTAACATGAGTCAATGGTACACTGTTCATTTTCAATGGAGCACAGAATTGTTTATTTGAAATGGAAAACTGCACAAAAACCGTTTTCTTTTCGTTTACTATTAATTTGTTATTTCGGAACCAATTTGAAACATCTGATATTGTACTATTTACGGTTTCTTTATTGCAAAGGATGTTCGTATCATCCGCAAAGAGAACCGTTCTTCCGTTCCGAATCGTCGAGGGCATATCGTTTACGTAAAGTAGGAACAGAATAGGGCCTAAAATCGATCCTTGAGGAACTCCACATGCAATGGGCAAAGAGTCGGAAAGGTGCGTACGTAATGTTCCATCATTCCAGAAAGGTATTTCAACTCTCTGAGATCGTTGTTTAAGGTACGAACATAACCAATCTAGAGCAATACCACGAATTCCATATGAAGGTAATTTGGAAAGTAAAATGTCATGATCAATGACGTCAAAAGCTTTTGAGAGATCTAAAAATAATCCAATAGGTGCCTCGTTTTGATCCAATGATGAGGCGACATCTTTAAGGAAAGAAAATATAGCTGTTTCCGTTGATTTTGATTTTCTAAATCCATGTTGGCAATCTGAAAGCGCGTCGTGTTTAGTGAGAAAGGTTTCCATTCGTACGTAAAAAAGTCTCTCTAATATTTTTGAAAAAACTGATAGAAGAGAGATGGGCCGATAATTTTGAATTTCATTTTTGTTGCCTTTTTTGAAGAGCGGCTTAATTTTAGCTGTTTTGAAAATATCTGGAAACGTTCCAGTGCATAAAGATGCATTAAATATGTGAGTTAACGGGTGTATAATGGCATACGCACAAGTCTTTAACAAAGAATCTGGAAATCTTTTCACTTTAGAACAATGCCTTTTTGTGTATACATTTTATATTATGACAAATGCAAATGATCCATTTTATAGGGCTTTTTTTTTGCATTTTTCGTCGATTTCTAGTTTCTAGTCTAGATAAGTCTTCTTTTACCTCTTCCGTTATTTTTAAAGCATTGTTCGCTGATTTAATCGATTTTAATATCATTTTAATGATACTCGCTAAAAATAATATTTACGGAATGCAATAAATGTTCCCCACAGAATTACTCAGTAGCCTATTCGATTTCTCCGCTCAGAAATTGTGATGTCAGCCGTTGTGATACCCTGTAATCAATGGCTCCTGGGACGCATATCAGCGCCATTATCAGTTCGGACGATTTCGGGTCTACTAAAGACAGATTTTCTGGTGAAGAACGGTCCAAACCAAAGTTTGCAAGCTGAGTTCAGTTGAACGAAAGGAAGACGCCTCGATATGTTACATCAGTAACATCCAATAGCTTGAGTTGTTCATCTGAACTAGTTTTTATCAATTTTTAACGTCATTTTTCTCTGCTTTTATGGCATTTTAAAAACATATTATTGGACATTTTTGGCGATGTTTTAGGTTATCAAAATGCGACCCCTACGTAAGATTGTGTTGCTTTTTCTTTTACAATAAATTCAGTTGTCTGTAATGATGTGCGGTGTCTGTCGCAGGGCAAGAGCAAGCCCAGCAACGTGTGGTGGAGGTGGTGGTGCGCGAGTTGGACGCGGCCCTGGCGCAGAAGGAGAGCGAGGCGTTGCAGCTGCAGGAGCGGGTCCAGGCTTGCCAACGGGACTTGCACTTGCTGCGCTTCGGCATCACCTCCTCCTATTACAGACAATACCTTGCTTCCGATGCCCCCAGCTCATCTCTTCAGAATGTAAGTGTTGTATTCTTTAGTGCGGTTTATTTTTATTTTTATTTTTTTTTCGTGGAGTATCGTTGCTGTTTTCAAATGTCGCGTGAATTTGATGCGTTTCTCACCATCGAGCGGGGTTCCTGCGGCACTGCCGTATCCCGCGTTTCAGCCTCCACAGCTTCATATCCTGGGCATCTTCACGATTCAGGTTCCTCTCAGTTATTGCATAGAGCTGGGAAGTTCATGCATTTGCATTTTTTTGTTAATGGTCATATCTTCCTGAAACTTCAAAATTTGAACACATATATAATAAATATATTTAATATGTATGTTTCATGGCAAAATCTGGAAAATAGGGAAGAAACACATTGCATATTTAGAGCTTTTTGGTTTATAAATGAATATTTCTGCATATTTTTCGACTTTTTGGCTAAAATAACACAAAAATATTAATTTCCACGTAAACACTATTCATTTTTGCAAAGCATGAACTTTCTTGTTGCTTCAAATACGTTAGTACAATAAGTTTCGGACCACTGACGGCCAACGCAACCGAAGTAATGTTTGTTGTCATCGGTTTATTGCCAAGACTTTGACACTTCACACTTTCTATTGGTACCCTCAGATTGAGCTTGCGTGGCAAGACATCCTTTTTTTCATTCCCCCCCGCGCGCGCGCGCGCACACACACACACACTCACACACTCTCACACACGCTCACACACGCTCACACACACACACACACTCACACGCTCACACACAACACACGCACAAAGCAAGTCAAATCTCTCCCTTTTGAAATACCAATACCATATTTACCCTTGCAGCACGTTTACATGTTCGCTAGCAGCCTGAATAATCAAATTTCGAAATAATTACAAGATTTGTCAACCAATCTGAGAATTTTGTGGCCAAATAGTGAAGAGAGGAGGGGGATGAAAGGGTGCTTCTCATGGTAACTGATACTGCACCCTACATGATTAAAGCGTTCACAACAGCGTTACAGTGTAAAAACTCTGTTTCCTAGCACGGTACATGTCCCATGCTGTACATATGTAGTGCACAGAGTAGCAGAGAAAATCAGAGAATTCAGTCCAATTGTCAACGAAGCTAACAATCAGATCAAGAAGATATTTTGCAAGGCTTGACAATAAATTTCTAAACAAGGAGAAGATGAAAGACCTTCCTTTCCCCTCAGAACCATTTACCTATTCAGTGGTAAAGTACAGCTACATTCTATGTAAAACTCCTTGAGAAGGTTAAAGATGTGCTGGAAGAGGATGAGACTACTTCCATAAAGAAAGCCAAGAAGTGCTGAGCAGTAGAAGACTCCAAAGAGGAACTCATTTATTGAAGCATAGTTTGGCTTTTTGCAAAATCGATAAAGATGGAGAGATCAAAGGAAATCTTAGTATATGTACTCACTTCAGGAGGAAAGTGATAAATTGGTGTAGCTCCAAGTGAGATGGATGAAGCAATTGGGATTAAAGTAAATGAAGTTTTTTTGGAAAGAATCTTGGTCTTAATACTTTACATATAGTAGATAAACTATTGGAAGGAAATAAGTGTTCTTCTTCGAAATAATGTATTGAGCACAAACGTGTCAAAATATAATTTCCCGCCCATAACATCAACTGACGTGGAAATATCGTTTTCTACATACAAAATGATATTGTCTGATTTGAGACACTCCCTAACAATAGATAGCCTGAATAAAATTCTTGCGACTTTCTGTGTTCTTAATGCAAAATAAAATGTGCAGAAGCAGGTACTAATCTCTTTTTAATTTGTTTATTCCGTTTCTCTAGGTGGCAAAAAGATGTAATGTCATCGAAAAATACGTTTTTGTAAACAAACGCTGCATATCTTAACGCTTCTGCGCATATTTCAACATTTTTGTGGCATATTTCCATGTATATTTCAAGGCTAATTTCTTGCATAAACTTTCCAGCTCTAGTCATTACTCTTTCTATTCCCGGAATCCACGTTGATTGCGGTCTTTCCCTCTATCTAACTGGCAGGCAAAGAATAGTAATTAACATTATAAAACTATAAAGTGATGTGTCTATGACGGAAGAGTTCCCGAACGAGACCAACAGGGCGAGTAGGAATCTCATAGAGTCATGGAAAGTCACTTTTGCCGTGTGAAGTAAAATATTTTTTCTCGAGTCCTCAGTTTTATGACAATTTGTCCGTGTGATATACAAATTTAATCGACGATCACGAGAACATACTACATATTTTTCCGTTCACGGGCTGGTACGTATTTTGTCTTCTAATGGTCGCACTTTCAGTGGTAGTACGGAAAGTAATTCTGGTACGTTTCCAGGTTGGTGTTAAAAAAAGTTGAACTTTCTTGCCCGAATACTGTGTAAATACTGTATATGTATGCAACACTGTCTTGACTGTCTCAAATAAAAATATTTTTCGGTATATTTTCCTCTTCTATTCTACTGATATGACAGCAGCTGTTTATTTATTTATATACGTCAAAAAACGGTTAAAACTGTGTATAACGTGCTATGGGGAGAGGTGAATTCTGTGCACGTTTTCAAAATTCTGAGATCCATACACTAAGTCATATACTACTTGAATTTTGAATTTAAAAAACCCTGCTCCCATTGAATAAAATCTATTTTCAAGGATAAATAAGCAATAAATTTTGGCCTCTTATCCATGATGTCCTTCGTCAAGGAATAATACTTCCTGCCGCGACAACATGGAAACGGTAATTTGAATAACTATATTTCCCACTGAATTCTAGAAGTCGTGCACAGATAATGAAGTTACGTTTATGTCCAGAAGCAAAACAAGGGGCCATCTCAGCATTTGCTCAATGGATAAGGGAAACTGGACGAAAAACCTGATCGAGATGGGGGCCATTGACCCAGAAGCTGCGATACAATACTTGTTGCACACACACACATATATACACACATATTGTATATTGTTACATATACAACTGTTTGCCTTCAGTTATGCTGTTGCCTGTTTGGTAACCCTTCCGTTATGATAGAGAATAGTGTGTCTTGGCAGTTCTTTCTCTTATTTCTTCATTGGTGATTTATTCAAGTCCGGACGGAAAGAGACTCATCACACCAAAAACTTCTCTACAGCTTCAGTCTTTTTCCTGTTCTCCGAGAAAGGAAAACGTATTGTAATCGAATTTTAGGTCGAACAATTCCTATTGCCGGGTCCTGATAACGAAATTTCTTGTTTCTGTATATAGTAAATTTCTTCCTCTACGGCGTTGTGTAGTCAAAATCCTTGTTTTGTGGGTCCTTGATACCGAAAAATCGATTGACGACTGTGTCCGTCTTTCCGCCTATGGACAATGCTAGTTCGCCAAACCGTTGAGCCGATTTTCTCCGAAATTGATATCCCCCGGTCGATTTAAATAAACTCGAGGCTTGCTGAATACTTTCAAACGAATATTTTTATTTTGGGCGTACTTTACAATAAAACTCAACATTTTTCAAAATTTTCTCTGAAATGGCTCCAAATTGTTTGATAAATTTTGTCCTGGGATAGCGTAAAGGAAGCTCCAAACCACTCTTTAAACACTCCCGATACATATCAGAACAAAGTGTGAAAATTTCAGCGAAATCGATCGAGTAGTTTTTGCTTCTATGTGTGACAGACCCTTTCGCTTTTATTTATATATGAATTACTACCTCTTACTTGTTGAGAAGTCAGAATCCATGTTTTGTGGGTCCTTAGCAACGAAAACTCGATCGACAGCGAAACATCTGTCTGTCGGTCGGCTTGACCATCTGTCTGGGTGCCCGTCTGTCAGTTTGCCTATCCGCCCGCCCGCCCGCCCGCCCGCCCGCCCGCCCGCCCGCCCTCCCGGCCGCCCGCCCGCCCGCCCGCCCGGCCGCCCGCCCGCCCGGCCGCCCGCCCTCCCGGCCGCCCGCCCGCCCGCCCGCCCGCCCCGCCCGCCCTCCCGGCCGCCCGCCCGCCCCGGCTGCCCGCCCGCCCTCCCGGCCGCCCGCCCGGCCCGGCCGCCCGCCCGGCCGCCCGCCCGCCTGCCCTCCCGGCCGCCCGCCCGCCCTCCCGGCCGCCCGCCTGCCCTCCCGGCCGCCCGCCCGCCCGCCCTCCCGGCCGCCCGCCTGCCCGCCCGCCCGCCCTCCCGGCCGCCCGCCCGCCCTCCCGCCCGCCCGCCCGCCCTCCCGCCCGCCCGCCCGCCCGCCCCTCCCGGCCGCCCAGCCCGCCCGGCCGCCTGCCCGGCCGTCTGCCCGCCTCGGCCGCCCGCCACGCCCGCCTGGCCGCCCGCCCTCCCCTCCCTCCCGGCCGCCCGCCCGCCCGCCCGCCCGCCCCTGCCGGCCGGCCGGCCGCCCGCCCGCCCGCCCGCCCGCCCGCCCGCCCGCCCGCCTGCCTGCCTGCCCGCTCGCCCGCCCGCCCGCCCGCCCGCCCGCCCGCCCGCTCCGCCCGCTCCGGCCGCCCGCCCGCCCGCCCGCCCGCCCGCCCGGCCGGCCGGCCGCCCGCCCGCCCGGCCGCCCGCCCGCCCGCCCGCCCGCTCCGCCCGCCTGCCCGCCCGCCCGCTCGCCTGCCCGCCCGCCCGCCTCCGCCCTCCCGGCCGCCCGCCCTCCCCGCCGCCCGCCCGCCTCCCGGCCGCCCGCCCCGCCCTCCCGGCTGCCCGCCCGCCCCTCCCGGCCGCCCGCCCGCCCCTCCCGGCCGCCCGCCCGCCCCGCCGCCGCCCGCCCGCCCTCCCCTGGCCGCCCGCCCGCCTCCCGGCTGCCCGCCTGCCCTCCCGGCCGCCCGCCCGCCCTCCCGGCCGCCCGCCCGCCCGCCCGCCCGCCCTCCCCCCGGCCGCCCGCCCGCCCGCCCGCCCGCCCGCTCCGCCCGCCCTCCCGGCCGCCCGCCTGCCCGCCCGCCCTCCCGGCCGCCCGCCCGCCTCCCGGCCGCTCCGCTCCGCCCGCCCGCCCGCCCGCCCGCCGCCCGCCCGCCCGCCCCTCCCGCCCGCCCGCCTGCCCGCCTCCCGGCCGCCCGCCCGCCCGGCCGCCCGCCCGGCCGCCCGCCCGCCTGGCCGCCCGCCCGGCCGCTCCGCCGCCCGCCCGCCCGCCCGCCCGCCCGCCCTCCTCCTCTCCCGGCTGGCCGCCCGCCTGCCTGCCCGCCCGCCCGCCCGCCCGCCTGCTCCCGGCCGCCCGCCCGCCCGCCCGCCCGCCCGCCCGCTCCGCCCGCCCGCCCGCCCGCCCGCTCGCCCCGGCCGGCCGCCCGCCCGGCCGGCCGCCCGCCTGCCCGGCTGGCTGCCCGCCCGCCCGGCCGGCCGCCCGCCTGGCCCGCCCGGCCGCTCCGCCCGCCCGCCCGCTCCTCCTGGCTGCCCGCCCGCCCTCCCGGCCGCCCGCCCGCCCTCCCGGCCGCCCGCCCGCCCTCCCGGCCGCCCGCCCGCCCTCCCGGCCGCCCGCCCGCCCTCCCGGCCGCCCGCCCGCTCCCGGCCGCCCGCCCGCCCTCCCGGCTGCCCGCCCGCCCTCCCGGCCGCCCGCCCGCCCTCCCGGCTGCCCGCCTGCCCTCCCGGCCGCCCGCCTGCCCGCCCGCCCTCCCGGCCGCCCGCCCGCCCGCCCGCCCCCTCCCGGCTGCCCGCCCGCCTGCCCTCTAGGCCGCCCGCCCGCCCGCCCTCTAGGCTGCCTCCGCCCGCCCGCCCGCCCTCCCGACCGCCCGCCCGCCCGCCCGCCCTGTTATCTGTTATCGAAACCAAAAGCTTTATAAATTATTAGCTTAAAATTATGTATAGATGCATTCAGAAAAAGTGTAAATGTTTTTCTGGAAAATCTATTATTTGAATCAATGTAGGAGGAGCAGAATCCAGTTCATCCAGCAGTGCTGCGACTAATGGGAATATCTCTGCCGAGTGGCCCAAAGACTCGTGGTGTTCGTTATAAGTCTTTAACACAAGGAACTAGTCAAGAAGCTGTTGATGAGGTCCCTACGGGTAAGCGATTATGTTGGCATATTTTTTCTGAAGAGAGAATTAAATAATATTGGCAATAAGGTGTATTTGTTAATATGATATTTCAATTAGCTTTGTAACTTTGAAATTCTAGAAAATATCTTAGATTTGTAGGTATGTCAAAATGTTGAGAGTTGCAAAGTATAAGTAAAACAAAGAATTAAAGATGTTTCAATAAATTGATTTTGAAAATTAGTTTCCATTTTCATACTTTACCTTTCTTGCTCACATAATCACTTGTATGTTACAAAAGACATTCATCACATCAAAAATTAATATTGTATTCTTAACAATAAATAACGAGTGGTCACAGAATATTGCATAGAACCTTTAATGAAGATGACTTAATTACACACCTGTTATGAGACATCTTCAACAGCTGTTTATGTTGGAACTCATGATAAAATAATTCAAATAAGTGTAAATTAATTTGTTTTTTATTGTAGTGACTTCAGCAAACATCAGCAAAGAGAATGAACTAGACGAGGAGAAGCAAAAAGTTCATAGTGAGGAGAATCAAGAGGCTGCCCCAATAAAAGTTCCTAGATATGTTCCACCCAATATGCCAAAACCTCCTGAAGTGTGTGCTTCTTCAGTGCGCATGGAGAGGCACCGAACTAAGAGAAGGTATGTATTGTGGACAACTTGTCCAGAACCTGTTTGGATTCCCTGCAAATTTTTACATTTACATTTATTGGAACTGCAATTGGGTATGACCTGGTGTCAGTTAATTAACAATAATAATAATAATAATAATAATAATAATAATAATAATGATGATAATAGTAATAATAATAGTAATAATGATGATGATGATGATGATGATAATAATAATAATAATAATAATAATAATAATAATAATAATAATAATAATAATAATAATAATAATAATAATAATAATAATAATAATAAAAGAGTACAGCACTACTCTGTTTTGCTTTGAATGACACTGACCAGCACTTCACAGCACTTCATCGCACTTTGTTACTCATTTAATATCTATTACTCTCAGCTTGTTCTAACTTATTTCTAAAACTTTGGACACTTAGAGGAAAGGCTTTGAAAGTTGCTGCAGTGTTCCAATCTCTAATTGCTTGCTTACAAAAGGAAAATTTCCCAAGATCTGAATTTGTTTCCCTGTTTGAATTTTGTGGGTGTGATCACTTTGGACGATATAATTTGTTTTTTCTAGTCTAACCTGAATCTCCTTCCAAGTTGGTTGACCTACGTATGATTTATAAAGAGCACAAAGCCTCGGCCTTGTTCTTCTCGTTTGTAGAGGTTACCATGATTTTTTATTGCGTTAGTTCTGAAGGTAAACTTATTCGCTTTCCTCTGTATTCTATCTAGATTTTCCTGGTGCGACTACCTGTACGGATCCCAACATGCCACTCTGCATTCCATGAGAGAGCGAACCAGCGACAGATGTGCTAATTCTTTGGCATTTGTAGAACTTTACTTTAGAATTCACATTACAAAACGCAAGGACTTCCATGTTTTTCTCATTACCTGATTTAAATGCTTCTCCACCCTAATGTACTATCTAGATGAATGCTTAAATACTTGCAAGATGAGACTCTTGGAATGATGACCTCACCTAAGTGATAGTCTGGTTCCTCATAGTTTTCACCCGAACCCACCCGAACGTTATTGTTTTGCATTTTGATCCATTAATTTCCATGTTATATGTTTCAGCCCAATCATGTAAATGTTGTAAATCCTGCTGTACTATTTGTTCATCAGCGCGGCCTTTCATTTTTCGATATATAACACAATCATCTCCAAATAAACGCACCTTTGATTGTATGTTAACATGGAGATCGTTCACTTGTGCCAAGAAAAGTAATTGCCCTAAAACACTTCCCTGTGGAGCTCCTCAAGTAACAATACCTATAGTCGAAAACTGAGTTCCAATTCTAACTTTTCGTTTCCTGTCTCTAAGAAATTCGCTTATCCGCTTCACAACTCTAGCATCAACTCTTGAAGTTAATAATTTCCTAATAAGTAGATCATGCGGTCCTACGTCAAATGGTTTCGCAAAGTCAATTACGACTGCACCCACGTCCCACCCACGTCAGCTTCGTCAGCTACATGTTGAAAAGGGGAAACAATTTGGCTTTCGCACGAATATCCACTTCTAAAGCTATGCTGCCCGTGCAAAATCCAGTTCGCTTTTTCCCATTTGCGGCAAATATCCCCAGCTATTAAATGCTCCATTATTTTGCAATCTGCTGATGTGAGAGATACTGTTCTATAATTACATACTTTCGTTTTATCAACATTTTTAAAAATTGGAACAACTATAGCTGTTTTCCAATCATCAGGTAAACTTGTATTATTAATAGAAACATTGAATAATCTTAACAAATAGCCTAATACTGCCTCACCACCAAGTTTAATAAAACCTGTCGAGATGCCGTCTGGCCCGCGTGATTTACCGTTTTCTAGTGATTTTATATGTTTGCAGAGTTCCCCATGCATGAAGCTTGAACTGGTTTTATATTGGAAAATAATTAACTTACTCCTACACCCATTTTGGTTTGAATACCAATACAAAATATGTGTTGAACACATTTGCTTTCGCTTGGTCGTCGTGTAGTGGCGTGTTGTCTGCGACTCAATTTTTTTCCTTATTGCCCTGTGTCTGCGGACATATTTGTAAAAGTCGGACCAATTATTTCTTCCTGTCTCCAAAATATTTTTAAAACTAATTCATGCATAATTTTCTTTTCTTTTTCTAATTCCCTGTAGTATTTTTTAAAAGTCATAATGTCAGCAATGCTGCGATGTCTCCTATTAAACTCTCTAACTTTTCTCTTTAAAAGCTATCTAACTTTTCTCTTTAAGAGCCGTATCGCCCCGTTAAATTATTGAGGATCAAGATTACGTTTCATTATTTTGCAAGGAACGAACGTATCTAAAGTGGTTTCTACGATTGTTTTAAAAGCTCCCCACTGTTCCTCCATACCGCCTTCTGTTCTTAGAAATTGGTCATATTTTTGTTGCTACTAAACCAACTATATCTAACTATTAACGATGTCTTGACGCAGAGAAATACTCCACCGCCACTTGTTTTTCTATCTCTACGATATAATTTATAGCCGTAATGTAAAATTTCAGAATTAGCTACCTCATCTGTTAACCACGATTCTGTCCCTATCACTACATCTGGATCGCATGTATCAACTAGGTTCCAAAACTCAATGGTTTCATTTATTTTACTTCAACAGTTTACCTGCAAAAATCTTAGAAAACTGTTCCTCGCCAGAACATATCTGGTCCCAGTTTTTTCATTTACTCTTACGCTTGCTCCGAGGCGAATCTCCTCCTGACAGTTCGGATCCTGCCACCTCCAACGCCACAGTATCCCCAAAGTCCGATTCCTCCAGCGCCACATTCTGCCCGAAGCCCGACTCCTGTGTCAGTGCTCCCACACATTGGAGGGAAAACATCCCTGAGAGCCGTCGCAACCTCCCCCAATGCCATCTCATTCGCCACAGCCATCTCTACCGTCTCTGCCAACACCGCCATTTCCGCTTTCTCCACCAGAGACGTGTGTCTCTGCTGAAGCTTCCGTCACTGAAGTGAACCCTCAGCCACTGCCCGTAACTTTAATTCGACCATGGAGCGCAAGACCTACGGACATTCACGGTGTCAACGGGCGACAGGAGGGCGTGTGCAGAACTCAGCAACTATTTGCAACCTTTCAAGTTTTAATTAGCTTCCATATTTCATTTGGTTTCATCCATATAAGTTTATAAGTAATAACCAAGATATTTTTTCAAGTGCTATTGTATATCATTATTTCACATGTTCAATATTTATTTAGAGTAAAATGGAGAAACAGGTAATTTTGATTATATCAACAATCTGAATTTAAACAAATTTAACAATGGCAGTACAGTTATTCCAATTATTATAAATACTGTTAAGTTTGTCTTTTTATTGAATCCAAGAGATAACAAATAGCTAATGAGAAGCAGTAAGTGTGTTTTTTTTAATCATAGTGTCTCAATCTTTTTACAATGAATTAGTGCAAGAGAATCTAATATATCATGGAGGAAAACGCTCAGCAGAAAACTGTTTTGATGTCTACCCAAGACTTGCCCTTTTTTAATTTTCCCTTCAAATACCACAGATCACTCTACAAAGTTTGTCGGGAAAAAACATTTTCAAATGTCCTGGAAAACCTGACGAAAATGGAAAAGATGACTTCTCTTGTCATCTCTTGGTTTAAGAGATATTTTTCCCAGAAAAAAAGTGGCCACCCTGATATATCATGCATTTATAACAAACATCTGACCTGTTTACAGATTGGTTGTAGGGAATGTCAGTAAGTGGCTACCTGAAGACTTGAGGGAGAGCGCTGCTACCCACAAATGGATGTT
Organism: Teleogryllus occipitalis; assembly: GCA_011170035.1. NCBI lineage: Eukaryota > Metazoa > Arthropoda > Insecta > Orthoptera > Gryllidae > Teleogryllus > Teleogryllus occipitalis. Next base: position 85,592 of record BLKR01008963.1, read on the forward strand.
GTACCTAAGAGGACCCAAGGACTCTCCAGATGTCTCAGATATTGTCGCCAAAGTTCGTTACTTTCTACACCCAAGCTACCGGCCACATGATATTGTTGATGTGTGAGTATGGGAATGAGGGCTGCTATCAATTACTCATTCTAAGACAGTTAATAATTTTACACTTGAGCACAGCTCCGGGTGCCTTGTTTGTTCCAGCGGTTCATGCCTGAGCTCCACTTGTTCAGTTGTTTTTGCACTTGTTCTAAGGTGATCTCAGCTTGTGATCATGTTTGGGCTTCACAGAGAGCGTACTCAATTATACTACAATCTTGTTTCTTTTTCTTGTACTTCTTTGTCAGACTTGGAATGTAAACAATTGGAATTAAATCCAATGGGGTTTATATGGGTTGATTTTTGACATTTTAATGAAATATATCAAGTTTTCTGATTATGTCTGACTTTGAGGACATGTTAAATGAGCCAATAAGTAATTGTTCAGAAGGAGTAGTTTGAAAACAGATCATAGAACCAGTCTAATCTATATTTTTTAAAATCATCTCCATTATCATTTTAAAGCTGAAGCCTTCAAACGCCTCTCTCTTTATTGGGCCACTATGTTGCAGTCCTGTGGCTCTTTTAGAATATGTGCACAACATTGTTGTGATATATAACTGTAAATTACATTAAGAGCTTAAATAAAGATTTAAAATGTGCTCAAGATATTATAGTATGTAGACAGTAACGGCTTGAAAGTGAAAGAATTATAATTCTTTGGCAGCTTGTTTCCTTAGCCTCTGTGAAACACTGATTTGAGATAATTTATATTACAAAAATTAATTGTCATTATGCTGATTGTGATCTTTAAGAACTTTGGCAGGATTGGACACATCTTCTTGACATACCGACTGGTTGCAGGACAGAAGATGCCTCTCTCTTTATTGGGCCACTATGTTGCAGTCCTGGGGCTCTATACTTCATTTTTCCAGGAAGAGATCTGTATCTATCTCAGTCTTGGTGTTGCTACTTCTTTCTAATATATTGGGATTGACATTAGGCATTTCCAATGTTAGTCAGGCATGTTCTGTTTGGGCTACATGCAAAAAAGGTTTTCTTGGTCTGTGTCTTCTCTTGTCACAAATAAACTCAGTTGTTGGCAAGTGCTTTAGCATTGTGTATTGTAGTCCTATAGTGTGTGCACCTCCTACATGCAACACTCGCCGTGTCAAACGATCAGACTGTTGTTGAAGAACAAATTTCATTATTTGTAACTACTTCGCAATATTATATCACTACATGAAACTGCAAAAATGTTTCCAATCAGGAAAAAAAATCTTTTTCCAAACCAAGACTCAATCTCAAGTCCGCTGAGTTAACTTGCCTTACCTCCATACCAAGCCAGCTGCTCTGACATACCAATGCAGGTTGACTCTTCAAAATCTTATTGTCTCCACCCAATACTTTGAGCATGCAATTTTTGGAAATTCACAGAGATCAACGAAAATGAGACATCCACCATTCTTTTAAGCATCCCTTCTTTTATCTGTGGAATTTTTTTTTTTAAGGTTGCTTTTCAACATTTAGGACATATAGCGACCACTTTGACTTTTAAACTGTAGGGGAAACTGTAGGGAGAACATGTATGGACATTACAAACACTCACAAACATCCATGTCCGAGGTGGGATTCGAACCCGTGATCTTCTGGTTTGAGACCGCTACTGCGCTACTACGTTAACAATCTTGACCATCGAATCGGCCAAAAAAATGTGGTCAAGTTGCTGAATAATCAGCTGTGTTAATGTTTGGCAATTTCAAAGATACAAAGAATTCGTCGGAAATGTGACTAGCACCATATTTTTTAACCTTACTTTGATATATATGAAGAGAAAATTAACTAAAAAAATTTAGAAAAATAATTTGAAAAAATTTAAAAATTGCCTAGTTCATGCAAAATTATGCAAAACCTACTCATATTTTCGAAAAATTGTACATGTCACTTATTTCAAGATCTGTGAACAGATTTCATTAAAAAAAAAAAAAAAAGAGATCTTCAATATTGTAGTTGAAGGAAGATGCTGAAAATGAACTTTTGAAATTTTTGAATAATTTGTGATTTCAACAAAAATGACACCTGGACCATTCTCTTAAGCGTTCTTTACACTAAACAAGGACACAGTTTTATTAAAAAATTAGAAGCCATTTTTGAGAAAATTTTGAATTGGTTTTTGAGTCTTCATGTAAAGTACGCTCAAAAGTGATTTTCATTTAATCAGAATATTCGTTTCAAACTCACAAAGCCTCAAGTTTGTTCAGATTGATGGAGAAATATTAAATTTGGAGAAAATTGACTGAATGGTTGAGATGCTAGTGTTGACCACAGACTGACAGGCAGACATTTGCTGTCAATTGATTTTTTGGTATCAAGGACCCACAAATCAAGAATTTTGACTACACATGATGTTAGAGGAAGTAATTTACTATACACAAAAACAAGTATCCACTTTTTCATTACCAGGGCTTGTCAATAAGAGATTTTCTGACGAAAATTATCTGTTTTTCGGCGCACTATTACAATACATTCTCTTCTTACGAAGTAAGTGTGAGAAAGTAAAAATCTATCTTCAATATTGTAGTTGATAGAAGATGCCAAAAAAACTTTTGATCTGTTGCAATTTTCACCTGCTTGCAGCCTCTGCCTTCCCATTGTGCTTGCCTAATGCACGATGGTGGTCTTACAGTACATAATATTTTTGTTCATATCTCTTCTTCTAATTATCAAAAACACTTCAAAATTGACTGTAGGCATTTCTGATTTCCCACTATCTGCAAATCTGAGAGTTCAACATGGTGCGTGTTGCATGTTAGAACAGTGCAAGTTGAGATTATATTTTTTATTTTAGCCAATGTTAACTTTTGATTAGATGTAAATATATGATTCCTTTTTTTTGGCTCGATGACAAATTTTAATAATCAACGTTTTTAAAAATGTGGTGTTCACATTATTTATGCTTGTATATTCTTGTACGGAATCATGTATTTACTTATAACCTCAAGTTGAGATTACCTTAGCTCATGATTTGTCTGTTTGTAAAGGGTTCATCCTTTCTACTTAGCTCGGAGAGGATGGGGTGAATTTCCAGTGCGAGTACAAGTACATTTTGTTATTCAAGAAAATCGTCCTATTGATATCATCCATAATCTGAAATTAGATAGGACTTATTCTGGCCTTCAAACTTTGGGTAAGAGAAAGAAAAACATATTTTGTTTTGTGTTATTGTATTATTTTATTATTACTGTTTAAGGTGAGGTGCAGCTTGCAATACTTACGTTCAACATCAAAGAATAATGTAAGAAAAAATATCAAAGATAGTGATATACAGAGCGAGTCACATAACTATAGCAACTCCTGTAATTTTCGTATGGTTGAAGGTATTGCAATGCAGTTTTCACAAAAGTGCATGAGGGAATGGGGATAATTGGTGCATGTATTCGTTTAGATTTCATCATATGTATTTTTGAGATATTAATGTAATTTTTATTTTTTTGAGTAAATTTGATTTTTATTATTATTATTATTATTATTATTATTATTATTATTATTATTATTATTATTATTATTATTTTGACTTGTGTTTAACATATATTTTCAATGTAATAGTTCACTAACCAAGGTCACGTTGCACTCTCCCTGCTAGCATGTGCTGGGAGCGTTACAATTTCCATTAAATATAAGTCCAAAAAAATCAAAATTGCTCAAGAAAATGCTTTTCTAACATATGACAATATGTATATTACTGGATTTGTCTTCTTGGATTATTTACTGGATTTCTCATCATGATAGACTAAACAAATATATACAGTTCCATTTGAAAAGAAACAAAGTTACCTAAATTTCTCATAAGATACAAGTGATCAAATATAAATGAATGAATAATATTAATTAGCCCCATTCCCTAATGCATTTCTGTGAAAACTGCATTGCAATGACTTCAACCGTTCAAAAACTGCAAGAGGTGCTAAAGTTACATGACTTCCTGTATATAACATAATAAGTAGGGCTTACTTGGACATTTAGGTCCTAGAAAACTGAAAAATATTTATTTTTTATGTGCTTAAAAAGTGAAAAATGTGTTAAAACGAAGAAAATATTTATTACCCCTATGAAAACCATTAACCAAGACCGAGAGATGTAAACTTGGGTGTCATCCTCTTTTCACTGTGCACATTTTTTCTGTGCAATCTGAGGTAGTTTGGGAGCTGCTTGTATTGTGGTTGGATGATATTGCTCAGAGAGATATTGCCTCAATTGACTTAAGTGTTAATAATGGCCCTGAGACGTTTTGACAAGTCAGGTACCAGACTCAGTCCACTCAAATGGGAAAGTCCCCCAGTAACATGTGATGTGTGAGCAACCACTGCATTGCAAACTGACACATCTTTCATCATATATCCAAAACTCCAAAGTATTAAACTTGAAAATACTCAAAATATATCGCCACCAATAAATATATTTTTTAATTTATTTAAAATATATATTTATTCATGTAAAATTTAGGGAAATGTGTCACAAAATATTTGTTTTGATGAAAATATTTTTATGCAACGTAATAAATATATTTATTTTTAGGTGATGTGCAATTTCATATATGGAAACTATGGGGTGCTCCTTGAATTTCCATTAAACATTCAATGCCTAAGATTAAGGGAAATAAACATGTTTTTACCTAAAAGTTCAAATTCTAATACTAAGTTTAATTCTTACATGTGGACTGTAGTCTATTAGCAAGTTACAAATGCAATACTATCTTTATACACCATAATACAATAAAGAATAATACAGATAAAACTCCCTATCTCAAGTACAACAAAAAACATAGCAAGTAATTAAAGCGAATATTGCAAAATTCTATAGTTGCATTATAAATCATACTGGCTACTAACAAAACATGCTAAACTTTAATACTATTGTAATATTTTATCATCATCAGTACTCATAATGGTGTTCCCTCTCATTATATTCTAATATGACTAAATGTTTTTTTAAGAATGGTAACATTGACAAAAATATAATAAGATTGATCTGCAAAACATGGAAAGTAAATATACAGTTGACTCCGGATTTAGTGAACTTCTGGGGACTAACGTTAAGTTCACTATATCAGTGATTCACAATATCTGATGATGTCAAAATTAATTGGAATTTCTCCACAATGATTGATTTTATTAATATAAGGAGACAGCAAAATTCATTGACAGTATGCTTGCTTTGTACATGATTCATTTGTAATTTCTCTAGATCCTTCTCCAGAGTTCTTCCTCTTTCCATACTTGATTCTGCACTGTCAAGGTTGGACAAAATACTTTAAATATAGTATTTTTTTTTTTTTTTTTTTTGGTTCACACATCAAATGTTACTGTGGGACTTTTCCAGTTGAGTGGAGTGAGTCTGGTACCTGACTTGTCAAAACGTATTCAAAATACTTGTGTACTTTCAAATATAACAGGATATCAAAAATATGTGTAACTCAAATAAACGGAATTTCCTTTTTAAAACTACTAATTTTTCAAACAAATCATCAGTCAATAAAATTATAGTTGCCAAATGTATGAGGCCTGCAAAGGAAAACAGTCATTCAACTGGCATGGATGAACATAAACTAGTAATATAAGGAATAAATGCTTTGTATATTGTCAGACAATTGACCTGCATTTTTAATGATTTAGATGTCTCATTTAAAAATGAAGAGAATTTAAATTCAACATCTGAAAGGAACTTTTATTTTTGTTTCGGTGAGGTTATCCACTAGCAGAATCAAACAAAAAGAAACTCTTCATTGTTTTCTTCATCTATATTTAAAGTATTTCAAGTATTTCTTTTTTTTAAATACTTATTTTATGTATTTAAATACATTTCTAAAATACATGCCGAAAAAACGCAAAAATACAGTTTTTTTAAATACAAAATTGATTTAAAATACGTATTTCAAATACAAGAATACGTCCCAACCAAGTGCACTTTGTCTCTTAGTACTGTGTGACTTAGCACTTTTGACACCTTTCATTGACTGTTTCACTATTGGAAACTGTCCAACTCTCCAAAGGCCCTTTCTATTGCCTAATAACATAAGAGATCCAATTAACTCCCTGGACTTACTTCCTTATTCACTATAACCAAATCTTCTTATGCTTATTTGTAATGTAAGTGAAATGGAACCAGTGACTTTAAGTTCACTATATTCAAGTTCACTAGAACCAGAGTCAGAGATGTAAGAAAATTGCTGGGGGCAAGATCCGCAGGGCGAACACAGCTTGACTCACAGTAGATCTGCAGCAGTGCCCGTGGGTGGTTTTTGACCACCCAACACTCATATCTATTATTATTTTTAGGAGGCGAGACTGTTGTAGATGTTTGGCTGAAGCAAGTGTCAGCTACAGAAGATTACATCCAGGATTCAGGAGACAATCAAGAAGAATCTCTGCAGCCTCTCGACACATTATCAGAAAGCTGTAATAGTGACATTGACTGGCATGAGACTGTGGCTCATGAGAATCAAGATATGATGCTTGCTACCACTCAAGTGAAAACAGAACCGGAGGAACAAGCAGAAGAGGAAAATGGGGAAGAAATGGAAATCAAGGGAGGCAATGAAATTAAAGAGGAGGAAGAAGAATGTGATGATGAAGAGGAAGAAGAAGATGATGATGGTGATGGTGATGAGGAGGATGAAGAAGAAGAGGAGGAAGAAGATGAAGATGGGGAGGTGGAGGAAGGACAGGAAAAAGAAGAGAATGGAATTCAGGACACCAAGGTATGAGCCTCAGGTATCTCAGGCACAAAACATATGTGTTTGTAGTTTTATCAAAATTCAATTCAAATTTAGGGTTATGAGGATAGGAGTTACAATATAATTTTGTGTAATTGTTGCCAATAATACAAGAATGTATTTACTCTTTCACCACTGGTTTTACTTTTAAGTTCTTTTTGTTTCCTCGTTTACTAGTCTTTACTTTACGTCCCATAGTAATGCTGCAGGAAAAAGAGTGAATTGTTCTTGTTCTTAAATGTAGTAAATTCCTTTCTTGAATATGTAGTCAGAATCCACTTTTTGTGGGTCGTTGATACCAAAAGATTTTTTTCCGCAGGTGTCTGTCTGTCTGGCTTTGAACAACACTGTCACATAAACCATACACAAGATTGTCACCAAAATTGATATGCCATGATTGATTTTGCTGATGTCCATGGACCTGTGAATGGATGTTTTTGTTTTTGGGGGGTACTTAACATGAAGGCCCTCGGACAACATCCAAAAATGGTTTCAATTTTTTTCTAAATGGCACAGGTGTTTTTTTGAGGGGGGAAATAATTTGGAATTTTATAAATGTTTTAAAACAACTGCACATGAAAATCATTTAAAGTGCTAATGTCAGCAATTAATTGCATTGTAATCATTTAAACTGCTAATACCAACAATTACATTGTGTTGAAAAAAAATATTCCTAGCTTTGATAATGAAGGTGTATGAGAGATTTGAAAAAAGTTCAATTTTTGGAATATTTTAAAATTTTAAAGTTTGAGCAAAAATTGTGGTTGTACTATATTTACATGTATGTCGTCCTTGCATTGGAACACAAAATTTAGAGTATAAATTTGGGGCCATTTTTGACAAATGTTGAAAACTGTAGTATATGCACCATATAGCATGTCTGTGTGTGTGTCTGTGGTTGTTTTTTTTATGAGGGTAGGTGGAAATCTTCAAAAAACACTAGGTAGCCCGTACTACCCAGCGTGTGAGATTTTTACTCACTAAAACCGAACCTCCCTTCTCCTCCATCCTCTCTGTGGAACTGCCTAAAGGCATTTCTTTGCGAAGAGGGGAATAGTGACCTCGTCACATGAAATTAGTCAGTTGAGGTATCATTCTTACCTTTCTCTATGCATCTCAATTCCATCAATGTATCTTGAGCAAAATTGCACACCACCCTCCAGTTGCTGTCAGAAACAAGAATACTTGAAACTATGTTTTCTGGTGTCAACTGGCCTATACCAAGTATCTTGGCAGAGGCTAGTCGTTGAGGTGCGAAACGTGGGCCCTGAAAAAACACGTGTTGGGCATCCTCGATATCAGGTTCACACATAGAACAATGAGGGGTATCACCTAGTTTGAACCTGTGAAGGTAGGCTCTGAAACAACCATGTCCTGTTAGAAGCTGCGTGATGTAATAATTTACCCCCGCCGTGCTTTCAACTGAGGGAATTCAATTCAAGGAATGATTCAACTGTAGGAATCAATCAGTATGTCCATCTTCCATCGGAGGATGTGTTCCATCGCTGTTGCCACTCTGCTTGTGTTTCAAGCAGTTTTTGTTCCAAGCAGTTCTGCTTCCCGTCTCGTTTGTCGTAACACCTCTGCTGTTCACGGGCCATTATATCTATCGGAATCATCCCGGCTAAAACGCAAACTGCTTCATTGGAGTCAGTGCGGAACGCACATGCCACCCTCATCATAGATAACCGATATATTGAAGCCATGTCTCTTACGTAGCTCTTCGTATCTGCAGAGTTGGCCCACACTGGTGAACCGTAGAGCAGAACCGAAGTGACGACTGAGGCAAGGAGCTTCCTCTTTTCATGACTAGGCCCTCCAGTGTTTGGCATTAACCTAGTCAATGCAGCATTCACCACTGTTGCTTTTTTGCTGACATAGTCCAAATAGTCTTTAAAGGACAAGCGCGTGTCAATCATGATGCTGAAGTATTTTATCGCGGGTCGTGATGAAATGTGGTGACCGACTTTGAGAGTGATGGATTTTCCCTTCTTTCTGCTAGTTACGAGCAGCACTTCTGTTTTATGTTCGGCAAGCTGCAATTCCGCGGAATCTAGCCAATGACTAACAATGGCAATGGCTTCATTGCAAATACATAATATTTCTTCTACAAATTTTACGACGACGGCGATGGTAATATTGTCTGCAAAGCCAATGATCTTGGTTCCTTCTGGGAGTGGGAGCCTAAGAACTTCATCATACATGATATTCCACAGAAGTGGACCCAGCACCGAACCTTGTGGAATGCCAGCGTTGATGTTGTGTACCTTCAGTCCATCATCCTTATTGTAGATTAGAATTCATCTATTCAGATGTTCAGCCACTATTTTTCTTAAGTACGTAGGTACATTGAATTTATGTAGTGCCTTATGAATGACACTCCATCTTACTGAGTTGAAAGCATTCTGAATGTCCAGTGTTACTACTGCACAGTACTTTTTTGGACCTCTTCTCCACCTGCTCCCTTTAACGGCCTGTCGGGCAGTGTCAACGACAAGCTTAACAGCATTGATTGTTGAACGACCTTTGCAAAAGCCATACTGGTTCTCTGAGAGTCCACCTCCTTTATCTATTGCATCTTCCAATCTTGCACCAATAATATGTTAAAAAACCTTACTCGCGATATCGAGCATGCACAGCGGCTGGTAAGACACCGGATCTTCAGGAGGTTTTTTTCCCTTTGGAAGAAGTACTAGTTGTTGTTTCTACCATCTCTCAGAAAATATCCCTTCTCTCAGACATGAGTCGTAGAGGTCAACGAATATTTCACTACGAGCGCATATCGCAGTCTTGATGGCGATGTTGGGGATACTATCCGGTCCTGGTGGCTTGGAATTACCAATTCTACTGATACGTGCAGTAGCTCATCCTCAGTGACTGGTGGTATATGTGTGTGTTTGTGTGTGTGTCTGTGTGTGTCTGTCTGTCTGTGTGTCTGTCGGTCTGTGTGTGTCTGTCTGTGTGTCTGTCTGTGTGTGTCTGTGTGTGTGTGTCTGTGTCTGTCTTTTTCTTTTTTTACGAGGGTAGGTGGAAATCTTCAAAAGACACCATGCGGCCCGTACCACATGACAGTGTGAGATTTTTACCCACTAAAACCAACCTCCCTTCTCCTCCATCCTCCCCGCGGAACCGCCGTTAGGCATTACATCACGGGGAGTGGATTAGAGTGGCCTAGTCACCAGCCACTTCTCTTCGCCAAAACGTAGGAAAGATCAAACGAGGATCAATCGACTTCCCTTCTTTCCCTTTCTATTCTCCTCAGCTCAGCTATTATGGTCTGCGCATATGCGCTCACCGCATCCCAGTTGGTTTCTGAAGCGAGCATGCACCCAACCATTGCTTCGGGTGTCAGAGGGTCGATCCCGAGTCTACTCATAACGTGCCGTCGCTGCAGATGGAACCGCGGGCACTGGAAGAACACATGCGCGGCGTCTTCGACAGCAGGTTCACATAGTGGACAGAATGGGGTATCCTCCAGCTTGAACCTGTGGAGATATGCCAGAAAACATCCATGTCCAGACAACAGCTGGGTCAAGAAGAAATTTACTTCGCCGTGTTTACGGTTGATCCACGGTGCAATGAAGGGAATCATGCGGTACGTCCATCTTCCTTTAATGGACTTGTCCCATCGATCCTGCCATTCGAGCAGTGTTGTTGAGCAGTCTGGGTTCTCCTCTTCTTTGTGATATCGCCTCCGTCTCTCCTGCGCCAAGATATCGACAGGAGGCATCCCTGCGATGACGCACACTGCATCGTTTGACACAGTGCGGAATGCACAAGCTACCCGCAATGCTGATAACCTGTACACTGACGTCATCCCTCGGATGTAGCTATTTATCGACGTGGAGTTGGCCCATACTGGGGCTCCATAGAGCAAGACGGACCTCACAACCAAGGTCAGAAGCTTCCGTTTCTCCTGACAGGGCCCTATGTTGGGCATTAGTGTCGACAGTGCTGCATTAATTACCGCAGCTTTATTGCTGGCGTACTTCAGGTGGTGAGCAAATGTCAGACGGGCGTCAATCATGAGACCAAGATATTTGATCGACGGCTGTGATGCAACTCCGACTCCGACTTTGAGAGTGATGGTTTCTCTCTTTTTCCTGCTAGAGACTAGGATAACCTCAGTCTTGTGCTCAGCTAACTGCAGCCCTGAGGACTTCAACCACTGACTAACAATAGCGATCGCTTCGTTGCAAATATACACAATTTCCTCAATGTACTTCGCAACGGCGACGATAGCAATGTCGTCCGCGAAACCAATAATACTGGTGCCTTCTGGGAGGGGAAGCCGAAGAACCTCGTCATACATCACATTCCATAATGGTGGACCCAATACCGACCCTTGCGGGACACCAGCCGTGATATTATGTACCTTCGGCCCATTACTTGTATTGTAAATGAGGGCTCTATTACTCAGATACTCGGCCACAATCTTCCTCAAGTACGTTGGCACATTAAATCTGCGGAGAGCTTGGTGAATATTACTCCACCTGGCCGAGTTGAATGCATTTTTAATATCCAACGTAACGACAGCACAGTACTGTTTTGGGCCTCTCTTCCATCTACTTCCTCCAATTGCTTGTCGGGCGGTGTTAATGACAAGCTGGACTGCGTCAACAGTCGAGCGGGCTCTGCGGAAACCATACTGATTTTCCGAAAGGCCTCCTCTCTCCTCCACAGCTTTCTCCAGTCTGGTACTAATAATTCTCTCCAGAACCTTGCCAGCTGTGTCCAGCATACACAATGGCCGGTATGATGATGGATCTTCGGGTGATTTATTCCCCTTAGGAAGGAGCACCAAGCGCTGTTTTTTCCATCTTTCTGGATACACCCCTTCCCTCAAGCAAGAATAATAAAGATTCACAAAGATGTCGGTGTGAGCAAGTATCGCAGTCTTGAGGGCAATATTGGGAATGTTATCTGGTCCGGGAGCCTTTGTGTTGCCGATTCTGCTGATTGCGTGCAGAATTTCTTCTTGCGTGACTGGAGGAATTATTTCTAGCTCAGATAACGCTATATTATCTGAGTCACCGGGGTGGTTAGGGAATAGGGCTGTCACAATTCTGAGCAGCATTTTGGGGCAAGTTGGAGAACGTAGGTGCCGCTGTCTTAACCTACACATGACCGTCTTGTACGGCCTACCCCATGGATCCTTTTCCACCTCGTCACACAGGCTTTTGGCGCATAAGCGTTTGCTCTTGCGGATTTCTATTTTCAACTGGCTTCGAGCGAGTTTGTATTGCTCTTGCAATTGAGGAAAGTTGTCTCTGCCACGAGCTCTCTGGTACTGTCTTCTGGCTCGAAGGCACCTCCGTCGTAATTGGGCGATTTCCTCATTCCACCAGTAAACTGGTGAACGTCGAGAGATTGCTCCCCGTCTAGACATAGCCGCATCACAGGCTTTGGTTACCCATTTCATCACCTGCCCAGCTTTGTCATCTGCGGTACCTGTTGGCACTATCGTCTCCAAACATTGTCGGAAAAGTTCTTCGTCGAACGTTTTTGCTTTCCACCCAGCTGGCTGATACTTCGGCGCAAAATTATCCCGCCGCTGATTTTGCAGCTCGTACAAAAGTGCCTGGTGGTCACTATGGGTATAGTGTTCACTAACTCTCCAGGACACTCCCATTCTCAAAAGATTATCTGACATGAACGTCAGATCCACAACAGATCCCACGCCCCCTCTGCGGAAGGTATGTCTCCCGTGTTGGCGAGTTCTACATTCAGAAGGGAGAGGGATGCCAGAACTGCTCGACCTCGCTCATTAGTGGACGAACTACCCCACTCAACCGCCCAGGCATTGAAATCTCCAGCTATCACCAAGGGGCTTCGTCCTCTTGCGTCGTACACTAAGCGGTCAAGGAAGTGCTTAAACTCGTCCATTGTCGCGTTTGGTGAGGCATAACAGCTGTAGATGTAAACGCCGTTGATTTTTACCCAGACAAATCCAGCTCCGGGTCTCGTCATAACTTGCTGGAATGTGTGTTTTCCACACGCCCAGATTGCCGCCTGGTTGTGGAGGTCAGATACCCACGCTGTATCTTCACGGTTAGTATACTGCTCGCATACTATTGCTAAATCAGCCTCCCATTCCCTAACCGACTGTGCCAGGATATCCTGGGCGACTGCGCAATGGTTGAGATTGAGTTGTATAATTCTCATTTTCTATCCGTTATTGCTTTCTGCGCTTTTTGCTACGATGGACACCTGCTGCACCTAGTAGCATGTCTGCCTTGGTTCCCCTTTTCTTCGCAAAGCAAGCACTTTGCGTCATTTGTGTATGACTTAGCAAGGTGATCATCACCACCACAATTCATGCACAAGTTGGACCGGTCATGTGAGTTTTTACATGCTTTTCTGAGGTGTCCAAAATCCAAACATCTGTAACACCTCAGGGGGACCTTCTCACGCAGAGTGCAGTACACCCATCCTATTCTTATTTTACCGATGGCCAACAATTTGTTAGCCACCGCAACAGGAACGCTTATTGCTACCTGTGTTCCACCATAGGATGGTCTTAGGGATTTGACCACAGTAGCTGGGAGATCACTGGCTTCGGGAAGTTTGTCCACCAGAGCCTTATGCACTTCCTCTTTAGTTGTGACCTCATCCAGGTCCTTCACCTGAATAGTCACGGTGTGAGTGAGAGCCCTCACATCAGCGTCCGATCCAAACACCTTCTTTACAGAGGACTGAAAATCTGTTGTTTGCCCTCCGGCAGACCGCTTCAGTTGTAGAAGAAGATCGCCGCCAGCTGTCTTCCGGATGTGCGTGACATTCTCGCCCAGATCCTTAAGCTCAGGATCAGTTTTCATTTTTTTAAGGATGTCCGCGTACGTCAGCGCGTCGTCCTTCTTCTTAATCATCAGGGCATTTGGTCTGGGTGGCCTTTTCCGCGTTTTAGAACGCTTACGCGTTCTCTTACGAGTGACCACTTGCCACTCGGGCTCTTCTCGTGCCACTTCGGGCTGTTCTCGCGGTATTTCGGGAGAAGGTATTTCTGCCCGGATTTTATCTGCGTTTTTCGCAGTCTCCTTCCTTACCTTGGGCACCTGGGAGTTCCGGTTTCGCGAAGGATCGCTTCTCGTTACGAGTACTCCCGCAGCCACCTTCTCAGGGGACGTCTGAGTGCACTCTTCTTTCCCAGTAAGTTTGTTGCACTGAGGATCTGGTCTGGGTGATCCTCCTTTTTGCAGTGCTACCACCTCATTAAAGTACGTCTGGATCGAATACGCCAATTTCTTGATCTCACCATGAACATTATGGCGAGGCTTAACAAAATTGAGAAGCTCGGTTATTTTCTTCTCAAGGCTACACAATGCCTGTTGTTTTGCAAGATCATCACTAGTAGCAAAGGATACTACAGCAGCCCAGTGGTCCACTGCTGAAGTGCTGCGGTCGCTGGTTGACCACGCCTGGGAGCCCGCTTGCTCACTCCCAACAGACGCCGGTACTGGGGATCCGGGCCCCTGCATCGTAAACTGAGATCCCAAAAGACCTTCCATATTGGTTTTTTGACTGGGGTGTCCTTCCCCGCCTGTTGGTCCGTGAGAGGTATTTTAATTGCCTCTTGAACTCTATATCTAGAGATTCCTCCCCTGTACGCCACCTGGGGACACGTCGCTTGGGTGTCTGTGTCTGTCTGTGTGTGTGTGTCTGTGTGTGTGTGTCTGTGTCTGTGTGTGTGTCTGTGTGTGTGTGTCTCTGTGTGTGTGTGTCTCTGTGTGTGTGTGTCTGTGTGTGTGTGTCTGTGTCTGTGTGTGTGTCCATGTGCATGCGTGCACTTGCGTGTGAATGTGTATAATGTATAATAGAAAAATTATACACAACAAATTATATAACCTCCTTTGAAAGTCAGGTAAAAACTTAAGGAATGGAAACGCTTGGTAGAAAGTGTGTTGTTTAAATTTCAATCAAGTACTTAGTGTGTGAAAGCTAATAATTGATGCAAAGAATGATTGAGAAGTGACATCTTGAAACGTCCCTACAACTTGAAGGTTTTGTGCCCTACAGCTCGAATGGCATCTCTTGAATGCCCTTGTTGAATGGTGCTGTGGTTTGAGCTGCTAGCACGTACGGCAGGTACCTACGCTCGGCTCGGCCATGTTCCCTTCCGCCATCAATGTCACTTTTGAAATTATATTCACAATCATTAAATAATAATAATAAAGCATCATCACTCTTTTCACTCTCATCTATCAATAAGTTTTCAGTTTCATCATTCTGAATGCTACACATATTACACCACAATTACAAAAATTCAAAAACCATTTTGACTTCTTTGTTGAACTTACTAACACAAAGTGACTGGCTTGAAGAAAACTAAAGTATTTATCTCACAAAGATATAAATATATCAGAAAACAACACAGAAACAGATTATCTACAATATGCACTTCAAATCATTGTTGTATCAATTTATCTTATCAAATAATACATTCCAAGAATCGTCATCTCTTAGGTGCCCTACAACTTCAGCTGAAAATTTTTAAAATCATCCAGCAATCACCTCTCATGTTCACTTACGAAATCCAGTGTGAAGTTACACTAGTATTGGTTCAGTCATCCAGACTTTCAAGCTGTAGGAAACAACACTGTAAATACACCTTGAGAGCAAAGGGTTAATTTATTGTTCATGAAAATTGTTCTTAGAGCCAGCAGAACAGTTACCAAGTCCAATAGAAATCCTAAGAACAAAAGTTTACAATTACAAACTATTGTAATTATAATAATTTCTTTTAGTGACTTTTATGTGTATTTAAATCAGAGAATTATTGTTTTTAATTCATTAAATTTTAAAATCAAAGTACCTACATAACTCAGATTTGTTTTCTCTGTTTTGAAATATGAATAAATCTGTGAAAATTGTAAAAAGTAAATATTTTTCAAAAGGAATCCAAAACTAAATTTTTGAAAACAAAATATCAAAAATGTAAAATTTCTGTTAGCTCAAGGTGAAATAGATAAAATAAAAATAAAAAGATATGTTTAATATTTCGATTATTGCATCTAAAATTCCTTTCATTTATTTTTGTTTTTGTTGTAGGAAAATATACGGAGCAATTTTTTGCAACATATAACTTCCTCTCTGGAACATGGTTTTAAAACCTTCCAGGTAAATAATGATTTTTGTATGGAAGATATTAATGTTTTGCTTGTCTCTAGTGTGTTCCAAATAGAATTTACTTTTTTCTATCTCTCTTATTGTTTAATGTTTCATTAAGTGTAATAAGAGAGTGAAATTTGAAGACACTGAGGATGAAATTATCTTTATAATCCGTGTGGTGTTCTTGATTTCAATGTTCCCAAAAAGTAGCTTGTGGCTGAAATGAGTGTGACCTGCATTCTACAATGTGTCTATATTGAGCTTATAACCTTTCATCAGAATAAAAGTGTCAAGGTGCAATTAGTGATTTACTGAAATGAATAATGAAGAAATTTTTGCTTCAAATTATTGAGGCTTATTACCAATTATTTGACAGATAATAGTCAATGTAGTAATCAACTGCAAGGTTCTGTATGTACTATTTAGAAAAATTTGTAATTAGCTTATTGTGTTTCAATATCCTTTTCAGGTTGGTATTATGCTTTAAATAAGAAGTAGTTGTTCTACAACAAAACATGCTTCCTCATGTTATGGGTACAAATAAGTATCTTAATTTTTTTTAATTTCAAAAGTTAAAAGAAAAATGGCTTTCTTCCATTGAATTTCAGTGTATTATTCTCTATTCTTACAAAAAGTTTAAAGAAAAAACAAACAAAAAATATTTTTTCTGACACGGATTTTAACATGGGATCTCAGGTTAGAAGATGCATCCCCTACCAACTGAGCTAATTTTCCAAGTCATAAGGGACTGCACTATAATATTCACAATAGTTCAGTGATACAACATAATTCAACCTAAAATTTCACTAAAATTATTAATATTCTCAAAAAATTATTATTATTAGTATTATTATTATTATTATTATTATCATTATCATTATTATTATTATTCTAAGTACAAGTACGTAATGTTAAGTCTCTAGCTTCATTATAAAGGTGTAATTGAACTTTTTCTATTTTCAAATTCCAGAGGTTCAAAGACAATAGGACCTATGCCAAATTATTAAACAATCTTTACCCTAATTAAGCAAAAAAAAAAAAAAAAAAAGAAAGGAATAATTTTGAGCCATTTTCGAGAAAATCTTGTTGATGTTTTTTTTTAATTGTCAATATTTTCTCTCAAATTACATCAAAACTAAAATTAAAGGTTTCCATGAAATTCAGACTTGCACCATTTTTATCAGTGTACTTTGCTTTCTGAGCATAAATTTAATGAAAAAATTTGAAGTCAGTTTTGAGAAAATTTGGAAATGGGTTGGTGCATTTTACCGAAAGTTCTGTTATGTTAATTCATAACAGTGTTATATAATAACCACATACTGGCATCAAATGTGGAGTGGAGTAATCCTTAAACCTGGTCAGACATTGCCTTTCATCCCTTCGGCCAGGAGCTTGGCACAGTTAGTTCCCCAGGGCTCTCAGATGATAAGCCATTCAGGAATGTTACATAAAATACTTCTTACATAAATAGATGTAATATGATATAATTATATCTTTCATACAATTGTTTAACATTTTAAACTCATGTCGAGGAACTTACACGCTCTGCCATTAGAACATTGGATTTTGTGATGAGATTAAGCAGAAATATACATTCAATGCCAGTACTCAGAACACTTTTTTGTGCCCTTGTACGATCTAAACTTGGATATGCATTGGTTGTATGGTCTCTTAATAAAAATAAATATTTTTACAATATTGGAAAAAAGGGCAGAGAAAGTTTTTAAAATATCTTGAGTTTTATGATTGTGGTATCTATCCACCTAGAGGAACTGATGATTATTGAAGAAATACATTTCATCTCAAATCACTTTCAATGTTCAGCTATGCTCAATACTTTGATGTGATATAAGCAAGTAAAACAAAACCCAGATTCACATAGAAATGTTGAAAACTGCACCAACAGCCTTGCAGATCCAGTAGCAACTTCTGGATTCATAGGCAAATAGTCCCTCTCTCTCTCTCCCCCTCTCTCACCCCCCTCCCTCTCTTTTTTCTCTCCTCTCTCTCCCTCTTGAAGAAAAATCTCTTCTTTTTATAAGGGACTTGCAAAACAATTTTTTCTGTTGGAGGAGGGATATTTTTCGCTGCAGCATTTCAATACTTTCTCTATGTCTCATAAATAGTATAGGAGAAAGTAAAATTAATAGGAAAGTCTTTATTGTACACCAAATATAATTCTTTCTGAGTTAATTTCGTTATTTTTAGTATTTGTTTTTTAAACATCAGTTACCTTTTTTAAAAAAATTAGTATCATGTCATTCTTGTAGATTTTATTAGGAGAATTAAATTACTTTGAAAGGTGTTGAAATTCTGTGAATAAAAATATTTGGTATTCCACACAATAGTTATTTCAAATACAACATTTTAGAATAGTCAATTGTCTATAGATTAACAATCATCTCACGCTCTTAATTTCGTTTTTTGTATGTTACAGATTAAAAGCGAACCTGGTACAATGCAATCAAACATAGATAGTACTAACAAAACATTTCTTGCTTCATCTCAGAAGGGATTCGTTCTTCACACCCTTCCCGACCATGACTACTTGGGGTCTGAAACCTTCACATTGACATGCACATTGTGTGTAGAGCAGAATAGGTCAGATGTCATCGTGGAAAAGAATCCTATGAAAGAAGAGATGATGCAAGTAACAAGCCAGAATGAAGAACCCAGTTGGTCCACATTGGTGCCACCACCATTGGTTCTCATACAAAAGCCACGAGAGAAGTTGCAAACACTTCCTCTAAACACATTGGTTTCTAGTGATAATAGACAACCATTGGTGAAGAAAGAAGAAATACCAGATGCTACAAACTTGGATTGTGTAGTGTCTACACCTAGAAATGGTTTTGTTTCTAACTCATCTCTAGTGCAGTGTGTTGATGCAGAAGGGAACCTCTTTTACATCAGACTTGAGAAACCAGCAAAATGTGGTATACAGAAGAGTAAGTATACATATCATTGAAATTGAAATATTAACACAAAACATGAAAGAACTTAATTTATATTTCCCTGGTCCCCATTGATTATGTCCATGATAAATCTCACAAGAGACTTTAAAATTAGTTGAGCTCAGATCTCACCTTTGCCAATTGTTACTTTTGGGTCACTTGGGAAACATTTGAATCACATTAACTAGCAGAAAGGTAACAGTGTTACCTTTCTGTGTACTCACTACTCTCCGGAATAGCTGTGTCGCGATATTCTGATTTTATGCAATTTTTAATTGGAATCGTTGTTCTTTAAATTTATTTATCTCTTAACTTCAAGTTAAGATAATGACCAGGGTTCTACTACCAGTTGGGAAGGAATGGGGGTACAAAAGGAGTATCATTTGTTGATATTACAATCACCATAAAGACCAATTAATATGCATTTTTTCTAGCATTAATTTTAAATAATACAAGTATATTTTTATTTTATTTTACTAACTGATTGAACATTTGAGGCACTTATTATTTAATATAAATTCTCATTGCAATGAATATTATACCAAGGTTTTTTGTTACCACTTTTAAAAAAAAAATTATGTGTATTTATTGCTTTTTGATGGGTTTTGAAGAGGTTTGTAAATTATTTTTTTCCCTCCTAAATCGAAGTGGACAAAGAATGTTGGTGAGAAGACCCATGGATCAGTGAATGGTTAGACTATTCTTCATCCTCTGGGAGTATGGCTGCATTATCCATGTGGAATGGATGGCAAAGAAAGTGGATTCATGATAGGTTTTTTGAGGGTTCTCCTTACCTCTTGCCTCACATTTATAGCTTGATTAGTCATTTGTTCCATGATTGTAAGTTGTCTCCCTTGCATTGACACTTTCATATTTAGTTACTAGAGAATAATTCTTGAAATAAATAAATATATATTTACAAAGAGTAATACAGCAGTTAAAATGTGCATATCTGGAAAATGTGTATTGGGTCCAGAAATGTGTTACATGAATTGAAGGGTTCGAGGCAACACAATGATCATTTCTAACATCCAAAATGATTTCTGAATCTTGACAACAAACAATTATGAACTAAGTTCTGTACAAACATGCTCATATTCTGCAACAGGAAGTGTATATACAAACTCAGTGTTGTTCAGATTTGCATAAACATTGTTTTTCTTGCATCTTCGAAAAATTACAGAAATGAAGATGATTACTATGTTACCGTGACTCCTTCAATCGTAACCTTAAGAATTTTATACCATTGATCTGTCAATATTTGAATTTTTGTTTTTTCTTAAATTTGTTTGTAGAAATCTCAGGTATCATAAAATTTCTTTGTAAAAATATTAGGGTAGAGTTCCTGCATATGCTTTGTTATTATGAGAATTTGTGTAACATCTAGGATTCTAATCTCATATCGTAGTAGTATAAATCTATCCGTCTTGATTTCTGTCTCAACAACACTAGCCCCTGAACCGTATATATAATTTTCTTTTCTTCGAAAATAGATGTCGAGATGAACCATGTCATCACAATATTGTACTCTTTCTTTCTTTCTTTCTTTTATACATATTTTATATATAGATCTCTCTCTCTCTCTCTCTCTCTCTCTCTCTCTCTCTCTCTCTCTCTCTCTCTCTCTCTAGATATAGATATAGGTATAGATATAGATATATAGATATAGATATATAGAATATATAGATATATATTAATGTAATTTATAATTGAAGATGTTTTCATAAATTAATATGTAGAAGCAACAGAAAAAAAAAAGATTCAGAAAAGCAATAGTTAGACAAAATAACAGTGATGCGCTAAAAAGACAATGGGACGGTAAGCGATCAAAAGAAAGAAAGAGATTGCAAGACAGAAAGAAAGCAGATGTCTGTAGTCTTCAAAAATACTTCATCTAATAATAAATAGTAGGGCACTACAGCAATGAGCAGAAAGTTAACGTTATTATTTTAATAATATTTAGAGTATATCTCCATCAGTCCAAAATTTCGTGATGGAAAGAATTCTATCAGCCGGAAACTCGTACAAGTGATGGATTTTCAGGCCCACTATTTTAAGTAAGAATACAAATAAAACACTGAGGCAAATAGGAGTATTGCGAGAATGGGTTAAATAAGTTTGTTAAATAAAATAAAACTGAGCTAGCCAATATTATTAGGAAAGTATAAAGTATAGATAGAATTATAAAGAGAGTGATAGAAAAATAGAGAGAAAGTTTGAAAGAAGTATTTCAGTATTCTGCTATTGATTTGGCATTAACTAATTTTCTTTATTAACAAGTCATTCAATTTATCAATTGCTTACATTATAAATATTAACTAAACGACACCAAATAAAAATATATTTAATATTAAAATACGTGCATGTCCAACGGACTTTAAAATATTATTTTATTGTAATATTCTCACAAATACAAAAATTTTTCACACGTCGGGGGGAGGAAAGGATTCTAAATTCTATGACCATCCTAGCAAGTCCAAACCAAAACTGCAATTTTGGCGAGTTCTGTGGAAATATATGCCATAGAGGTTGTAAATGTCCGTGACCCATATGTGGTTCAGGGACGTATTAAAACCATGGAGTGTTACGTTTTGTAACCACATATGGCTCACAGGACAGTGAATATGTTAACAACACATCCTCTGTTCCTTCCTTGCTGAAAATGAGTATGGAGAATCTGCTGCTGATAGAAAGCAAATGGCTGAGCTGTTTGCAAATTAATTCCTGAAAGTGTTCACAATGGAACAATGAGGACCTCTTTCTTCAATGAGATCAAAAGAGATGATTGAGACTTTAGAGACATTTAGAGATTTCACTAATGGAGAAATGAATGAGATCTTGGCCTCACTAGATTCAATGTCTTCCTCTGAACCAGATAAAATCCCTACAATCTTGCTAATGGAGTGAGCACAACTACTTGCATCTCATCTTAACAGACCCTTCAGGGATCCACTAGAAATGTGAATTTTACTTTGGGACTGGAAAGAAGCTTAGGTGACCCCAATATTCAGAGGTACTTTTAATAGGAAAACATCGGATCTAATTATAGAGCAGTGGCAGAGGAGGTGCAACTAAGATTCTTCTTCTTCTTCTCCTTCGCGTGCATGTGTGGCGGGGCGAGCATGCATGTGTGTGTGTGGGGGGGGGCTAAGGTACAGTGTGTTCCTGACTTGATGTGTTCTTGTTAAGAAAATTTACTTTTTGCTTTATTTATTTTTATTTGTTGATTTATAATGATTTATAACATATTCAATTGAGATATTGAATGACATTCATCTCTAAAGAAAATTTGTTAAAACTATATTTGCGAATATATTTTATTTGTCCCGTGTGCCCCTCCCCTCAGTTTCATGAGTCTAAGAAGTAGGCCTACTATTGGGAAGGTTAAGGAAAGGGTCATTGTACAGAGAATGAGAGATTTTGCTATTCTTAGCAAGTTATTCCCTTCGTGGTAACGCAATTCAGGATGGCCAGCGATCCTGGAATCCTTGAAAACCGGGGAGAGGAAACAGGAATATGCAGTTTTCTGTGTGTAGCACATGCATGAACGAGATATTTGCGGAAGAAATGTCTCGCTGATAATCTCTGGGTTTCGGTTTGCATCATGCCTCTTCTTTGATGACATTGGCGATACCAGTTTGCTATTTTTCTGATTGAAACGTCCATGTTATCACCTCCATTTTACTGAAAGGAAATTTTACCATATTTCATAGAGGAGCATAGTTGAAGCTATCTTTGCTTATACCCGGAGATTAAGAGCGACAGTGTCCGAATTGATGGTGAGCACAAAAAATGATTATGCGAAAATCTGGACGCAGTTGCACCCTATGAAATACAAGAATATTCTATTCTCAACACACAATTTGGGAGGTAGTGACACTAACATTGAAAGATATTTACACACTGTTATCAGTCTGCGGAGAGTTCCATGGTTACCGCAGATAGTACCAAACTTAGCCAACTTGGTCTTGATGATCATCATGTTTATGAATGGCAAAAATTTGACATCTTGTTATGTTTCACTGACACTTTCAGGAAAGAAATGGTGCTCTAATAGCTTTGACCATTCAAGGAAGGTCAAAATTGATTCATCTTCCTCGTACGCGTTGGCTACAATGTCCCAATGCAGTTCCGCATTGCCTGCTGAATACAGATGATGTATGACCTACTATATTTCAAGAAGGTTGTCATTATTTGCACATTTAAGGAGAAATATGTTTTTCAGTTTTTGGATCATTCTAATTCATCCCTCTCTCTCCGGAGAAAATTGGTACATGTGTGTAACCTATCATCTTTTTACAGGAAAGTTGTCTGTTCTAAAAAAAAATCTTGCCCTGCTGCTAAAGCTTCAGCACTTTGTGCAAATACCACATACACACAATAGCAGTAGTGAGGCAATTACAAAAGAAAAAAGAATTTTTATTTACAGAATGACACTGGATGACAAAATTCCATTGCAATTGCCGACCTCAAGGTGGAGATGTCTTGGAGTATAAAACCTTAAAGCTATTAACATTGCTACATGGACATTACATGCTTATTTCTGATTAAGGGATATTCCAGTCGTTATTCTATTTCTTCTAAAATAGCCAGGAAAATCGCCTTTGACATTTTGTGTCTGCATACAAATTGAGCATTGTCCAATTCATTAAAAACATTTATTTTTAAGTAATTGCTTGTTTTGGACCCAAGTTTTCTTAACATTCAATAAACAAATGTTCAACAACAAAATTATCTTCCATGTTACCACACACACGCCACTAACAGCAAAAGAATAAAATAACAAAATCAACAAAATACAATGAGTTTGATGCATCCTAATTTCACAAGAGGAGTTTAAGGAGTCGTCAAAGTTGTTGATGGCAGGTTGAACCTGTCGGTCAAAATTTGACAAATATTTTAATGATCATCAAGCCTAACAATGTTGGTGAAACGTGAATGTATGGCCTTTAATGAGCACTCAGTAGTTTGACTTCCATCAAAGCTACCGTTTGAGGTTGGTGAAAGCTGCTGTTAGAGTAAATTCAGTCTCCGAGTCTCTCGAAATGTCTCTGAACTATTAGCAGTTGTGTTACTGGCATGTGTAATCAAGTTTTTATTTCAGTCTTATTTCATAAAAAAAGTTATATTGAACATGTGGATTAAACAAAGCACAGTGAAATATAAGTGAAGATATGAACATATTTATCACTGGGTCGGAATTGAACCAATGATTAGTATTAGTGCTGTAGTCAATTGTACAATTTCAATGTCAAATTGTTCTCCAGAGAGCCACATGAAGTCTGCTAAGCATAAAAGCACGGCTGAAAAGGAAAGGAAAATAATTTGCCCTTTGAAATATTTGTGCGACATTGAGCCTCTGTTTCAACTACAGGAACTATTTTAAATATGTCCCTAGTATAAAAATCTTGTACTATTAGAATTTGCGAGTAACAAATCGCATTACATACAGAACACACTTATTGTGGGTGATGTATTTGTTTGATGATAACAGTAATGGAGATTTAAGAAATATTTTATTTAACTTTTAATTATTTGATTGGTGTGATATCTGAAATTTAACGAAAGGGACACATTGTCTCCATATTATTTTCTGCCCAAACAATCAATACAGTGATATTGTCTTATTCATTGTATTAACATTTTTATTTGCAATTAAACAACAAATAAACTCTTATGTTATCTTAGAATGTTCACAATGATACTATAAAAATATAATATTACTTTGTGGAATGCTTCCAAGATTCAAAATTTAAAAGTCTTAATTTACGGTCACTCCATCTTAAAGAATGTTATAGTTGAACACTTTGTTCAAACATGGCATAATCTAAAGTGCGGTGTCTCATAGCATGAAACAGTCATGTAAAATAGTAAAATTATTTTTATACAGTATTAAAATAGTAAAATTTTATTAATATTATTATTATCATCATCATCATAAATATACTGCCCATCTGTAGCAAACTGTTGTCAAAGCCCTTGAAGTACAGCAACACTGTTCAATAATTCCTCAAATGTTCTAAAACCGAAAACAAAATCCTTGTTTTGAAAAAAACTTCAGAACTCTCGTAATTTAAATTGAGGTGAAAACTATTATGATCTGAAATACTATTACTAAATGTCTTTTTATAACTGTTATAATTCAAAATTGATTATTATCTTCAAAATTCCAAAAATCAAGATATCTGGGCTGCAATTATAAAGATTTAATAATTCCGAAAATTAAGAAGTTTCATTGAAAATGGAAATCTCACAGTGTTATTAAGCATTCTTTTTCCTATTCTCATGTAATTAATCGAAAGAAAATAAGCATTTTTTAATCTTGGAAATGAAATATGAATATCAGATAATCTACAATTGATCTCTAAATTCACGAGGTTTTTTTAGTCATATCAATATCACAATATCTGTTTTGTAAAAGTATTTGTGCTTGTCTATTGAAAACTAACGTTATTCATGGTGGGACTGGCATTTGTACAAAACCGATGTATAGATACAGTACCTCCAACCATTGACAACAGTTCTGAGATCAACTTTCCATCTGAAAATATTTTTTCTTGAACATTTTAAGCCGAGTGTGAATGTTAGTAACATATGTGTCCTAGAAAAACAAAAGAGTTTTCTTTAAAGCTCATGTTTGTACAAAATTCTACACTCTAGTACTCGGTCGTGAGAGAAATATCTGTGAGTAACATAGCATGGTCAAGTAATGATCAGAAAAAAGAATTTGTTGTAATGTGTGAAAGAGAACCTGGAAAGTGTATATTCTCAAAACTGGAAAAACCATCCAAACAATTCCAAAAATTCCAAACCAAAAGACCAAACCAATTTCAGTCACTAATCTACTCTTATGTGTTGTGATAAATGAACAGCAGACTTTGACAAAAGCAATGCAGTTGACATTGCACATCATGATTTTTCTAGAGCTTTTGTCAGAATTTCCAAGAGAAGGCTAATTTATAAATTTTAACACGGAATTAGAGGTGAGCTATTACAGTGGATAAATTCCTTACTTCCAAAGAGAACTTTCAGAGTTAAAGTCTGAGGTGATATCTAATCACCTAAAAAAGTTTACAATGAAATGTCTCAAGGCTCAATGTTTAGAACACTTTTTTTTATATTGTACACTAATACTTGAAAACTAGAATCTCATCAGAATGTGTTGCATATGCAAATGACACTAAATTGTTTACTAAACTACTGATGATCCATCATATTCATCAGGATTTACACAAAATTCAAGAATAGTCAGGTATACAGATGACAACTAAAATGTTAAGCTTAACACTTTAACACATTGCCAACCTCAGATAAGAGTTAGGAGATCACCTTAGCTGCACACTAAGCTTACTACCTACTACTGCACTGATGCACACAGTCCCTTTCACTTTCTTTGCATTAGAGTGGACCCAACCTAGACTATATGAATGAGTTAATATTTATTTAGACTTAATAAGTTATACAGGAGGCACTTGAGAGTTGAACATAGAGATTTTATGTGATATGGGTGAAATAGAGTTAATATTTGTTTGAAATTAGAGCTGTGATTGTGTTGAATTATTATTAGTTTTATTTAAAAAAAAGAATTGGTGACCTAGACTAATAGTTGACTTGGTTAGTAACATAGAAACGTAGATTATGGTTGAAAAGAGTTGCCATTCTTTTTTTTTGGTTAATCTCTTTATTCACATAAAGCTTTCCCTTTTTATGGTATTCTCATAATGCAAGTGAAGGTACTGATTTATTACTTTCAGGTATGTTGAATAGTTCCATGGACGTCCAAATACAACATCCAACAGGTGGCTCCATTGTGAATCGCATGTCAAATTGTTCTGTAGAAAGGAAAACAGATATTAAAAACAACTTGGTTTTCCAGAAAATCACGGTGAGTTGTACAGTAAATTTATTTCAGTTAGTGTGCTTTCTAGTGAGACATGTTGGAAGAATATATACAAGAAACTAAAATCGTATCTTGACTCAGCTTCTCTCCACCTCAGTTAACTGTTCATTTGATGTTCATTTCTTTTTTAATTTGACTGTTCATTTCTTTTTTAATCTTTGCAAATAAGTCTATAGTTATATTATAGATATTTCAGTAGAGCAGTGGGATTGGTATGAGCCTCATAAACATTCTTTGCTGGCCAATTTTGCTGAAGTTTGGGCTATGTATATTACTTTTTCTACTACAGCTCATCCTTTTTTTAATATATATAATTTGTTGTGCCTTTGTCATGACGTAACGTGTCTCGTAACCCCCATTGGGGTGTTGAGTGCTTAGGAGTAATCCTCTGTTATTTATATTTTTAAAGTCTATGTCTTTGGGAGTAATCCTCCATTATGTAGTCCGTTAGTCGTCAAGAGGACTGCCAGATAGCATCTCTGCATACGCACCTTTCTCTTGCATGCTCCTGCGTCACTACCCAGCAGCTAGAATTTCAAAGGAACTAGGATGGGGGTAGGGTTTAGGACACTTCACAGGGGTTGGACTAGCCCTTGTGAAGCAGCTGAACTCGTTTCGTTGAAACAAATTTCACATGAGATTGTCCGGGAATCTACAGGAATCAAACCCAGACCTCCTTGGTGAAAGGCGAGCGACTTCCTCTTGCACCACGAGACAGCACTTTCTTCTCATTTGTGAATTTGATTGAAGCAGGAAACTTATTATGATGACAGCTTACGAAAATTATATTACCTTAAATTATATGCAAATGATTAAACAAATTCTTCTGTGTGAAAATTTCAGGGAATACAGTCTTCAGCATCCCTCCAAACAGGGCGAAGTTTGTTGAAAAAGAACTGTGTTGCATCAGTTCCATTTGTTCCATCAGATTCCAGTAAAACACTTAACTCAGAGAAGCATATTGAATGCAAGTCACCAGTGTCGGGGTCATCACAATCACACTTGAAAGAAGTGCCAGAGGAAATAGATACTACCCTGAAGTGCGTATAAAACTCCATTACTTATTTTACTTATAAAACTCCATTACTCCATTTATTATTTATATATTTATTTGCCCACTGGACTTATCAATGTATGTTTCATTTTCATCCACATGTAACATGATTCAAAAAGTTAACTTTTCTTCTTATATTGTAATGCTTATCCAGAATCTTTGTGCCAAATGTTTAGTTTTAATGTATTTCAACATATGGAAGAAAACATGATAAATTAGAATTTGATTGTTGATCAGTTGAGAAAAACTTCACTAAAAACAAAACCGAGGAATAGATTACATTAAAAAAAGAAATAGTATTTTCCTTCAAAATTGGTGTTGGACAGATTTTTTTAAAATTTTAACTTTTGCCATTTCTTTAGGCTTTAATGAATATCTGACATAAGCCATATCTTCATGCAAACTTTGAACAAAACATTGAAAAAGGTGGAACAAAAAATTTGAAGACAAAAAGAGCTGTCTTTTTAGGATTCCTGTGTTTTTTACCTCAATTTCATTCAAAATTATGCAAAAACTACTTATGGTTTCAAAAAATTGTACTTGACATTATTGAAAGATCTGGTATAAAATAACAGATTTCGTTAAGAAAAAATCTCTTATCTTTAAAAACATAGTACAATTGTTGGGAGTTGAGCAAGTTCCAAACTTTTGCAATTTTCTAAATTTCAGAGGTTGTAATGAAAACCCAATATGTTACAATTTCATCAGCATACTTTGCTCTATTGTAGCAATTTTTTTTTTTTTTTAATTTGGCTGCATTTTTGAGAAAATTTCAAAAATGTCTCAAGGGCTGTCTATAAAGTGTCACCAAAAATTAAGATATGTTTCAAGTTCAAGAGGCAGTAACATCTGCCAGATGTGTCAGGGAATGTTCATTTTGGTGAAAATCTGGTGAATAATGTTAGTGCTAGTGTTGTCCACGGATGGACAAACATTTTTGAAGGAAGTACTTTTTCTGACTTAAGGAAAGTTAATATAAAAGTATGTATATGTATTTGTGTCAAAGTTTCAACATCTCTTTTTCTGCAGCATTACATACTATATACATTGTATGAAAGTGAAATAAGAAGATGACAAATACTAGAAGAATCCCTCCACATAGGAAACGATATCCTCCAATGCAGACTGATTTACTCAAATATACTCAACCTTCACAAATTGTTGCTTTTGCATGATTTATTCATCAGGGCTCATAGAGAAAATATTAGAACAATGAATGAGTATAGTTTACACTTCTCAAAACTTGTTTGTAGGGCATATTACTTTAAGGAATCTACTAATCTTTATTGGAATTTTGTAATTGTCAAACATCCTAATCAATGATTGTACTGGAGCTTGTTTCCAGATTCCAGATTTTTAACTCAAAACTTCAAAAGAGTTAAAAGTAAGAATTTAAATTGAATGAATGTTTACATGAATATCAAATATGAAATATTCAGAAATGTGTCTTAAAGCAAATTTTATTTCATTTTCAATGAGACCTTTTGGAACATTAAATAGTCTAGTTTATCATATTGGTGAGAATATTTTCATTAAAAATGGTAGTAGCACAAATTTAAAGTGTTTACGTACAATGTCTCTCTCCTCAAATTTCTGCACTCTGTTCTTACAGTAGACAATAGACTCATCTGAGTTAATTACTCTAAGAGAATGTTATTTTATTTAAGGTACACTTACACACCTCTAATTCTGTTGAATTGACTTGTGTTTACTGCAAGTGATGTAATGGAGGTTTTGTGCAATTTTGTGATAACTAGGAAAATGTGAATCATTATAAATGCTTTTGGTATGTGACTCCAGAGATGCTGAACAAAAAGTGCCAAGAATAACTAATGATCAACAAGCAGTGATCTGGATACTGAAGCAGCTGCCTTTGGCAGATGTTCGAGTGAATGATCCAAAGTTCAAGCGACAGCATCCATACTGTGCTAACAATGTGGATGTGTTTTTGTCATGGCCTGTTGGAAAGAGACACTGTGCAGAGGTAACACAAAATTGTCAAAACATGCTAAGTTTGTTAAATATAGTGATATATTAATGCATTTTTTAGTAAGATAATGAAAGGCAAATGTACTGAAAGTGAACTTGTATACAACTGGAACATGAAATAATTTCATGTAGTACTAAAGAGACAGTAAAGATGTAATGTATTCACATGGAATATCACTCATATTAAATTTACATACATAAAGGGTCTTTAGCTTAACTCTCAACCCATGACTGGTAGCACCTTCTTGTTTTGGCAATTTGGCAACCACATGTCTTTGCCTTTTTTCAAAACTGCTGTGGCTGGCACGTCGAGACAGCAGAGGAGGTGAGTGTCAGGTCATAAGCTTGTAGCAACTTTCCTTTTTCTGTGTTTTTCCCTACAAAACTGTAGTACTGAAGACGTGGAGGGAAGTTATGACTGATTTATTGATTTATTAACGTATTAACAGCAACGTAACAGTAATTATTATTTAATCAAAGCCAGCTCTGAGAGTAATTAGAAAGAAATCTCATGAAACATCACCCCCAAGCCCTTCAATATTTATAACAATATTATTATTATTATTATTATTATTATTATTATTATTATTATTATTATTATTACGGAACCTGGAAATTAATCAAATAAGAAAATAAAAATATTAATAAAATATCAATAAGTAGTAACTTAATAAGTATTGACAATAATTAATGAAAAATACAGTGGAAACTCGTTTGCACATTCCCTGTTATCATGTTTTCCCACATAGTACGTTCATATATTTAAGTCCCTGTCCCAATTCAATCAAATTATTCGTTTACACATTTAACAATCCTGCTTAACACATTCAAAGTTTATATAGGGCTTAAGTAAATTGCTTCGTGAAAGACACGTATTCCGGTGCACCAGCGCCATCTTCAGTGAGTGTTTTTGTAGTACTTTTAAGTGCTACTTTACTTTGATTCCAGAGACATGTGTCTCGTTGACAATTGTGAGTCAATATATAAAATAAGCTTCAGTTATATTATTCTTGGTCATGTATTTTTTAAATATGTCCTCTATTCCCAGAATGAGAATATTGACCCACCCTGCATTTGAATCATCACAAACAAGAACACCTTTATATTTCAAATTGTTCCAAGCTCCCACCAGGAACCCAACCTAGAACTCTTGATATCTTCCTAGTTGCTTTTAGTGTTAAGCTAACAATACGAACAGTATTCTAAAACAGTTACATAAACCTGGTTATTGCTAGTTAAATTTTATTTATTTCTTCTAGCATTTCGTTTTCATGGTTTGTACATTTTTCTTATATAATTTACTACATATGTAAGTTTGAAGTAACTTTATATCATTCATTATTTT
Source organism: Teleogryllus occipitalis (assembly GCA_011170035.1). Lineage (NCBI taxonomy): Eukaryota > Metazoa > Arthropoda > Insecta > Orthoptera > Gryllidae > Teleogryllus > Teleogryllus occipitalis. The sequence goes on from BLKR01008963.1 coordinate 116,747, forward strand.
CCAGAGATTGCGAGCAAATGCTGCGCATGCTATTCTTCAGAAGATTGATCCATCTCGGTTTGCAAACTGGTCTGTCCGTCATATAATAAAATGGTCACGATTGCACGCATTAACTCCTCTCCCATCCCTGACAAAGGAACATGGAATAGAAAATCTGCCAGCAAATAACAGCACTTTGATTTCCACTGTGACAGAACCATCTGAGGTGCAAGACTGGCTAGAGAATGTTGCTGAGGCTTCAAGAACTGCTGAGGAAACAGAAATTGTGGATGTGGATACGTTGATTCCATCTTCCTCTGGTGAGATATAATCATTACAGATTATAAAATTGAGACTAATGGTTTAAAGTTACCTCTTTGAGGTTCAAATCACTGCTAGTCGACTCAGTAATGTTTTGTTTACAATACACTTACAATTTTGGATTTATCGTTAATAGACCAAAATAACTGATATTGGATAAGAAACATATTCCAAGAATGGAAGCACGGATACCAGTAATAGTAATATGTTCAATTCTATAGTGTAATGGCCCCCTTGCTCTACTGCCCTGTGTGATACCGTGCAATCAGGTTGGCGTAGCTTTCATAGAGCATTCAGAGAGCATTCATAGACAAGAACCGATTAAATTTTTATTGCAGTGAAGGTGAGGTTCTGAAAAACGTTGCCTGCTCACATACCACTTTTGATGAGAAAAATGTTAGCTTGGGTGAAATGACAACATATACTTCACTTCCAAAACAATTTAATAAATATAAATGTTGAGATACAATGCCCGAAAGTTGCAAGCGCATCCGATTTTACATTAACACAATTGCACTGTGCGGCTTTGTCACTGTTACACATTTTTAACTACTATTGTGGTTCAGCAAATACACCAAGACCGAAGTAAAGAGTTCATACGCTTGATGAGAGAAACTGATCCCGTTTTACCGCGATCTTCTTGTGATGGGGAGAGGAAATGACGCACGCCGTCTGGAGGGCTCCATAGTGCTGGTCATTGCCCGCTAAAACTCTTGCTGCGCGTCTCTCGCCTCAAAGAAGCCGATTCTAGCGTGGGTGCTGCCTCGAAGAAAGCGTGCTATCGCCTGCTGTCCACGGACTTCAAAGGCCCCGTCGGCATCCAATCACCATGGTCCTGGCTTTCGTCATACCAAACGCCGCCATGTCTTTCGTAGCTTCGGATCACACTGGCGGCTTAGCAGTTTTACTCGTATAGGCCTGCAGCCCTCGACCAGCGGGAGTCACGTCGGTGCTTCTTGCAGTTAAATCAAAGCAGAAGCGCGCTTAGCACACACACAATCACTACCCACAATGAATTGTGAATGTTACATTGCTGTAAGTCCGCCGCACGTAACGAAATAGCAACTTGTTACTTCGATCCTTGGAATGCATCTCTCGTTCGGAATGTCGGATTCCGATTCTACGATAAAGTGCGTTGCTAAGCGAAATACTGAGGATAAGTTCGAAAATTGAGAAAGTTATCAAGTGACTAGTGGGTGTCTTGAGACCTCAAATTATCGTAAGTAACACCTTGAGGCCTCCTCCCATCTACTCACCAAGCACCCTCTTGCGTCTTGTCACTCGCATCGCATGTCATAGGATAGGTTTGAATGGTGACGTACGTGTGGATGGTACGGATTGGTGCAGCTCGAACACGTCGCTAAAGTCACGAATGATTGGTCAATTTCACCTCGCCCCGTTTGCCAAGTTAGGCGCCAAATAGTCCTTGTCAGTTATTAAAGGATGGTTTCATTCCATATTAGCTGCGATGGAAGGTGAGCCTCATCAGTCCTCTCGTTTCCATCAATATTACGTAAAATACTACGTATACGTATCAGTAGTACTCCCTGAGTACGTCTGCCAACCAATTTGTCATTTAAGGCGTGTCGAAGTGTCTATTAGTGGGATTTTTCACGCACGTGCTCGTCTGGGTGGTTTTCAGTTGACCGTCGTCCAGAAGTGCGCCGTCATCTACGCGGGGGGGGGGGGAGCACACTGAATACTTCGTGTTTCTGGGCTTGTCAACAGGGGATTTTGCACGCCATAGTGGACAGTACTATCGATCTTCTGCGCATGCGCAGTTCAAGATTCGTATCACTTTTGTGCATCTGCACATGCGCAAAACATCAGTAGTACTCTCCGCAATGGCGTGCAAAAACTCCCTATTTTGGTCGTTAGTCCTGTAAGTGTGGTACATGTTACAGCCGGGAGGTGGTGGTGTTCCGCCCCTGCTGGAACGTGAGATCCAGCGCCGGCCTACGTGTCCTTTAAAGTTTTAAGCTCCCGACTGGTCTCGTGATGTTGAGAATTACTATAAGGGACCACTTTGAAAGCTACTTGCTTGGCCATTGCCGGCAATATAAATGCAAGTTTCATCAATGCACTCATTTTGTCAGTGCATTTGCTCTTTTGTAAATAGCTTCATCTCTACTTCTTGCAATGTCATCGGTCTGCAAGACGTGCATTTGTTTCCTGACCTGTCAAAGTGGTCTCTTAGAGTAATTCCTCTTTATGCATGGTAGTGTAGTGCACATGTGTTTTTGTAGAGAGGATGGTACATGGATGAGGGAGGGAAGATCATGAGTGGTCCTTGGTCACTTTGTGAAGGGACTGCTCTGGCTTCGCCAGATGTTGACTGGACAAACCATGGAAAACTACCTACAGAACAGCTGATTGCTAGAATTCTCCACGCAAAAGTTGAATTCAACCTAGCTATTCTAAAAATATGAAGTTGTCTGTTTTTCGCAGATTATGCCTGGTTGGGATCAATGCTTTCACGTAACGTTTCGTTATTGAGAAATTCAAAACACTGTCATAATAAGAAGTTGCAGAGGTGATAATAAACTATGTAGATCTTTAATACCTAATTATATTCACAGACTTTTCTTGACATCCACCAAAAATGCACCAGGTGATTCAGAACAGGCTGGTAAGGAGAAAATCTCAAATGAATGGCAATTTAAAAAGTAAAACACAACATGTAAAATAAATGATAATCATGCTGAGTTTGTTGAGGTATGGTTGAGTTCGCAGTTCACAACTTGATTCAGTAGGCATTAAACAATGCAAATTTGACGTGCAAATCTTTCTGGAGGACATGAGTCAGAAGATTGCCTAGTATGACTGGAGGTTTAGAGAGAAACAGTGATATAAGTGAAGATAAAGATGACGGTGATAAAACATAATAGTAGTGGTGGTGGTGGTGATGAAGATGATTAAAGGGAAAAAAAGAAAATAGTGAGTGCAGGCCAAAAAGACTTAATTTTTTATCAACAAGACAATTTTGTTGCCAATAAGGCAATTGATGATTTTATTGTGATTGAATAGTAAGAATTAGTCAAAAATAAAAGAAATGAAATATCACCAGGCCTCTTGAAAATTAAGTGGTTGTCTTCTATTCAGAGATGCCTTATATTTGGTCAATACAAGGATTACTTCTACCAAAGAATAATAATTTTCAGTGTTTTCAAATTCCTAGTTTCTTTGGGAATAAAAATTTGCGTTGAAATTAAAGTAGCACACATAGAAACATATTCAGTCAGGTGTTAACCTTTAACTGTGCTGGTGAAAAATGCATCTGTAGGGATCCAGTGAGGGCTGACAGGTCTGGGGTAGAAAATAATTTACTAAAAGCAGTTTTTATTACTAATTGTTTCTGAAAATTGAAGGTGAAGAATCTTATGGTTCTGTGTGACATTTTACACATAGCATACTAGTTATATGTTAATGATCTTTTAGTACTATTATAATTCACGATCTTATCAGGCTTACTGCTTTCTATAACAATTTAATCATGATATGTACTACTCGCAAGAACATTTATATATCTTTTCACAATCAAGTCTGCATATTACAATACCATAACATTATTCTAATAAACTAAGTAGTTAAACATTGTGTATAACATGGGACATGTTTAAAAAAACACTAAATAATTATTTTATTATTTACATCCATTTAATTCTAATTTCTTTTATCATTAACAACCAGACCAAAAAGAAAAACAAACTAATAGATTTAACTATATATTACAAAATTTCTTTACACCAATGACATTTTGTGGGGGTTTTCATTAAGTTGCCATTACGTAAAAATTTATTTTATATAAAAACTTTCTTTTCATTTTTTTTCTGACAAATTGTCTATGTATGAGGGTGGTCTGAAAGGTTCTTGGCCTGATAGGGAAAATGAAAATTTAGATGTACAAAAATATTTTTATTTTTCAACATTATCTCCATTAATTTTTTTTTATAATACACTTCATCCTCTGGTGCTCCAATGCCATTATCCCATCTCTGTAGTGCTTTCCTGGAAGAGCTGCAAAATTACCTGTCTAAAGCCACATTGGCCTCTTCATTGAGAGAAAAAGTGCTGACCAGCAAGGTTGGTTCTGAGTTTTGAGAACACATGAAAGTCCAAAGGAGCCAAATCTGGGGAATAGGGTGGATGTTCTAACACTTCGTAATGCAAATCTATCGATTTTTCCATCACCATGATACTGTTTGTGAGCAGGCACATTGTCCTAATGGAAGATGATTTTTTCCTTCCTAAGACCAGGTTTCTTTTCACAAATTTTTGCATTAGTGTTCATTAACAGGTTAGAATAGTATTCCTCAGTTAATGTTTTACCTTTTTCAAGATAAGAAATAAAGAGAATGGCTTTCGCATCCCAAAACACTGATGCCATGATCTTTCCTGCTGATAGCACAGTCTTTGCCTTCTTTGGAGCTGAAGAACAGACTTCTGTCCACTGCTTGGATTGTTGTTTTAACTCTGGTGTGTAATGGGGAATCCACTTCACACACATCTTTCATTCATAGTCACATATCAATGGGGGGGATTCCCTTTAAACACCCTGAATATTGTTCAGAAAGTTTCATGCGAGTGCGTTTTTAATCACCCATGAGCAGATACAGCACCCATCTTGTGCAAAGCTTTCTCGTACACAATTCTTCACGGAAATGTGACCTATACACCCCTTTGAAATTCCTACTCTCAACAATTTCACGCACCTTTGTACGCCGATCTTCTAAGACAATATCGTTCACTTTGTTGATAACGTTTGGTGACATTGCACTTTTTGAACATCCTTTGTGTGGATCATCTTGGCATAGCCCTGTTTAAATTCAGCTGCCAAATTTTCACAATGTAAAATGAAAGTCAAGTGTCACCATACACCTTTAACATCCTTGAATGAATTTTGGGTTGGCGTCAAACCCTCTTTAACGAAGAACTTTATCACTGCACGATACTCCAGTTTGCTCCAGTCTCCAGTATTTTCATGATTATATGCACGGTTCCTGATTTAACCACTTGTCAACAGCCAACTGTTGGATGACTTTTGAAATTTCAAATGGAGCCGTATGAAAGTTGTATGAACTTTAGGGGAAAAGATTATGTGAGTAGTTCCATGATCTATAGGTGAGGCTGAGAACTTTTCAGACCATGTCTGTAGTGACGTTTTCCCACCTGTTCAAATTTCTGTGTAGACCCCCCACACACACACACACACAAAGGTGAATATAATGAAGACACTCCACTCCCCCCCCCCCCTAACAAAAGGTCATAAAGTCATTGGTGTAAAGTATTATTGTAATATATAGTTAAATGTATTAGTTTGTTTTTCTTTTTGGTCTATTAAATGAAAGAAAGAAAGAAAAAAGAAATTAAATTAAATTATTTTACATCAAAACAACAAAATGAAAGGAACTTGCCAGCTATTCCATGTCATGCATAAAACAGCTACATGGAACAGTTCATAATGAAATGTAATTAAAATAACATCCTTAAATTTGGTGACAAAATGTTTTCTCCAAATCTCAACCCACTGTCAAGATAAGATTGAAATTGACTAGACTAACTCTTGGAAAAAATTGTTATATAATTTCAAAATGCTTGAACAATGGAAACTGTAGTTGCGTTTTTCTGACAATAGTTTAGTTGATATTTTATTAATTTATGACCCCTAAGCAAGACTGGAATGTATGTTTTATTACATGTTGTAGATTCAAAGATAACTTCCTCTCCAGAAGAAACATCCAGTGCAATGATGTGGATCCATTCAGATACTTTCTTTGGTGATTTTTTGCGAGACACAACAGCACAACTTGATATCAATTTGAAGCCAGAAATGATATGTCATGATATTATGTATCCAGCTGCAGAGGAACTTCTGAACAGGGTATGTAGATTTTCTATTTAACCTATATATTTCTTTATAACCTCTATCTTAGTTTCCTAAAAATTCTTATGTAATGTTCTGTATTTATCTCATTTCTGTACTTCATTTTTCAAATGAAGTATGTAATTATTTCATTCATTCTTTCTCTAAAAATTTAAAAATATGATTGTTCCACAAATATAATGAAATTCACCATTTTAAAACTTCCTTCATAATTAGGAATTAAAATAATTTGTGAGATGATAAACAATGAGTTTATTTTCAGTTAAGGTTTAGATTATCCAAAAATTACATTTGTTCACCATTTTTTCAGTATTATTTAGTGGTAGGTAACTTTAACCAAAATACCGAAGTTTGTAAATTCTTTATTTCTGTAGATAGGAGTTTGTGATTTCATGTCTTTTCTTGATCATTTTTGTTAATTTATAGCATGGTAAAAATTGAAGCTTCTAAAACATATTTTGTCGATAATAATGAACTTTACCTCCAACGCCCAGGATGTGTCAACAATGTGTAAAAGGATTATTGTCATTGCATCTGTATATATGGCCGCACCTCTGAATAATTATTTTTCTTTCTTTCTTACAATTAATTTTGATAAAGGTACCAATTTTAAGTAATTGTTAATTGTTCCTCAAAGTTTATATGTATAAATTTCATTAAAAGTGTACATTGTACCAATTCTAAATGGTTATTGCTTCTTAAAGTTTACATAATTCGTTTTTGTTAAAAGTGCACATAACTAGTAATGCAGACGCTATGACATTATATGGTGTTAAATATGCAACAGTTACAAAACAGAGAAGTGTATGGGCTGTGTAATGCAAAGGAGTGAATATTTCACACTTCAAACTGATAATTATTTGAATTTTAATACTGTAAAATCTGCCTTAGCCAGAATGAATCGGGACACACAAAAATTCCGGTTTAGCAAAGTTTCCATTTTATGCAAGGTTGTGTATTTTATGACCTGATATTGACATTTCTGCCCTGAAAGCAGTAAATTACTTCACTTCATTATATTCCTCAAAATACATTATCATATAACGTATTTATCAAAGGAATTATAAATAAATTAATATTAAACACTTTTCATTGACAGCTTCTTATTTTAGTTGAAAAATACACATCTTCCTGACTATATTCGGACTAGTTGCAGACTCTTTCAACGCACAATGCGTCACAACCCAGTACTGTAACTTTTTGATACACTTGCATGGTTTTGTGCAATAAATATCTGGTCAGGGGGTTATGCTTTTCAACACGGAGCAGGGAGACACGTGAATAAAAGCCATGCCCCAAACCTTCCCATGTTTAGAGTCAGGAGAGAGGGAATTCGCCTAAGACCTATGCCTTGAGACACAAGTTACCCCAAGGTCGAATTCTACACTGACAGCTGAAGCCCGTCTCCTTCAATGTCCGGCAGCCACGACTAAATTGCGTGTCGCAGGGATAGAGAATTTAAAACAGGCTAGCAGATGCATTCATTTCATTAAGAACATCTTGTGTCTCTGCCAATTGCATTAAATTCACAGGAATTCCATTTTATAAAGACTTTTCCCCGTGCAGGACATTAAAAATCGTTCCGTGTCCGCGTTAGACAGGTTCCGTTGTATGCTGTGTAAAATGCCATTTAACTTCACGGGCCGGAGAATTTTCCGGTTTAGGCAGATTTCCGGCTTAAACAGGTTTCTGTTTAGACATTTTACTATATAACTTATTTTTGTAGTCCTTATTACAATAATGTTGCAGAGTTACATATACAGAAAAAATACTTTTCCAACATTTTATTTTTTCCATTTGCATTTTGTGGTCAATAAGTCATTTTCCATTGAACAGTAAATGTCAAGATATGTTTAAAATGTGGCCTAACTCTATTTTACAAGAAATTATTATTTATAGGAGTGTCCTTGTTGAAGGTTCATAGTCGAAATGACTCTGCTGAGCATTCTAATGTAAACTTAAACTTGTGCTCTACCTCTCATAAAACCCCTAATCAATATATTATTATAAAAATTGGGAAGTTAACACACGTGCTCAAAATAGATGTTCATGATATCAAAAGTCTTGGGAAATACATTATTAAAGTTATCACTTTAATGGGAGAAAAATTTATATTAGTTCAAGATTAAGTCTTCGTTCTCCTGTAGTAAAACTGTATTGTAATATAATGTATCTGGTCTTCCCAGGCATGCCAGTCTTTATGCGAGGATCTCTTAAGGAGGAGTATGTGCCAAGCATGGAGCCGTAACAAGAAAATGTAAGTTTTCTGAAACTTTTTGTAATATTTAAAAAAATAATTAAACAATTTCAAGGCATTTCAGAGTGTAATCGAAAAATTTGGAGCTTTAATGAAATATTGCTATTCATTATTAAAATATTCTCTGTTTAGTTATGTGTATTTTTAATCATCATCTATTAGACATAACATTTTACAGTATTGTGTAATGACAGAATATTTGTTTGCTGCTGTGATTCTAGGCCTAATGAAATAGTGCTTGATGATGTGCAGAATGCCATTTTGTCAAGACCTGAATTTAGTGTATTCACAAATGATGGTCTTGGAGTACAAGCTTATGACCCATTCATTGATGGTGTTCTTCAGACTTATTCTTGATCTGGAAAATATGTTCTTCTAACAGAACACAACACTAAGGAAGGCTCGTGGATGTTCTTGTGAAGAGGAATTCTTCAATTTCATAAGTAATTTGTTGATTTAATTCCTTTGGATAAGAACTAGACATCGGATGTTTAGGCTCTTAAAAAGGCATCATAAATTAGAATACATTGTCAAAGAATGTGATATGAGAATAGGTAGCATCTTTTTTAGCCATTTCAGTATTGAATAAGTGTATTGTTTCAGAACATAGACCAGAAGAGCATCTATCAGTACATAATGAGTTGAGGATTGTTGTTAAAAATTTTGTGTGTACGTAAAAGTGTGACAGTGAGCATGTGTGTATATACTATTTCATTTTCTCAGAAGTAATGAAAAGTTCCACTATAATTATTGTACATAATAGCAAAATAGTTCAAAGTCATGTCAAAGTTCTATAAACAAAAAGTGGATTACTATATGGCTACTTTAAAGTGCCTTTAAATATCTAAATGATAGGATTTTACATCACAAAACTCAAGAATATTTATTTGTCATTATTTATGTATGCAGTTCCAATCTTAAAAAAGATTCATTAAGGTAAAATAGGCATTTTCAGTAACATCCAATGTCTAGTAATATTAAATTTAAACATAATGGATCAATTCTTTGATAAAAATGCAACAAATAAGTTGCCTGATTAACATATGTGGCAAAGATTAAGTTGGTGAAGTTATCAAAGTTTATTCTTCCTCAGTTTGTGTTGAGTTTTATATCTATTCCTTTTAAAATGTAGCTTTGTATTATATCATGTTCTAATTGCATTTCTTTGCCACAGAATATTGATTATGTATTCTACTATAGCAAGAATTAATTGCATTGGGTTAATTATTAATCAATCAAAGTTAATTTACTGACTTGATCAACAACAATATACAGTGTACCATTTAGCTCGGAATCCACAGACACAAACTATAATCTGCTGTGGATGTGATCGCCTACTGATAGTTTTTACCAATCTCATTACTGAGACACATATATGTAACTTTCCGGTAGGTAAGCTTGTAAAAAGTTCAACATTTCAGTTCCAATTATCTTTTCATTGATAATTTGCCTATAAGTGATGTTTGTTGTTCCATTATTGCAATGTTCTTCATTTTTTAATTGCTGGGTTTTCGTTGGTTGTGAAGGTGAAAGAGCTTATACTACTGTCACTAGTACAATGCATAACTCCTCTTTCTATTTCAAAATTACAGTTCAGCATTTGAGAATGAGTGCAATTACTTCAAATTTATCTTTGCAACTTATGCGATATTACTACATGCTTTCTTTTTTCTTTTTTTCTCCCATTATGCGAAAATAAAATAAAATTAGTTTATATATTACTTTGGAAGAAAGCTAATATTAAAAATTTATTCAAAATTAACAAATTGTGTTATTGAAAACTCAGATAATATCGAAGTTTTAATAAACATGTAATAAAAAGCTTTTGAGCCAACAAATAAAAGCATTTAATTTTTAAAATACTGAAGGATAAATGTTTCCTTGGGTACATGAAATAATGCTAATTTTCCTGTCTTGGAAAACAAATGTAACACAAGTAGAAATGTGGAGAGCCTAAGAGAGGCTGCTGTATCTTGTACAGCTAGCAGTATTGTAGGGACAGATCCTTTGGTAGGTGAAGGTGCTCAAATCATGTCCTGGTATCAGCATCACCTCTTGGTGACACGATGTGATATCTTCATATTCCCTTGCTACTTGGATGATTGCTTTGTCAGGGCAGCTTGTGAGATAAATGGTACACTGTGCATATTACTTTCAGTACTCTGTTAACCCTTAACTTGGCAAATTATCTTGTGAAATACATAGTTTTTGTGACAATTTCTACCATGAAAATCAGGAAAGAATTTCTTATTGTCACTTGGTGTCTTTTACAGAGTGTCTCTAATGTATAATAAATTTACGATAATTGACCTCAAAATTATTAAAATAGTTTGTAATATTGCATACTTAATAATAATAATAATAATAATAATAATAATAATAAATAATAATAATAATAATAATAAATAATAATAATTATTTCACTGTTATATGCAAAATATAATTAATAACAATAATAATATAAATGTGTTATACAATAGAAATAATACAAAATATAATATAGTAAACCCTCATTAACACGAATTCCAAGGGGCCAAAATAATTGGAGTTCGTATTATGAAAATTTGTTTTCTGATGATTATAAATGACCACATTACAGAAATCCCTTGCCGGAACTCAAGTTTTGCTTGTGTTATGGTATAATTAGTGTTCAATGAGTTTGTGCTAATAAAGGTTTACTGTAGTAAATACACCAATAAATTTTTGTGATATAATTTTATGATGTGTAGGGTAAGAATTTCTTTGTCCAATAAATCAGAAAATATGTTAAAAAACAAAAGAACTCTTGCTCATTGTATGTTTAAGTGATATGTCAGTACTTACAAATAATTCAAGTTAATATTGGCACTATCCCTCAAGATACATACTCATTATTAGGGGAACTTTGCAATGTATTTTGTGAGCTACTTACAAATTCTGGAACCTAGAATTGCAAAACAACTATCATATTACTTTTCTTTTTTTATAGGCCACAATAGTAAATAATTTATCTTTAGGTAATTTTTTTCCTTGAGTTAATTTTTGCTTGCCAAGTTAATGGTTAATTGACTCTCATTTGATTTTCTCTCTCTCTCTGTCTCTCTCTCTCTCTCTCTCTGTCTCTGTCATCTGCAGGCACATTGGATATTATCACTTAAATATGAAATTATCAAATAAGGACCAAAACTTATGAACTACTTTCATTTTACAGTAATGTGCTTTTCAACTTTTCAGTTCCTTTTTATCAACTAAGGCTCCTGCACATGTTTCATTGCCAGTTCCTGTTCTCCAACTATATGCTTCACCTGTGTCAATTTCTACTAATGTCATCAGGATTCCACAAGCAACATCTGCACCATTCTTATATTTCAATGCAGAGTGTCTCTGCATCAGGAGACATCTTGTTAAGACTTGCTGTATACTTACTTCCAACTGTGTAAGGTAACCCTTAATTGTTCAAAACAATTGCGTGATACTATTCAGTAACAAATTTAATAAATTTCTGGCAGTGACTATTTGATACAGAAACAAATATGTCCATTAAGTTTTTCATTTTCATTGAACAGTACACAATAATTTTGATTCATTCAAGTCACTGATTTTCATGTTAATTTAAATTTTACAGCTTTGGGCTAGCAAGTCAGCTCCTTCTGTGCTTCTTAAGTTGCTCCCCATTTGGAATGCAACTCAACCTGAGTTGAGCTGACATCGAGTTGCATGTAACAAAATTGTCAGAACCAGAGACAATTTTGACAGTTGTAATGCTGAGGATTTTGTCAAACTGTGGGCTCCAACAAAATCTCTGAAAATCCCTAAGCAAACATTACCATCATCAAAAAGTACAGGAGAATGAGTTAGCTATCAATGGGATTGCTTTCCCAGGCAATGCCACTTATGGATGGAATTCAAAACTTTCTACAGAGGTTTTTAAAGTATACCATCTTCATTACTACATCCAAACTTAGCAACTTCCTCTTTGCTGGGAATGTTCATTATATGCTTTCCCATATATATCCATAATGGTTCTAACATAGATACCACTGCAGGATGTATATATTCAAGAGCATCTTCTTTCAACCTGAGTAAGCCAAATTCTTGATTAAAGTTTTTAAAAGAATTCGAAATCCACATGTTTTGGGTTGTAAGACATCTGTAGAAAAGCAATGAACTTTTTGTTCTACCACAATTTGCTGCAGGGCATATTGTTTTTAGCAAATCAATATTTATTTTTCTAGCATCTTCAGTTCAGAAGGTAATACTCTAGTATGCCTTTTATTCAGTGAGCATTAGCCTATTACAATCTTTTAAAGATCATTAACCACATCATATTTGCAGAGGTTGTTTTTGCCAAAAGTGTAGTATATAATTTACAAATTTGGTATGAAAAGTTGAAGTAAAGATATCTTGAACAAGTATGTAAAAGACAAACAGAGTGAAGTTGTGTTATGTATTGAAGAACTAAAGTAAAACTAATAGGCCAGACTAGAAGAAATGAAAGTCAATTACAAACAGGTAAAAATAAATTAAATTACAAAAGTGCAGTTTGTGATTGTCCCCATTCCTTGACACAAGTGTTAAAGCCTCTTCATAAGTCTGCATTATGTACATATAATTAAATATTCAGTTATTGGAGCTTACTTTTGTTTCAGTCCCACCAGTAGTAGAAAAATTTGTTCATTTATTTATATTGATCTAATCTCACTTGATTAAGACAGAATCAATTCAGCTATTTGGATATAAATGTAAAGAATGATGTAATTTACTGTTGTTTTTTTTGTTTTAATAGATATATTGCATTTACAATTATAGATTTTAAGTATTCTATGATTTTGTATAGTTCTTAGTTTCATTACTGACATTGTATATAGTTTAAAATCCGTAACAACATTGAAGATCACAAGTTTCTTACTGATGTAATATTTGTTATTCCGATAATGATAATTTTTGTTTTGATGTTACAACTTGCTCAAGCAGAATGTAGTCTTCTTTTTTGAATTCCTATTTATTTTTTATCTAGTTGCAGTATTTCTGAGAAATATACAAAATTTATGTAGCTAGTTTGGTCAGCTGTGCTGTCACAGTTCAAACTTCATTATCAGTAACACTGTCCACATTAGTTCTCTTCCTGGAAAATTTCTAAGTGACCCATTATTTTTCAGGATACGTTGGAAAGGCAATGTGATTAATTCTTACATTTAAGGCTAGATTTATTTATTGTTAGGCTGTGTATTTGGATTCCCCCATTGTCGCAATGAATTGAAGTTAATTGTTTAAGATTTTATCATCCAACAGTATTATGGTATGTGATTTTGAAATTTTAACATTAAATAATTTTGAGAAAAAATGTATTTTTGCTACTCAGATACAAACTTCAGTGGATAATAGAAAGAATGTGTACGTAATGAAATTAAAGTTCTGTGTTTTTTTTGTGCATTTATGAAATTACCATTCCCCAGAAACGTTTTGTTGATTCTGAATCATCATTGAATTCAGTTTTGATTATGAAGATATGAGTGTTGTTTTTAAATTAAAGATCTACCACAATTTCTTTCTGCAAAATTTGTTTCTGTCTTTTGCCTAACACAACAAATTTTAAAATTTATTACAGATTACAAAAGTAGTTCATTCCTTAGTAATTAAATTCCTTTTTCTTCTCCCATTGTATAATGCTGTCATTTGATGCCTGCAACCCATTGCATACTGATACTCATTATGATACAGGTTCTTGACGAATTGCAGAGAAGCTTACAAATTAAGTATTGATATTTCATTAATTGTTGAGCATCGTTCTAGTAAATGTTTTGTTCGATTGCGTACATTAAAATTTCATTTAATATTATGTTATGTTTATCAGTTTTAATTTCTTTTATTTTCAGTAGTTTTTACGTGGAATATTATTTAAAATAAATTGGATCCTACGTGAATAGCGCAGTGGTAGTGGGAACATTTGACTGACGTTAAGATCAGAACGCAAGTTATTTTTTATTATATGTTGCTGCTGTGTGTTTGTCCTTAAACACCGGCCAATTCTTTAGTATGAAATGTCTAGTGAATCAGAGGAGTTGGCACCTCCAGAAATAAGAGAAAGAGCAAAAATGGTGACCTCGGAATTATTGCTGTAACTTTTATACTCTCTCGCAGACAGACTGGTAAACCAAAGCCTCCTGCAGGTCAACTGCCACGAAATGATTCAATGTTAAAGTGTAAGATATAAAAGTTACTTTAAGTCATAGAAAAGTACCATATGAAACTCGATGTAATGGGTATTAATACACTTGTGTGAAGTTTACGATACTCGCTCGTATCATAATATCACACTCGTGTATTAATACCCATCATTACATCATCGTTTCTTAATGTACTATTACCTCCTTCAATATTTAGGCAATATAACTCTTAGGCCAAATTAATAAGTAATCATGAGCATCCAGAAATTCATTTTTTTTTCTGTTTTTTCTTCTAGATTTTTATTTAGATTCATCCCTTCAAAATTTCTAACATTAATGTTTAAAAAAAATTACAATTCTTGAAAATAAATAAGTAGGTGATTATGCTAGGCAGTACAGTGCAGTATCTGTCAGTAGAGGTCTTTCTTAAATGAATCTGTTGTTGAGTTTTCATCATTCATCTTTATGGTTATCTCAGCTACCTAACAATTTTGTTAAAACATTTTACTGCATTGTAACAATTTTAATTTGTCAAAATCATATCCACTTCTATCAATAATTCATTTACACTTCTTCACCACAAACAATTTTTTTTATGGAAAATTAAAGAATAGAAATCAGCACCCATACCTTGTGAACCTTGCTCATTAAACATAGTCAACTAAATACTTGGTAAATTGTAATAAATACTTGGTAAATTGTAATCAAAATATTTTGAAAATTACTTGTTTTGTAATGAAAGGGTTTTTTTTTTCTTAATCTACAGAGAATAAGATTATGCAATGCCGCAAAAATTCTATGTTGAGATTTTGATGGAAAATATTTTTTTTTTTTTGCGAGTCCTTGATCCCAAAAATGGTATTTTTTCAAACATGTCTGTGTGTGTATCTGTCCATCTGTCTGTGAACACTTAATACCTAAGCTACACACAGGATTTTCTCCAATATGGATGTACTGTGTGGTTCATCTGGCTGAGTCAAGGTCCTGTCAATTTGAAACAGGTCTTTTAATTTTTGGGAGTACTTTATATGAAGCCCTTCAAACATTTTTGCACAAAAGCAAATTCATATTTTCTCAAAGATTAAAGATTTATTTTTATAAATGCATTGGAGTCACTGAAATGTTGAATGATTATGGTGGTATAATGGTTGGTGCATTGAAAGTGGGGTACCTACATCCTCGAATTCGAATTCCAATCGAGACAAATTGTTGTGCTAGTTGGTAACACTTGTCGAGGTATGTGAGGCAGTCTCTAAGTGAAGTAACCCATTCCTAACTACAAAAGTATCTATAGTCAAATTGAAATTTGTTAAGTTTTTGCAAGGATTCATCTGAACCATGTCTTATTACTTTATCATTAGAAATAATTTGTGAAAGTATGTGCTGTTGTAACTCAGCTTTTTTTCTAAGTCATTAGAACAAATCACCCTTACTGCATGCCCTTACATATGAGTCAGAATTTTTAAAAACATTATTTCACACAACCTGCCATGCACTAGCATCATACCTTCTTAGAAAGAAAATCAAAACTAACAGATTTCGAAGTTAACTTGTGATCTACTTTTTCGTACAAGTATAAGTTTTTGAATGCTATTCAAACAACTAGTGCTAAAACAGCATGTATTTTCTCGCCCGTATTTTTACGCGAAAAATACCTACAATTTCGAAAATTTGTACATGACCTTATTTGATTGATAGTGATTCCGGGCGCGTCAACTACGGAGGTCATTAATCCCGTAAGTGTAGTGCATGTTTTTTCCATCTTGAGGTTTCGGTGATCTTCCCCCATTGGATGGCGAGATCTGACGCCGACCTACCGTCGACTAGCGGGATTTTCCCTAACCAGGTATCTCCCACCAGCTAGGACAAGTTCTAAGTCCCCGACCGGTCTCCCGGCATGCGTGGTAGTGTAGTAAGTGTGTGTGTAAGGGATGAGGATAGAACAACGGAAAGATCGCGCGCGATCCGTGGCCCGTTTGTTAGGATATTGCTCCGGCATTCGCCTGGTGTTGATCGGAGAAATCACGGAAAACTACAGATCAGAGCAGCCGGCCGCTAGAATTTCCCTCCAAACAGAGACTGAATTCGACCTAAAAGCTAATGTCGAAAATCCTGCCGCCGTCGGTCAGAGGCATTGCAGTGAATCAGTTGATGCACTGAGCCCCCGCTCTCGGTATGACCTCATTTAAAAATTATCTTCAAGGAGCAGACTTCATTAAAGGAAAAATCTCTATCTTCTCTATTTCAGTTGTAGGAGGACACCGACATTTTTCTTAACTTAAGCAATTTTCGGAAAATCAGGGTTACCAACGAACATGAGACCGGCACCGTTCTCTTTAAATGTCCTTCACATATTATCCAACAAAAAAATTAAGCAAAAACAGTGAAGCTTTTTTTTTTTAATTTGGAAAATGTTCCAGAGGCTTCATGTAAAGTAACCTTCAAAATTCGGTTATCGGTTTCAAATTAAAGGGGCTACGACATCAGCCACATCGATTGCAGAATGTTAATTTTGGAGAAAATCGGCAAAACAATTTAGCCGTTCGCGTTGTTCACAGACGGACAGGTGTTTTGCAGTCATTCGAGTTTTTCACAGAACATGGATTCTGGCTACACCACGTGCTAGAGAATCCCCCCCCCCTAAATTTAGAAAACTGGATTTATCCACTTTTTCATTACCAGGGCCCTGTAATACGTTGTCGAAAATTCAGG
This sequence comes from Teleogryllus occipitalis, assembly GCA_011170035.1. Classification (NCBI taxonomy): domain Eukaryota; kingdom Metazoa; phylum Arthropoda; class Insecta; order Orthoptera; family Gryllidae; genus Teleogryllus; species Teleogryllus occipitalis. The sequence continues at coordinate 134,046 of BLKR01008963.1, forward strand.
TTTTCGCGCAGCATTACGTAACTTTCTCTCTACTCCGTAGCGAGAAAGTAACAAGTAGTAATATGGATTAACAGTGCTAGAACACCACAATTTTTCTAACGATTCATGTTGTGCAGTTTTTTTTCTTCCCGTAATTGTAATTGCTTACCCTATCTATATCTCTTACATTGGACTTTATGTAAGGACAGTTTCCACTTGCAACAAGTAAAATTGCGTACATTCTAATGCGTTTTTGCTGAACTGTCAAATTTGTAACATAAGCAGAAGTGTGTTAAATGTTTTAATAATTTGTATTTGTTTTATAACTTGTAAATTTGTGAGCAATTAAGAATAGTTTTACATGTTAGTTTCACATATCCTTCCCCTTTCGATAGCTTTTTAGGAGTTTTTAAAACCTTGCATGCTTACAGGTAACTTGCTTCCCTGCCTCATTGTAAGCCCCCTAGCACTCAACTACTGACAAGTTTTCTGAGCTTAGTCTATTGTGCAAAGGAAAACTGAGAGGACCTACATCCTCCAGCTCTGAAAGAACGTATGAAATTAATTTCTAATTGGTTGAAAATCATGAAAAGGCAACTGAAAATTACCCCAAACCCGACCTTTCTCTGTACACTTACAAGGAATCTTCCTGAGGTGTATCTCTCCAATTTTGCTGAATGTAGAATCTGTTGTACAAGATGAAAAAATAAAGACAAGCATTTCTTCTTTTCGGGCAAAAAGATTCTTTAAAGGGGTGATACCATCCACCACAAGTGGGGGGAAAGAGACTAACTGTTTGGCATAGAAAAATGCCATCTTATCCAGCATATGCAATTACAAACTTTATTTGCTAACACCAGCAATGGCAAATTTAGCAATGAAGTGTATATTAGTCTGAGGGGTTGCAGTTTCAAGCACAATTGTTTACCCATGTGTTGTGGCATTGTAGGCTTTCCTACTTTCCATGTATCACCTTTTGAACCATATTTTTTTTAGTCCTGGCCTGCCTGGGTGGTGTAGGAACTTGTGGGGAGAGGCAAGTGCACATAGTAGATGGTGCTATTCCCTGATCCTGTGCACAGTGGAACAGGCCTCCTACACAATAAGACAAATCCCATTAAATCTTATCTATCCTTACCAGACATACCCTCACCCGTATCTTGCTAGCATAAAGATGATGGCCCTACAAGGTCACTTGACAGATTCCTACAAAGAAAAACAGATGGGCCTAAGGGCTGCTTCATACTGATGAGGGCGAGGGTCATGGCCCAATACCAAGCTGAATGAAGTTAAAAAAAAGATAAATAGGCCAATGTACCTGGAACCCATTAAGAACCTAAAAAAGAGACAAGATCTGAGCAAGAGAGAGAGTTCCCAGAAGTGCCAAGAAGCTAAGCAGTGTCCTGATCCAAAAATGTGTATACAAATATTCATATAAAATGTTTTTAATACAGACATTAAAATTCTGTGATAGTAAACTTTCCTACTCTGTTAATGAAATGTGAACTACTTCCAAATAAAACGCATTCCAAAAATACTCTTAATGTAATCAATTAACAGGCAATATTCTGTAAATCTGTGTTATATGTCTTCAAAATAAGAGTAGTGTATTCACTTCTTTTCTTTCTCTCCTCCAAAATAACATTTTCCAGAAGACAGTGCCACCAATTTGCACAGAAATTCTCATAGAAAAATAAATTGTATGCAAGAAACTGCTGCAGTAAGTATTAAATGTTTATAAGAAAAATTGCCATATTTCTCTATTAGGAATAATAAGCCAGCCTGCCAACACTAATGTGCCAATAATAAACCAGCCTGCCAAAACTACTGTCCCTATATTCTACAGCACCAACACATTACAGCTGCAGCAGAAGTATCACTCGTGTTTGGTCTTTTAAAAAATATAGGGGGGTTCAAAGAAGACTGAGAATTCTGGCAAATTCTTAATTATTAAAAATTCACTTCTGTAGCCCTGTTTTTATAATAAAAACTTAATAATCAGCATTATATTTCCAACAAAACTTGTTCAATAATTAGAGCGTATCAGTAGATGTATCATGTTAGTACTGTTTTCTACCAATTAGTACACATAATGTTCTAGTGCGGCGACGGACGAGGTCGGTTGTGAGCAGCACCGCTTCCCGCGCTTTAGTTTCTGCAGTGCGAGACATAACGATATATGCGACACTGCTTGAAACTCCTACCAACAATTGAGAAGCAAAATTACTATCTTCGTCAGACCAATAAGACATAGACCAATCCGCTGATTTCCGTGTAGCAATCCGAACCAGTAATACCAACCGAAGATAAACAGTTTTTCCCACGATAAAATTTGAAATTCAATTGAGATGACGCCAAATAAATATGTATGAGCAAGTTGCTCCAAGCAAATTCGAGAAAATTCTGGAAGCTTGAGCTACAGTAACTGTAAACTTTGGTTCCATAAAAAATGCAGCAACCTGAGCAGTGAAGAATTTTAAAAAATTGTTACTGAATTTAAAAAACAGGTAAAAATAAATTGCAATGTTCGAGACGTGACCTTGAAGTCAGCATAATTGAATCCGACAACGAGGGTGATGAAGAGGTCGACAATGGGGATGAAGAAGACATCGAAAATTCACCGTTATCTACCAGCAAGACTGAACTGGAAAAACTATTTGTGAAGCATTTGGCTCCTTTCAAAACACAAATTGAGAAAAGCGTTGCAGGTATAAGATCAGAATTGAACAAATATACTGAACAAAATGCTAAGCTGGAGAATAGAATCAAAATCATAGAGAGTAAATTGTCCTCTTTTGAGAAATTATCAACTAATCCTGATAATATAATGTACGAAATAAATGAACGCAGAAAACGGGAAACCGATGTGATAGCTTTCAAGGTACCGGAATCAGAAAAAACTATTCCATCTGATCGACGTCAGGATGATTACGAGAAGATACCAGCATTTATTCTACAGGAGATATCAGAAATAGTACCACATCTTAAACTTCGCAGGTTTGGCCGACCAACAGTGGGAAAAACTCGTCCATTACTGATAGAAACTCCAACAATAGCTGATGCAAGGACATTATTGAAAATCAAACCACCAACTGAATCAAACATCTCAATAAAGCCAAATTTAACTAAAGCTCAGCAAAATCATCTTAAAGCTCTACGCTCTGAACTTGAATCTATGATAAAAAACGGTGATGAAGACAAAACTATTAGATATATAAATGGAATACCAAAGATAGTTGAAAAGCAAAAAAGAAATTTTCGTACGTCAGGAGAAAAGTGCAAGGAAACATAAATTATTTGTGTACTATCAGAATACCAGAGGGTTGAGAACAAAATTGAATAATTTCTTGACCTCGTCCGCAAACCATTACTGTGATATTGTATGCGTAAGCGAATCATGGTTAAACAAATCAATTTCAGATGGAGAAGTAATTGACAATAAAACTTGTGATATTTAGAAGAGATAGAGATAACTTATCTAGTAACTGTGAACGTGGAGGTGGTGTCTTTATTGCAGTGAAACGAAACATCACTGCCGAATTATTGAAAATTAAAGATGATAATATTGAGCAAGTCTATATAAAGATAAAATGTAACGAAAGGGATATGATAATTGGATGTATACAGGTGAATCACGTAACTTTAGCACCTCCTGTAACTTTTGAACGGTTGAAGATATTGAAATGCAGTTTTCACGGAAGTGCATGAGAAAATAGGGCTAACTGATACGTGTATTTATTTCTATTTTATCACTTTATTTTACGAGATATTTGAGGAAACTTTGTTTTTTCAAATGGAACTATACATATTTTTTCAGTCTATCATAAAGAGCGTAAAAAGACGAATCCAATGATATACATAGTCATATGTTAGATAAGGATTTTTTTTGAGAAATTTTGATTCTTTTGCGACCAGTTCTTAACGGATATTTTGAATGTAACCGACCGCCACAGAAGGTTACGCAGCACTCCAGCAGCAAGCTCGCGCTCGGGGAAGGGAAGGGATCTTCGTATTTCTGTTATAGTCCTTGTATATTGAACCTGGAAAGTACCAATGGGGGACTTTTCTGCAAATTATTGTTTCTTTAATCATTGTATTTTATTTTGAATTATCATATTTACTTATTATTTCGAAATGAAATAATTGTAAATTTTCATTGTGTAAATTTAAAAAAAGATGCAAAACATACCCCAAATATTCACAAAACTGTTGTAGTTTTTTCCCTGAACTCTGCTTTCCATCCTTACCCATTTCCAGATGTTTTTTTAAGGAATAGAAGGATTAAAAATGAGGATTTATCGTAAGTATGTATTATAATAAAATTGTTTATTACTTCAACTCCACTTAATGGGATTTTATATCACAGGATATTAATGGGATCTTGAAACAAAACATAATAAGAATAAATACAGACTAAGAATAAGATAAACAATATTGCATATACTGAGCAAACAATAATAATAAGCGTAGAATAATAACACCAGGATCAATATACAAGGACTACAACAGAAATACGAAGATCCCTTCCCTTCCCCGAGCGCGAGCTTGCTGCCGGAGTGCTGCGTGACCTTCTGTGGCGGTCGGTTACATTCAAAATATCCGTTAAGAACTGGTCGCAAAAGAATCAAAATTTCTCAAAAAAATCCTTATCTAACATATGACAATATGTATATCATTGGATTCGTCTTTTTACGCTCTTTATGATAGACTGAAAAAAATATGTATAGTTCCATTTGAAAAAACAAAGTTACCTCAAATATCTCGTAAAATACAAGTGATAAAATAGAAATAAATACACGTATCAGTTAGCCCTATTTCCTCATGCACTTCCGTGAAAACTGCATTTCAATATCTTCAACCGTTCAAAAGTTACAGGAGGTGCTAAAATTACGTGACTCACCCTCTTTATCTACCACCAAAATCAACCGTGCATACATACATTGACCACATGATTACAATATCATACTTGAAGGAGAGATATCCGAATTGTGAATTATTCGTTATGGGCGATTACAACCTTTCAAGCAGCTATCCACGAAATCACTGCGAGAATACCTTAAATAATGAAATGAAATTGAATGATTGGCCACAGTACAACGAGATTCGTAACTTTAACAATCATATTCTTGATTGGTGTTTTAGCAGCATAGATTTGAAAGTAACTGAAACAAGCTATCATCGACGAGGATAAACACCATCCAGCCCTGAGTATATATGTAGACATTAAGGCTAATCTTCAAACCAATAGTACACCCACCTTCGATTTCAGGAATGCAAATTATATCGAGCTTAATAGTTTCTTTTTGAGAAATAATTGGATCGAACTTTACAAACTGGAGTCTCTAGATGACAAAGTAAACTGGTTCTATGAGAAAATCAACAAGGGAATTAGGCAATATGTTCCTGTACACACTGACAATGAGAGAAATTATCCTTGCTGGTTCTCCAGAGAATTAATAAATAAAACTAAATTAAAAAAGAAGGCACATGCAAAATACAAACAAACAAAAACAAATGTGTATAAGTGCTTCCAAAAACTGAGATCGGAATGTAAAGAAATTGCAAAAATAATGTATGATCTCTCATATATATATATATATATATATATATATATATATATATATATATATATATATATATAGAGAGAGAGAGAGAGAGAGAGAGGATAAGATGAAGACAGATGTCAAACAATTTTGGAATTTCATAAAAAAATAAGAGACGAAGCAGTCTAAATATTCCTTTTTCGATGTTCTGCGATGATGAACTTATTTGCGTCGTACTTTGAAAGTATCTACATAAACGATTCAAACGTTACTACATTAAAGCCTGCTGCTCAGTGTGAGGGTAATCCAGCCGACCACTGTTAATCTATCTGAATTCACCGTTCGTTTTGATGAAGTTTTTCAACTTTGTAAGTTAGATGTAAGAAAGGTGCTGGACCGGATGGGATACCCAACCAATTTCTTAGAAACTGTGCTGCTGGACTCGTTGAGCTCATAACCCACATTTTTACCAAATCACTGGAACTTGGAATTTTTCCAACAGCCTGGAAAATTGCATATATTACTCCAATACATAAATCGGGATCCAAATCCACTGTAATCAACTACAGACCAATATGCATTCAGTCATCCATAGCCAAAATGTTTGAAAAGATTATTTTGCCACAAATAACTTTCCCTTTTAAAAACATCTCAATAAAACAACATGGATTCGAGAAAGGGAGATCCACAGCTACCAACCTCTTCGTATACGTTAACCATGTGCTTGAAGGTATAAATGAAAGTAAAGACGTTCATGCAGTTTACACAATTTCAATAAAGCCTTTGACATGGTAAATCACGATATACTATGTAATAAAGTAAGTCGATTTGGTATACAAGGTAGTGCATTACGGTGGTTTCATTCATATCTGACATATCTTCAGGTTCGATTAAATGGTCATATTTCATCTGCATACAAAGAAACATCTGGTGTGCCGCAAGGCTCCCACCTAGGACCAATACTTTTCATCATTTTTATAAATGATATCGGAGATAAATTAAAATCAGAATACTTACTGTACGCTGATGATTTGAAAATCTTTAGAAAAATAGTTGGTGAGGACGACGTTCACATTCTTCAACAAGACATCAACGAACTTAATAAATGGTGCGAGGAAAACAAGCTTATATGAAATACTATAATTAATAAATGTGTGGTAATACCCTTCTCTCGTACATTACAGCGAAAATCGACAACATACCAACTGAATGAACATCAACTTAAAGAAGTAGAATCCGTGAAAGATTTGGGAGTCATGATTGACAACAAACTAAATTTTCGAAACTGTAGACAAGATTACATCAGAGGCATATAGGGTCCTTGGATTCATACTCAGATCAGGAAGAGAATTCAACGATGTACACACACTTATCCAACTATATTCGACCATAGTTCGTCCAAAACTTGAATACTGCACAGTAATTTGGTCACCACATACACATTTTTTAGCGAATCAAGTCGAAAAAATACAGAGAAAATTTTGCAAATATATTGTATATTTTATGAACACCAGAGGATACAGTATGAACATCGAAGACTTCTACGATAAATTTGATATTGATAGTTTTTCAAGTCGAAGAAAAGTTGCGGATCTAATATTTTTTTATAGATCTATCAATGGGCAAATCGATTGTCCTGAGATATTAGAATTATTTGAATTTATATGCCCAAAGCCTGGTTTGAGATCTGGTAATTGTTAAACGTGGTTAAATCTACTAAAAACTATGTACTTCACGGACCAACGAACAGACAGACCTTGTAAATGAACATTGCTCTGACATCGACTTCTTTGGATTTTCCATATCAAATTTCTTATCGATCATTAGAAATATACTTGCTAACTGAATGAACATGTTAATTTCAGTGCTCGATAACACACATATATGTATAATATAAACAATTTATATTGTATTTATATTATATTCATAATTGTATTTTTATAATAATGTTACTTATTTAAATCTATGAAGCTGATTGGGGGAAATAAATAAATAATGTACTAATATATGATGAATCATTTAATGATTATTACCCCAATTGATCTAAAGAATACATAAGAATTTTGTTCATGAAGATGTTCATAATATAGCCTGAATGGTCATTAACTGAAGCATTCTGAGGGAAAAGACCTAGTGTGCTACGAGCCCAACTACGTTATTGTGGAAACATTCTCAAAAATTGTCGATGAATATTTTTTTCTCGGATGAAGCACAGTAGTCTTAATAAAACAGCACAGAACTCATTTTTGTGTAACTAAATTTTTTTAAATTGCAATCTTCGTTCATTTACAATATTGATAGATTTTTTCCTTAAAGAAATCTGTACTTCAAACAAGTACTAAAATAGTGTGTAACCGTTACAAATAATTTGTATGAACTGCTGTAGCACCACCAATGTGTGTGTGTGTGTGTGTGTGTGTGTGTGCATGCCATGCACACATGTATTTGTTTCCTTTTTCAGTCCTATACTTTCAAGCTGCCTGTACAAACCTTTTCTCCAGAAACAATAGTGTCAGGTTGAGACAGGATTTTTGTTTAGTGCAATGACAATTTTTCACAACTTGGAATTATTCTATCAGTAATATGTAATGTGTTACTTCACATTTTAATACTATAAATGTGCTTTTATGAATGCTAAATTATAAAAAATATATCACAAAACATAGTCATCAATACAACGAAAGTTGTGCTTCTCAAGCTGCTCGGTCTTGGGGAAAACTGATGAAATTTATGATAATGGTAGAAACTTGCTATTCTTTTCCTCCAAATACTATTACCTCCAAGACTCTCTTCAAGAGTCAAATATAATTATTGAAGGAAGTTTTTAGTTTAGAAAAAAGTCTTAAAAGAGGTTTGTGGCAATATAAACCATTAGTCCAAATGTAAAGAGAAAAAGAGAGAGACAGAAAGAAAAGATTCCCTGCCCCCTCTTGGGGCACACTGTTTTACTATATATTGAGAATTGTGTGCAAATAGGATATACAACTAGTAGTGCTAAACAGCACATACTTTCTCGCCAGTACTTAAGCAAAAAGTACTCAAATTTTCAAAAAGTTGTACATGGACTTATTTCAAAATCTACCTTTAAGGAACAGGCTTCACTAAGGGAAAAATCTATCTTCCAGTAGGATAATGCTGAAAAAATTTTAAATTTTTGCAATTTTCAAAAAATCATGGTTTTCAACGAACATGAGACCTGCACCATTCTCTTATATGTCCTTCATATTATCCAACACCAAAATTTAATCAAAAACGATGGAGCCATTATTATTATTAATAATATTAATATTATTTGAACATTTTGAAAGCGTCCCAGGAGCTTCATGTAAAGTACTCCCCCCCATTTTAACTTCGGTTTCAAATTCAAGGGGCAGTGACATTAGCCAGATCAATAGGGGAATATCAATTTTGGAGAAAATCGGCTGAACAGTTTAGCCGCTAGCATAGTTCACTGATGGATGGTTGATTTTTTGGAATCAAGTATGGATTTTGGCTTCACCACGTGTCAGGATATTTTGATCTAAACTTAGCAACTGGACTTCACTTTTTCATTACAAAAGCCCTGTAACAGATTTTCACCGAAAATTCACGATGTTTTTGTGCATTACCTAACTGTCTTTCTACTGTGTAAACGGTAGGGTGAAAGTAAGATGGAGCAGAACTCAATATGCTCTATACTCTTCATAAATGCAGATGAAATACTGTTTTATATATTTTTTGGGCATTGTCTTGTTTGTGAATTTATGTAATATATCAGAAAGGAAAGGAATCCACAGTTCTTCACTGTGTAATCTCTGAATATAAGAGTCTAAATTTCAAAGCTTGGTAAGTGATATTCATTATCAGAGAACATCTTCAATTGTTGGTTGCAAATAGAGACAGTCATTTATACCCAAGGTCCTTTTTTGTATCATAATTCTTTGATGCAAAGTAAATATCAATGAAAAATTATTGTAGTCACCCTTTGAAGCTCACTACATTGTGCATAATAAAACTGTTTGCATTCTATCAGCCAAGAGAGTTATTTGCTTGCAAGTGCACCCCAAGCTGCCAGCCAGCACTGAGCATCCATTTAAGTGTTTCATGTGGCAAAACTATTTTCACTTAAGTGAAGAGCCACCAACCTTCCAGACAAGGATATCTTTACATAATATCCACAACAGGAATTCCCAACCTTTTTCTTTCATGGACCCCTTTTAAGAGAATATTTGCTTCAACCCCCCCCCCCCCCCCGTCATGTTTTCTCTGTAATATACAGCATTCATAATGACACAAACAATTGCATATAAATGCCTTGAAGATTATAATTTCGTACCCCAATATTCTCGTAAATATCTCATTTTTTCCAATTATCAGAGCGTTTCGGTTTTCGAGTAGCAGAGTTTCTAATCTTCATTGAAATGCAATGGTTACAAAATGTTGAGCATGTTTTAAGAACTGTCCATAACATTTCTCCAGTGCTTATTGCAGTACTTTCTTGCATGATAAGAGTATTGTCAACACAGTTATAATTTCTAGTTTCCCAAACACTGTGATTCCTTAATTCCTGAGGATGAAAAACGGATCCAAAAGAAGAAGAGCGAATTTGTAGTCTTTAATTATGTTTCGTTGCTTTATATCAGGAAACAGTCAACTAAGTTAATTAATATTTTTTGTAATCAATGGGATCTTGGTAATACCAATAAGGTGTCTGTTTACATTCAGCCATTGATCCCCTTCAAAACAAAACTCCCAGGGGGAAACCCTAAATTAAACCTAACACGTTTGATTGGGCATGGTGAGAAAATAGCTACTGTATTTATAAACAATGCAAGAAACGGTTCAATTTCAAAACAGGGGACAGGATCACATACCAAAAAGAACTTTACATATGTTATACTGTGCAACTTAAAAGACTACATGCCTTTATCTTATTACAGTCTTCATGAATTATACAATTTAACGATCAATTGTCGATGTCATTATTATAAAATTAGTATTAACATTTTAGATCATTGTAGTCTTCATTATATAATGGCATTTCAGCAACAGAAAAGATTTTACTTGGAATTCCAGAAATGGACTTCCAGTATTAATTTCATCTGGCAAAGCATTGTAAATTTTTTGGAAGTGAAATGTAAATGCATATAGCTGATTCAACATGATTACTATATGTCCTGTTACAATTATAGATAATTATATTGAATGAAAATAAGAAAATGCATCATGACTTGCTCAGCAATGAGAAAAAACGGCTATAAAGAGATGTCTTGATAGCAGTAAGTTTACCTGATAATTTTGTCTTGTATAGAATAATTCAAAATGCAATGGATTAACACAAAAGTATCCTAATTACATTGATTCATAACACTGCACTGATCTGCAAGGCACCTTAGGACCAAATAAATATCCTTGTTTACAGGATAACTAACTTCAAGAAATTAATTTCTCTAAAATTCCCCTAACAAAATTGTTTTTCATGAAAAATTTTGATATAACTATTGGATCTGATTACACAAATTTGTAGGATATGCATTTTGATTTTGAATTCACAAATTGTATTGTATTGTACTGTATTTATAAATTGTACAAGTTTTTAGAGAATTATAAAAGAAAAAGGTGATTGTTGATGAAACTAATTTAGGGGTAATTCAGATAAGTTCATTATTTGAATGAAGGGACCTAAAAATTATGAAAACAGAAAATTATTGAACATTATTAACCCTAACCGAATTGGGAAAAGTTTAACAAATAGGTTCTTGCAAGTTTTTAAAAACTTTACTTTCTAAATATTTTTTTATAATTTTCATTCGCCCCTGCAATATTAAATTCAGTGACTTCCCTGATTACCTGTCTAGTGGCCACATTGTTTACATGTTCTGATATCGCACAAACCACAGAAATAGCAGGAGCAGGACAATAAAGTTAGATATGGAAAGGATTAGTGTCTAAACACTAATCCTTTCCATATTTTACAAGTGGATACTCGTGCAATTAAATGGCATAGGAAGTTGAAAACAATCTTTTTTCTTGTCTGGATATTTATTTACCATATTCATCTATTCAGATGGGAAAATGAATGCTTTCTGAGTAGAGTGTATCCTCTTCCCAATATGGTGTGGCCTGCTCTGCTTAGTCCTATCATCGAACAGCCCAAACCCACCCTGCACCATCTTTGCCCTTTCCTGCCTTGGCAGACCCCAAATACTACCCGTGTTACCGCCAGCTTGTGCACAACATCGACATTTCAAAAAAATATTTTTTCATATTTTTGTTTATATAACATACACAAAAATATAAACTGCATGTACAGTCATCAGGAAATTCCAGCTTTCAAACAAGACCTTATTTGCTGAGATTGATTGGGTAGTTTATCCAGCAAAGGGATGTTCACACAACACATTTTAGAAATAATATATCATCTTTCTCAGTTAATTTTCTAAAAATTACAGGTAAAGATGGTATTTACCATATGACATACAGAAAAATAAGTATTACTAAGGGGTAAATCAACATAAAACAAAAACATACTGTATTATCAAATTTTGATAGCTACAGTTTCTTCAAGGCAAAACCCACTTATCATTCCATTATTTCAGAATAAATGTTTTGTAATCTCACTACGGCACGTGTAAACAAATTTCTACACCTGATTTTTTCTGACATGCATAGTCTCCATCTATTTTTTAAAAAATATTTTGGCATATGAAAATCAATGTTTCTTAGCCCCTTCTAGTTACAAAAATTAACTGACAAAACCACTATCCCCAAGATGATTAGATTGAAATTTTCTGAAGAGCATGTGTGTTGGGACTTCAAGAGTGGAAGGAAGTAATTTTCAGCGACAAAAAGAAATTTAATTTGGACAGTCCTAATGGTTTTCAATGTTACTGACATGATCTCCGTAAAGAAAATGAAGTCCAAATGGCTGGAAATTTTGAAGCAAAAGTGTTATAATCTTAACAGCATTCTGTGTTAAAGGTAAATCAAATATTGTGTGGCTGAACACAGGAGTGAACTCTTGAGAAATATATAGAGATGTTCTATTGTAAACTTGTTAGAATGTATGAAGAATATGTTAATCTGATCTTTCAACAAGACAATGCTGCCATTTTCCTATCTGTAAAGATGAGAGGTTTCAAGAACAAGGGATCACAGTTTTGGAGAGGCCCACTAGAAGTCTTTACTTAAACCCTCTGGAAACTATCAGGAATTCTAGCAAGGTGTTTACATGGAAATGGACGGCAATTCGAGACTGTAGCCGAGTTGAAAAATGCAATTCATTCAGATGGGCAGCATCGACATTGACAAAATACACACACTAATATAATTCATGCTGAAACGAATTCTGACAAATTAATTTCTTTAGATAACATTAATGCCTTTACAGTAATTTCCACCACTGTATAAGGACATACGAGGATTACACCATGGACACAACAAATGCTGCCTAAATCATTTGTATCAGAAAGTAACAAACCACCTCAGGCAATCGCGCATTGAGCTTTGAATCTTTGAGAATATTGTGGCAGTTGGAATTTTTCAATTACATGTCCTAACTGAATATTTCAGTGAGAATGGTTGCATAGTAACTGTTGGGGCTAAATTATCCCAAAGGAAAAAATACACCATATTTTAACTGTATGAATAAATCTTTTTTTTTACAATTCCTTTACAGGAATTTCCAATTCACGATTGTCAATTTATTGTTATGAATTACTAAAAAGAAAAAAATTAAAATGAGCATGTATTTACTTGAAAGCCTTGAACAGATTTCTCAAATCAATGCTGTTGATTTTGAGAAAGCTCTTGATTCCGTTACCCATACATAGTTGCTTCTAAAGTTGGGATCAATAGAAATCCATGGTATTCACCTCAAATGGTTTCTAAACTATTTAACTAATCAGACACAAAATGTTTAATATAAATCTTACATTTCTTAAAACATTTTTCCAACCTCAGGAGTATCACAAGGCTTGTACCTAGGACCTCAACTTTTCCTTATTAACAATGTTAAATTTACTTTGCAATCAATATCTCTTCTGCTATTTGTGGATGACCTTAAGTTGTTTAAACAAATAGAGAATATTCAGGATTGTCTTAAACTTCAAAAAGTAATGAATGAAATATTACAATGGTCTAATGTCAATCTTTTACTATTAAACATAAAAAAGAAGAGACTCCACAGGGGGCAGTTTTTAAACTCTCCTTATTACATAGACAACCAGCTACTTGAAACTGTTAATGGATATAAGGACTTGGGAATAATCTTTGATGTCAGTTAAGTTTCATGAATCATTATGATTTTATTACAAACAAAGCATTGAAAATATTAGATTTTATTCATTCAATGAATGACCACTGATTTTACTGATTATAATACTATTAAAATTTTATATAATTCTTTAATCAAGCTAATTTTATTATATGGTTCTCAGGTACTTACTATCAATGTCACTACCTTAATGTTAATGTCAATGTTACTACCTACAATCAATGGCATCTCTACAACATTGAGATTGGAACAACGCATGATTTCAGGCTGTATTATACATAACACAACGAGACGATTGTAAATTTCTGAAAAAATCCTTAAATCTAAATTTAACCTATTTTTACATCAAAGGGGGTGATGAACTGGGCAAGGCAGGTGAACTAGGTGCAATACGTTCTCGCCCCACATGGATGAAAGGGACTTTCACTTGACAAAAAACCTTTCGCAGGCCACAATAAAGGGTCCCACGGGCTGCATGACAACCCTAATTTATACCATGCGTCTTTACTGCGGATGTCAAAACTAGTAAATGAATACAGTAATGTCGAAATAATAAGCACCGATAGGAATTCTTTTGTTATAACAGCAAAAACCAATATTCTTTGCGACTATATAGTGTTATATGTGGCAAGAATATCAACTTTCTGTAATTTAATCTCATCATATTTCTTTTATGTAATACTCTATAAAACATTGTATAATGGGCATGTTGCCTGTTATTTATATCGAAATAAAAAAATTAAAAGAAGATTGCGTTGTTACACTTTTTCAAAATCAATCAAATATAAACCTATTTTAGGTCTTCAAAAAGTATGGATGAACTTTATTTAATTGTCTAAATACCCTAATTGTAAATAATTTATTAGAGTGAAGTTGAACATCACCCGTGAACTAATTCATTCAAAAGAAAGTAGCTGTATGTATACATTTCCTGCAATTTTTTTTGTTTTTACCTGTTCAATGCCAAGAATTACTGACAAATCAAAATATGAAAGAAAAATGTAAGAACCTTGAGTGAAAATTTCAAATACAATTATCAAGAAGAAATAAATCAAGAGTCCATACATATCCATCGTTTTCTACGAAGAAATTTTGGAAAGAATTAATTGCAAGTAATACGACAGAGCAAACTCTTTAACAGTCTGATAACCTGCAATAACTTAACCAGATACATTTATAAAATACTCTGCATCTTGACAACCGGATTCTATTTTGTGGTAAATTCTGGCATATCTTAACGGTTGCTATTAAAGCATAAAAATTATTATGGACAATGTGTAGCAGTAATTATCAGTGAATTACAAACAACTGAATAGTATGTGTATCCAACATTACCCATCCAGATATGCTAACAGGGAGAGAATATGTAAATGAATGTAGTAATGGAACCAGTCCAAGTTCTTACTTCAAACTCCTCTGACGAATAGTAGAGTCATTAAAACAATTGAGGTGATCAACGTAAAAAGGACACATAAGCCTATGGGTCCTTTCAACACAGAATGAATAATCGTGTTCACCAAGTTCTTTAGTGTGGGTGGTTGAAATTTCATTTGTGTATATAGAGAGCCGAGGTTGGTACCAATGTTTGAATGGAGCTATGCAGAATACACAAGAAGCAGGTAGCTGCAACTCTGAAGCTCATCGTTTTTTGTTGTGAATGAAGTGTTTATTATTATTATTATTATTATTATTATTATTATAAAATGAGTGAAAAATGACATAAATGATGTAGAGAGTTGGTAATGGTCCTACACCAGAAAGTAAAATTTATACTAAACAAAAGAACAAGATACATGAAGGTTATGTTTCTTCATCAGGAGAGGAGCTAATTATGCCAAAAAGCATAATTTGGTATCTGAACATACTTTGGTATCCAAATTAAAATCCTGATCTATTTCATGTTGTAATGGATAAGGATTTTCTTCAAGAGCGAGATACATTTTGGTATGGGAAGGCCGGTATTCTGTGGCACTGTTTACACCTGGCAATTGCAAAAAAACAAAAACAAAAATGTAAATGCAAAAATTGCTATGAAGCATTCACCTCAAACATTCCGCCTTTCAAATACAAATCGCTTACGATTGTTATTTTATCTAGTGCCAGTTAATTCTATCAAGGTATTACTGTCATATGTTAATCTCTTGTTCTCTGGGATATTTTACAAGTCTTGCAAAATACACAAATGCTTCCTCTTCTTCTGAAGAGGGTTTCCAAAATGCATCTTACAAATTCAAATGGTAGTGTGACCCTATTAATCCTTTCCACACTCCACTGAACATACATTACTAGTCATTACTGAACAGCTAGTAAGAAAAATCTGTACACGAGTATTCAACACAGAGAAAAAATAACTTCCATTTCTAGACAGTAAAAACTACATGCCTATCAAAAAGCTTGACAAACTAATTATTAAAATAAGGACTCTCTTAAATAGGTAGAAACTATGGTCAGTACTGGTAATCTACATCCAAAATTACTGGTTGATCATTTAAAAGAGAATACAAAAGTTACTCCCAACCAAATTTTATTCTCTTCATGCCAAATTTTACAATTAATGCAATTACCTCAAGTACAATTTTTTTCGTTTGCCCTGAGCTCAAAATATGGCATATTGAGATTTGAAAGGAGAATTATAAAACTGGAGACATGATCAAATAATTAAATATAGGACAAAAGT
Source organism: Teleogryllus occipitalis (assembly GCA_011170035.1). Lineage (NCBI taxonomy): Eukaryota > Metazoa > Arthropoda > Insecta > Orthoptera > Gryllidae > Teleogryllus > Teleogryllus occipitalis. The sequence goes on from BLKR01008963.1 coordinate 150,499, forward strand.
TACAATAACACAAAATTTAATAAAAAATAGGAAATCAAGAATGTAAGAAGAGGAGGAAAGCATAAATGTCGTCACTTCTTTCCAGATTTCTTTATACCACCCCCAACAAGTGGACCAGGTTTTGCTGCCCGTTGTTTGGCTGCTTCAAGTGCTTTTTGTTGCTCTCTCTCTTTCATTTTTCTCTGCATGTCTTCTTCATCAACTTCTTGATCTTTTTTCTTTGGTGCCTTTAATGGCTTTTTTTTACCTCCTTCTCGGCTAGACATTGTCCTGAAAATAAAAAACAAAAACTTAAAAATATCACATGCAGCATATATCGTCTTGAAAAACCTGTAGATTTGACCCAATGAAACTATGCAATTCAACACGTGTCAATATTAAAAGAATTAAGAGAATGCGCTCTTCTCTGCCCTGGATATAATTTATCTAACAAACTAACTTCAGAAATCGACTCTTTATGAATATCCTCTGCATCTTAAATAATCACACCACAGTACTATAATTATTATTTTGACCTTCCTATGCAATACCCATTTACGCTAAAGCAGACTGAGCAACGACAATCGTTTTACGTCAGATTTGCAATGACGTCGTATTCAGAAAATCGAATGCACTTTACAATTCGACAAAGCGACGGGGTGAACTCGTACGTAGTCTAGCAACCAAGTGCTTCAAAGACATATTCCGCAGGTAAATCGTTAAGATTACGTGAAGAAAATATACACTACATTGCATAGTCTGCTTATTTCTTGAAATGCAGAGGACAAGGGAAGATACACTGTGATTGAACAAACTACTAAATTCACAGAATCTCAGTTCAACGTCCCGGAAAGAAAGAATTAAAATGTTGCCTCCTTACCGCACAAATAAACCTTCAGGACCCTAAATAACTTCTCTTCCACCCCGCTTCCACCCGTATGATATCTCCAGCACGACGTGCACGACAAACTCTACAATCGTCTACTTCCTTAACGACCTGCACGTTTGCAACCCTAAACCAGCGCTTTTCCTCTTCTTATTCCGAGAAGTTTGTTTCGAATCTCAGCATAAAGAACTAGCAGTGCTACCAATAAATGAAATAATATGAAAGTAAGGCGTGGAACAAGATACTTTACAACTTCCCTTCCTTGGTACACATGGTAAAGGCTTGAGTAAAATTTAAGGTTCACTTAATAAGACACCACTTCAATTTTAAAATATTGACTGATTATCTGTGAAAGAAATCGCGTTGGCGCTCAAATCCGCATTATTTCAAAAATGGATTCAGGTCGATGTCTTCGGGTTATCGAACTTCGAACCCACATTGCAGAAACAAGATAGACTTTTTGAAGCACCTTAGCCGTTTATGACCATGATTTATACCATATTAGAGCATATGCCTATGCGTAAATCGAACTGCGTATACGTAGAGCCTTAAAAATAATTGCATTGAGGAATACAGAATATTATATATTCCTCCATGGAATAGTATATAATACCTTATACGCTAAGGTATTTCTTGCTGTGTAAAAAGTATCTATGAATCAGATATTAAAATCAGATATCAAATTTTAAAAAATCAGATATTAATAGCCGTCACTTCCGATCACTGTGCGAAATTAGAGCATGATTGCGTTTATTCCAAGGAAAGTTTCAGAGAAATATTTTGAATTTGGGAACTTATCGAAAATATGACGTCTTACCCTTCCACATAGCAAATTTTATGTCATATTCCACACACATAAATACTTCTTTCATACACTTTTTTGAAAATTCGAGGAAAATTTTTACTTTTTTAAAGGACGGGGATGTTACCTAGGTACCTTACGTATTATACTCATAAGATATTCACATAAAGTATTCCCCTCAAATGTCTCCTGAACACGAACGATGGAATTTGAAATTCCAACAAAATCTCCAGATTGCGGGGGTTGGAGCAGCGAGGGCCAGTAACCCACTCACCGTTAAAAAAAATAATTACTTTCAGTAACCATACAAATTGTCTCGGAAATGGAAATACATCGACTATAGGAAAGAAAACTGGAAAACCTAGCTGGATAATGTTAAAAATAGCCACCGGGATTGTAAGAGGTATTGAGGTATTGCAAATAAGGAATTGGAATTAGCAAAAGCTCTTGAAGAGAAATGTATGAACAAGCAGTAATAACAGAAACAAAGAAAACGCAGAAGGGTTCTAAATATATTGTGAATCATGCCAAGTATTATAGTAGGTTGGGGAAAAAATGTGCGACGAAAGGTATTGCAATATACAGTACATAGATAAAAAGTTGGAAAGGACAATTAAATAATGCACATATGTGGACGACAGAATAAGTACATTAAAGTTTAAACGTGAAAGAGGACATCTGGTGCTCGTATGCTCATACGGTCCAGAGAAAGGTAAGAATACAGATATAGAAGAATTTTATGACATGCTACAGAAAATATTAGATCAATTTAATGCGGTATTTCTTATGAGTATGGATGCAAGAGTGAGGAATAAGGAAATTTCAAATGTAGTCGGAAAGTGCAGAGAGAAGGTTGTGAACCGAAATGAAGTTTTAAAAGAATTTGCAGCATTTAATGAACTCAGAACAAACACTTTCTTTAATGAGAGAGGAATTAGAAAATTTACTTGGGAGGCAAGGGGGATGTAGATCCTTAATTGACTACGTAATTGCTAACAAAAGAATAGCTGGGCAAATTGTATATACAACAGTGAAGAGAAGAACCGATATAGGTTCTGTCAACTTTCTGGTAGTTTCGTTTATAAGACTATGGGCTAGACGGAAGAAAGTGAAAACGAATGAACCAAGAAGGAATGGAGAAATGTTTAAAGTGTATATTTTAGAAAATGTTTAAAGTGTATATTTTAGTTTAAAACAGTTGTAAACCAGAATAAAATTAATATCCAACTTCAGAATATTGCCCCAAGTGTCAAGGTATACCTTTTTCTATAGAAAAACATGGCATAACACCAAAACAAATTTGAAACAGGCAGCAGTGAAAGCAGTAGGGTTAAAAAACTGACTTAGAAGAAAGAAAGGTCTTCGGATACGGTCTGAACAAATACAGAAAGTAGAAGACTTCCAACAGGAAATGTACAGAACATACTTAAGAAATCCAACAACAACAACAACAACAAAAAAAAAAAAAAAAAATCGAGAAAAATACAAGAGGGCTAGGAAAAGGATTCAGCAAAATCATGAAAATGGATTCAGCAAAATCCAATATAAGAATTGTTTTATTTTTTAAAATTTATTTTATTTTACGTCAAAAAACAGTTAAAACTGCGTATGACGTGTGTATTGCGTACAGAGATTCATGGAATACGTTTATGATGATGATGATGATGATAATAATGATGATGATGATGATGATGATGATAATAATAATAATAATAATAATAATAATAATAATAATAATAATAATAATAATAATAATAATAATAAATTTGTCACATAAACACAGCATAAGCCATGTATGACAAGTCAGGATATGTACATAATCATACAATGTACAATACAGGTAAATATTAAATACAATACAGAAAATAAAATTCCATTCAACTTTCACACTGAATACAAATGAATTTTATAAATGGTAGTGTAAGACTAAAGTTGAAAAACAATAATAATAAAAAATAAAGAAGGAAATTGTGTTCATGAGATTGATGCCTGGGCTGGGTCCATCCTTTATATCCAACAATCAGCTTGAGGGTTTCAAATCATGCAACAGAATATACAAAAATTATTAGTACTAGCTTATATTGATGAAGTTTGTAGAAAACCTTGAACATGAACATGGCGTACATGATCGGCAGAGTCAAGTATATAAGGTAATAAAGACATTAAACAGAGAAGAGGACCGCAACCATATTGCTGCAATAGATGATAGTGATTGGGTAGCACATTAAAATAAAGTTGTGGAATGAAGACGAAATGCACGAAACTAGTAACAAAGAAGAACCTACAGAAACAGACTGCTTGATTTTAGAAGAGCTGGAAGAAGCCCTAATAAATATGAAAAATCTGAACGCACCGGGACTGATTAATATAAATACTGAACTTTTGAAATATGCTGGATTTGTATTCCATTTGCACCTTTTAAATTTTAATGTGTGCTGAAAATAAACATGATGTTCCTAAAGAATGGCTTTAAGCAAAAAAATTCTTTAAAAAGGGAAATCACCCGGAAACCAATAATTTTCAAGGAATAATCCTCTTAGGTAAAACATAAATTGTATGCTAGAATATTAAACAACCATTTGAAAGCAAGCAGACAACTGAAGAAATTCATTCAGAAGAGAACATCTGAAGAGAAAGTTGGTATTAGAAAAGGGCGATCTTGTACTAATGTTCTATTCAAAATGAAAAGAATAATCGAAGAAAGAAGGGAGTTTAATTGCGAAGCACATATGGTCATTATACACTTAAAGAATGTGTTAGAACAAACTCTAAGCCTTTATTTTTAAAGATATAGTTTCAATGCATTACGCATCTTAATTGTATGCACATTCTTGCCTCTACTATGAAGTTGGTACAACTTACTATTCATTAACAAGCCAAATGTATGCTCCATGTCTTGCCTTCTTTGAACAAAGACGTTGCCTGAAATGCTCAAATCCTATTGGTTTAAGAGACTGCATTGCCCCAGCTGCGCCTCATACAGTTTCACCGAAAACGCAAAGAGACGTCGCAATATCTAGCCCCTTCGATAGACGCTGCACCGAATGTGACGCAGCAGCCGCTTTGAATTTCGCGCCCCGAAGTAACATTTAAATTCAATTTTCTGGAAGGCAACTTTTTTTCGGAAAAACTGGATCTGCCATTTTTCATGAATGTCAAAATAGAATCTGAGGTATTGTTTTGTAACGGGAGTTTCAAGACACCTGGATATATTTGAATGTATGTATGTATGTATGTATGTATGTATGTATGTATGTATGTATGTATGTATGTATGTATGTATGTATGTATGTACGACGGGGGAGCGGCAAGGAGGGGCAGGATAGTGGGGAAGTGCAGCGGGGAGACAGGTAGGAGCAGTGCCGTGGAGGGGTATGAGGTAGGGGACCGGCGGATCGAGAGCGAGCAGTTGGTCAGCCGATCGCAAAGCAAGCAGTTGGTCGGCCGGTCGCAAAGAGGCAGTTGAGGAACGGAGGTCGGCAAGGGAGCGAGCAAGTGGTCGGTGAACCGGCAGTTGCAGGACGTCTTCCGATTTCCGCGCAACTGTTTCGCATGTTGTGTCGAGGCGTCATCCCGTCGCACCTGCGGCAAAGTCTACGGAGCGCCACAGATGTTGAGCGAGTTCGCTGCACGCTGTAATAAGGAGGCGCCGCGCGCCTACTTTGCTGACCGTGCCGTCGTCCCGACACGCGCCCACGGCATAGACCCGAGGCGCCATCGGGGCCCGCCTAATGACCGCCTACCGATCGGGGCGCTGTGTCACCCAGGCGCGCCCTTAACTAGTCTCACACGGAGGCTGTACGCACCGGTCGCCGTCGCGTCGCCGGGGCCCATGACCGTGCTCGCCCTCCCGACCTGGGAGAAACTACGCGCCCCCCTACCGATCGGGGCGCCACGTCACCCGGACGCGCTCCCACTGAGAGGCTGCGCGCACCGGTCGCCGCCGCGTCGCCAGGGGGCCCTTGACCAGTGCTCGTCCTCCCAACCAGCGCCCGTGCCCGAGGTCGGGCGAAAGAAAATGTGATGCAGTCAAGCGTTGTTTTGGCTATTTAGTTTGTTACCTGTTGATTTTGTAGTGGGCTTTGGGAAATTAATGTTCTCTTTTTTACAATATATATATATATATATATATATATATATATATATATATATATATATATATATATATATGAGACGGAACCGACATAGTAGGTCCCGAGAGTGACTATGTATGAAAGCCATTTGAATTACCGCGCAAATCAGGGCGCGTTCATGGAGGTAGTATCGGCTGATCAGAGGGATAGGTGAGGTATCTCTTGCGTTACGCAGGGGAAAAGAAGGATAAGACGTGACTGACGATTGGACATTATGAAAAATTTCTTTTGATTGATTGATTTTTTTTTCGTGTTTCCGGGCGCGTCAACTGCTTTGTTCATTAGTACCGTGAGTGTAGCGCATGTTATTTCTCGGGAGAACATTTTTTTCTCAAAAATTGCTCTAGATGTTTTTCTTTGATTTTCTCTTCGTATAAGAACGGTATAAAATTGGTCCTAGTCCGAACTCTGTATTTTAAGGCGAACTCTCTATATTTTAGAAAATTGCAAAACTTTTACATCGCAAAAGCACAATTTTGAAGATAGAGACTTTTGTTTTAATTGAAATCTATTCTAAAACTAATCTATTCTAAATCTATGCTAAAACTGCACGTACTTTCTCGCCTGTATTTTCACGTAAAATTACGCGACAAGTACTCACATTTTCGAAAAATTGTACATGACCTTATTTCAAAGTCTATTAAAGATAGAACAGATTTCATAGAGGGGAAATATCTATCTTTAATATTTTACTTGTAGGAAAACTCCGAAAAAAAATTGAACTTTTGCAGTTCTCTAAAAATGACGGCATTCAACAAAAATGAAACCTTCACCATTCTCTCAAGCGTCCTTCACACTATACAACAAAATAAAATTAATCAAAAACGATAGAATCATTTTTTGAAAATTTGGAAAATATCCCAGGGGCTTCATGTAAAGTACCCTCCAAAATTAAAATATTGGTTTTAAATTCAAGGGGCCGCGGCATCAGCCATAAGCGATTGGGGAATATCAATTTTGGAGAAACTCGGCTGAACGGCCGCTAGTGTTAGAGAATTTTTTCTAAATTTAGCAACTGGATTTATCCAATTTTTTCGTTACGACGGCCCTGTAATAAAAGTTTTCTGCCGAAAATTCACCGTTTTTGCGTGCAACATTACATAACTTTCTCTCTACTCCGTAGCGAGAAAGAAGGTTCTTAAAATAGGTCATGTACAATTTTTTGAAAGATCAAGACGTTTACACCTATTTTATGCTTGAAATTAATACAATTAATATATAATACATTTTCTCAAAAACTGCTTCAAATTTTTTCTTCAATTTTTTTACGGATAGAACAAGGGATCTATTAAAATAACGGCGCATGTCTCGTTTTCGTTGAATTATCTAATTTTTTGAAAATTGCAAAAGTTAGAAATAATGCGAGAAATTACGGACTGTTGTAGCGCCACTAGATTTTTTACTTATCAGTGGAACGACGCGCAAGAAACGAAAAATGAATACCGGTCGTGGAACCGCTGGACAATCTCGATTATAATTCTTAGTGAGGCACTTCCCTATAATGAATGAAATTGACGGGCGCTGATGATAAATATGAGAAGAGGGGGAATGAAAAAGCGCGAGAACCACGAGATCTGCCGGGACCCCGTTTTGTCTACCGCAAATTTCACATAGATCGACCGATATTTGAACCCCAGAACCCAGAGGAGGAAGGTGAGCGCGCTTACCGCTATATCACGGCTCGTCCGGTAACCTCTGGTTATCTTGGTTCGAATCCCGACAAAAGGAGATTTTTGTTACTACATAGCAAAGTCGAATTCAACTACTGCCTAGAGGAGAATTCGAGTGGCTGGCTTCTCTGATCCGTAGTTTTTCGTGTTTTCTGCAATCAGTTCTTTGTGAAGTTCGAGACAATACCCTAACAAACGGGTCACTGATCGCCCGCGATCATTCTTTCCCCCTCCTTGTTCCCTCGTCTCACATTACACACACACACACACACACACACACACACATACATTCATGCACTACCCTATCACACATGTCAAGGATCACTCGGGGGCGTACAAGCTGACCCAGAAGTGGCGATGCAGAAGGAGACACCTATAGGAAGAACCCCCGCAAACCGATGTAGGTTGTTGCCAGATCGCACGTCCCAGAGAGCCAACTGCCAAAATGTAACATGCAATATATTTATAGAACTAATGATCATAGCAGTTGGCGCTCCAGCAACCCCTAAATAATCAATCAATCAAGCCATCATCATTCACCCTCATCATTATCACATTAGATTCTCACTCATAATCAAACAATGACCTCAGTAGTTGATGACCCCCTGAAAGTCTATGAAGAAGATATGCCGCGGGACAATGATTTCAGTAGCTGAAGACTCCCTGAACGTCTTTAAAGAAGACTAGTCACTTGACAATTATCTCAGTAGTTGAATTAATGGACTGACAGTGATTTCAGGCACGTCAACTGCTAATATCATTATTCCCGTAAGTGTAGTATCTGTTCTTATTGCGGGAGGTGGCGGCGAACTTCCCCCGCTGAATGATGAGATCCGGCGCCGACCACCGACGGCTTGCGGGGTTTCCCCAACAAGGTATCTCTAACCAGCGGGGAATCGCCCCAGCCGGGACAAGCTCTAATCTCCCGACCAGTCTCCCGGCAGGTGTGTTAGTGTAGTGCATGTTAGTGTAAGTATGTGACGATAGGACAAAGATGGGGAAGGAAATATCGTTCGCGGTCCGTGGCCGGTTTGTTAGGTTACTACCCCGGCATTCGTTGATTCCCCGTTACTACCCCGGCTGGTGTTGATCGGAGAAACCACGGAAAACTACCGATCAGAGCAGTCGGCCGCCAGAATTCTCCTCCAGACAGCGACTGAATTCGACCTAGCTGAGAAGCTATTCTCAGTTCACCCTAAGGAAAAAGTTAATGTAAAAAATAGCACGTACTTTGGGATGCTTGCCATCGGTTAGTTGACACGATACAGCCTCAGACGTATTCATGTGCAGAAGATAATAGTTTTCGATGTAGTGGCTCATTTCTCTCATAATGTTAAAATTCGAAACGAAGCTTATAATCTATAACTCAAATTTAAAAGTAGGGAGACCAATGTTCCCACGGCCTGCCCTTCCGGAAGGTGAGATATCGATGTCGGTGACAGTTATGTGTCCAGCGTCTTCTTGGTATCAGCCCGAGCAAAATAAATTAATCTGTGAGAGTCAAGAGGAGAACTGTACCCCACGCACGTGCAGTAGTACGTGCTGTTTATGTCTTAAGAACTGATAACAGATGCGCTCCTACGTCACTACCCAGCATCCAGAAATGGGAAGGAATGAGGAAAAGGGTAGGGTTTAGGACACTTCACAGGGGTTGGACTAGCCTTTGTGAAGCAGCCAAACTCGTTTTGTCTGAACAAAGTTTGCATGAGATACGACGGGAATCGAACACGGACATTAGTGGTGAAAGGCTAGCGACTTCGCTATGAGCCACGAACGAGCCGCAGTATTCTCTTGCGAAGCGAAGCAGATCAGTTTAGAGATTTTTGTCAAGCAGTTCGAAACGTTCGCTTGAAGATGTCGGAGAGCGGTGCAGGTTCTTCCGTAGTGAAACAACATAGCGGTGAACTATTACGGAGTGGTGAAAAGCAAGTGGTATTGAACGTTTTAATACATTTTAGCACATTTTAGCGCTTCTCGAGTAAGGTATTTCTAAAGTGACGCCAGAACGCTGGTGAAGTGCAGCTAGGCATATTATTAAAGAGGAAAAGAGGATATGGGAGGTAGATGGCTTCAGTGACAGAGTCGTGGACGATATCGTCATCACCGAAGGTTTCTCTTCCAGCACCGAATCATTTGCTTCAGACATGGAAGGCATTGAACATCTTTCTGAAGTAGAGGGATCGTAAGTAAATTGTTTGCATGAGATTAAAGAGTGAATATTAGTTTATATAGTTGAAATATAATTCCGATATTGACATTCGCTTGCTCACTTCAATCTCGTAAATATTTTTTTAAAATTTAACTTTGCAAACTGGTAGTTAAGGGTGATTTGATTAGTTTTTGTATCAAGTAGTTTCTGTTAATGTTTGTAAGGATGCAGAGCTATTAGAAATATTCGCCTAGTGTCTGCAGAAGTCGGGTTCTCTTTTCGAGCGATCGCTGACTATACCAAGCGCGTGGCCGAATGTAATGCGAGCGGAGTCGGCGATTGGGAATCGGAGCAAGGCGGATGAATACCTCAGGTTTGTTTACATCAGCTTTTTTCTAAGGGCGAACGAAGAACAGTGTCGAAAATCCTGCCACCGTCGGGACTTGAAACTAGAACCTCCCGGTCAGAGGCACTGCTGTGACATCAGCTCATACCGTGAGCCACCTCTTCCGGTCAGTAGTTGAAGACACCCTGAACGTATACAAAGAAGACTTGCCGCGGGACAATGAACGCAGTAGTTGAAGGCTCCATGAATGTCTATAGAGAATACTTGCCGCGGAACAATGACCTCAGTAATTGAAGACCCCCTGAACGCCTTTAAAGAAGTCTTGCCGCGGGTGTGGCGCGAGCACCTGCTTTCCCGTTCTCAAGGCCGCGGCAGCCCGGGCCGCGCCGCCCCATCGCCCCGCGCCACCGGCGGGTGATTGCAGCGGGAGCCCGGCGCCTGTTCGCGGCAGCCGCGCCCGCTCCACGCTTCCCGACGCGAGAGAGCGCTTCAGTTCAAAGTTACAATATTATAGCTTGGCAAAGAAAACGAATGTTCTAAAGTGCATTTCTATTTGACAGTGATCTTATGTTTCATTAGCGTTCATTTATAAGATTTATAGCAATGTATTCACATTCACAGTGTAACACAGTCACTGTAGTTACTTTAGTTTATTTATTTATTTATTTATTTTACGTCAAAAAAACAGTTAGAAACTGCGTATGACGTGCTATGGGGAAAAGTGAATTGTGTGCACATTTTCAAAATTCTGTGATCCCTACACTAAGTCATATACTACTTAAATTTTGAATTTTTGAAAGGGAGAAAAAAAAACTCCCATGTAATAAAATCTATTTTCAAGGATAAACAAGCAATAAATTTTGAATTTTGAAAGGGAGAAAAAAAAACAAAAAAACTCCCATGTAAAAAAAATCTATTTTCAAGGGTGAATAAGCAATAAATTTTGAATTTTGAAAGGGAGAAAAAACAACAAAAAAAACTCCCATGTAATAAAATCTATTTTCAACATAAATAAGCAATAAATTTTGGCTCTTATTACTTCCTGCCGCGACAACATGGACACGATAATTTGAATAATTGTATTTCCCACTGAATTCTAGAAGACGTGCACAGAAAATGAAGTTACATTTATGTCCAGAAGCAAAACAGGGGCCATCTCAGCATTTGCTCAATGGATCAGGGAAACTGGACGAAAAACCTGATCGAGATGGGGGTCATTGACCCGGAAGCTGTTGTACAATAGTTGTTACAGGTTGTTTATACTCATTTATACAGTCCAAATGGTAAATAATGCATTATGTATCATTGTTAAAATTAATGTTACTTTTCTTGTGATGCTCAGTATAGTCTCTAATTGTATAGAAACAGTTATGCAGCAGAAACGATTTCACTTGGGATTTAAACTTTTCTATTGAATTTAATCGTTTAATGTCATCTGGCAAAGTGTTGTAAAATAATGTACATGTATTGTATGTGAATTTTTTGTAATAAGCTGTTGATACTGTCACCTGATGAATATGATTTCTACGTCGAGTGTTATAGTAATAGACTTCGGCATTTTCTGAAAAAATATTCCCGCCCTTGAGCAAGTCATTTTTTACAAAAACCACTGATTCGTAAATAAAAAGACACGGTAATGGTAGAATTCCTAGATTAATGAAGAGAGGCTTACATGAATCACGTGGGTGGGATTTGGTTATTATTCGTACAATTCGTTTTTGTAATCTAAAAGTCTGGGAGCTATAAGATGTATTTCCCCAGAATATTATGCCATATCTCAGGCGGGAATGAACATTCGCGAAGTATACACAACGAGCAGAATGAAGGCTGACTGAATTTGCAAGAATTCTGAACGCGTAGCATAATGAACTTAATTTTGTGTTCAAGTCATTTAAATGGACGTTCCATTTAAGGTTTGACTGAATTGAGAGACCTAAAAATTTTGTTGCTGGGTTACTCCTTCGGTCGGTTTACTGTAGGTTTTCCCAATCTGTTTTGGTCTGCGTCTCTTTTTGTGTAACATTAAAACAGTCGAACCCTGACAGTAATTAACTTTACCTACTCCAACTAATGAAGATTCTATAGTACTTGATTCAAATATTTCAGTACTTACAAAACTTAATTTATTTCTTAGTTAATAAATAAGTTCAAATTTAAATGTTAAGGCAAATATCACAATTCTTTGCAATATTTAGTATCGAAAACTGCCGAAGCGAAAATTAAAGGATACGAAACAGTAGTTTTATCATTGAAAAATGTATGTATTTGGCATTTTAGGGTCGGATTAAACCTACTTTTGCGCACTAACTGTGTTCCCAAACCTGGGCACTGCTTTTTTGGTGTGTGTGTGTGTGTGTGTGTGTGTGTGTGTGTGTGTGTATTATCCACGCCCGGGTGTAAGGGAGATGCGCGGCGAGCCTGATATATTCCCATCACCCTACATAGCTTATATGGCCAGCCTGAGATTTCGTTTCTTACACTGCTATAGAAACAGACGATTTGTATGAGAAAGTTACAGCGTCATTTTTGTTTCGTCGGGGAATCGAACCCGCGACCGTCGCACACGACGCTAGCAGGCTGTCCATAAGTCACTCGAAGGCTCACATTTAAGAAATAAAATGCAAATTAAAAATAATCCACAAATTAAAAATAACTTTATTTTAAAATAAAAATTAACTGAAAAATGACATTTCTGAGTGCTTTTTAAGTACGTTGATTCTGCGGTTTTCCTTCCCCGCACTTTGCTTCGCTAGAATCGACATTGCATGAACAGGCTGAAAGTTTGCGCTTCGCGTTGTCTGATACAAAAATATTAATTTTCGTTTCCGGGACACATTTTACGCGATAAAAGATTTTAATGTTTTTAATTAATTTGAAACTAGGAATTAAAATCGTATATATTTTGAACTAACCAATAAAAAAATATTTTTTTAAGTGGCCAAAGGAAAAGGTAGTCAATATTTATTTGCCGTCCACCCTCAATTTTCTTAAAGAAACTATTAACACCTAAGAAAGTTGGAAACGACCTCAAGAGTTCGATATCAACAAATTTATAAGTGACAGTTTTAGAATTTCAGACGTTAAAATTTCATCATCAAAATAGAGAAACTATGGTGAAGTACGTATGTATTTAATCCCTTTACCGGTGATTTGTCGACGACTATGCGAAGCTTCGCGATTAAAATATATGAAACCCACAACACATTTCTATATGTCTTTAAATAAAAATTATTTCCAAAATTGGAAGCGATAATAGTCACCCCAGGAGAATATTAAGTAATTTCCCCCTGTATCCCGATCATAAACTCTTTTGAGCGTTAGGTGTAAATGATAAAACCCATAAGATCTACATAACACTTCCTTGCGGTCGAGCAGTTGGGAAAGCTACATGCGCTACATTAAGGACTTACTAGTAGCCCGTACTCGCCAAAGCTGAACTTCTATTTGCGCTACATTAAATATACTAAAAAATAATTTATTTTCTCTCCGATGGCGCTGCTAGCCTAACACCGCGCGCTCACAATAAAGCCGGGGTCTTTTGTGCTTTGCGGATTAATTCTTCCACGTGAAAGTTTCATCAAACATAACATTGAATTACTTTGTGCAACTACGTTCACGGACACTGCAGCATAGTAACGCTGTATAAGAGATTTCTGTAAGATTGAGTAACATTTAATTACGCAGTTCAATTCATAACAGTGATAATTCTGTACGTTTGCAATCTTTCATATATACAGGTGTCCGGGGAGGAAACGTCGAAAATTGGAAAATAAGCTCTTATGACAATTTTAAGCACGTTTTGTCTCATAAACTACTTGGATATTCTGAATGCCTGAGCCGAAATAAGCACTCAAAAGTTGGTTTGGAACAATCCTTTCTAGGCAAAAATTTGTATTGCGGAAACATAAAAACACTCCAGAAACATTAAATTATTTATTATTTACAGAAGAAGTGAATATATTTGTTCAGAAAGAAAAATTAACAGAGAAATAAAAAGCAGTCGAATTGCGTAAATTGGGCGCTTTTCATTTATGGGTTAATTTTTCTTTCTGAACAAATATATTCCTTTCTTTTGTAAATAATAAACAATGTATGTATTTTTGGAGCGTTTCTATGCTTCTGCAATGCAAATCTTTGCCTAGAAAGCATTTTTTCAAACCAACTCTTTTGAGTGCTTATTGTGGCTCAGTCATTCAGAATATCCAAGTTATCCAGTTATCTAGAATATCCAGTCGTTATTACGACTGAATCTGAAATAAGATAGCGGAGTAAGATTCAAAGATAACGCTAGAGATTTCCTCATTTATGTCAGATATTAACAAACTGCTATTCAAATTTAAGTATTTTTTGCTAGATCAGCCACTAATGCGATTACACATTAATGTTAACAAAAGTTGTTTCAGTCACTGAACTGCTAGACATTGTGGAAACATATTTGCATTAATGCATTGCGTAAAGAACAAAAGAGAAGCAGTTATCAAGAGGCAGTGATGCGAACTACTGGCTGATTAGGATTTCAACCATAAACGTAAAACTTTCATCGAATTCCTTTTAAAACTTCCATCGAATTTTCCAGATATTTTGAATTAATAGCTAATCAAAATGCCGCTTTCGATTCTCGGATGGGGCAAAAATTCAACTGTGGCTTATCACTATCATGCTCCAATGCAAATAGCTGATTGATAATGCGAACGCTTCTCGCAAGTAGAGAATGCCAGATAGATGGCGTAAGGGGTTGCGACCTGCATACCACAGGTGTCCCGAGCCCACGGCCGTCGCTTCCGACGCCATGGCATGTCCATTTATGTGCTCTAGCACTACAGTCTCGTCTGACTACGAGAGAGAAAGAGAGAGAGGGAGGGAGAGAAAGAGAGAGAGGGAGGGAGAGAAAGAGAGAGGGAGGGAGAGAAAGAGAGAGGGAGGGAGAGAAAGAGTGAGTGAGTGTGTGTGTGTGTGTGTGTGTGTGTGTGTGTGTGTGTGTGTGTGAGAGAGAGAGAGAGAGAGAGAGAGAGAGAGAAATGAAGATATGTTTTATTGAAGTACTCACTAAAACGCATTCCCCACCCACCCCCTTCTTCCCCTTACTCTCTTCTCCATTCCTTCCCATGATTCTCCACCTCCAATCTCACTACAGTCCCTTCAATCGGTGACCTAGAACTCACAATGAAACATTCCACCAATTATGATTTCCCATTTCATACTAATCTATGTATGTAACGCCGCGCTCCTCAACGATTTTTATTGAAGTAACAGAAGGGTCTCTTTTTTCTGGTTTTGTGCTACTGGCCTAATAATCTCTTTTTCGTAATAATAGGTTTTATATGTAACTTTTCCTTATCTAATTAACAAAACTCTAGAAAATAGAGAATTACCAAAATTGAAGGAGGAGAAAATTTGGAGACTGAATATTGTTGAATTTGGAAGATGTTAAATAATTTTACTTTTAATATATCAAATTTTAGTTGCATGTGTTGTTGTAAGGCTTCTTTGCTTATCTATCATTTCTGCAATATTTATTTTTTGAATACATTTTAACTTTTTCAACCCTTCTTTGTAAGATGAGAGAGTATTGTAATCGTGTGCTGGAAAAGGGCGAATTTTTGACAGGAAAACTCTTATTGCTGGGTCGTGGTAACAAAAAAGTGGATAAATCTTGTTCCTACTGTAATTTGTAACTTACTTCTTGTAATTTACTTCCTGCAACGTCCTAAGGTGGCACATGGGATGTGTACTAGTGATGCGCTCCCTGGTGCGATTCTTGGTTTGATTCCCGGTCGGAGCAAAAGTAGAGTTGTAGCTTTCCATCAAAATCGTATCAGAAAGTATAGCTGTATAACGAAGAAAAGCTCAAGCAGGCAGACTTTTTCAGTTACGTTGAAGGGAATACATGTTCGCCACAAGCCTTTCATATCCACCAAGCGTTGGAATTAAAGAAGGCTCAGGTATGGGCATACCATTAACTAGCCGACAAAGTGGGACAATAGACCCCAAATGCCAAATATGTAGTACATACTTCCTCTAACACGTTGGGTAGTTAGAATCCATGTTTTGTGGATCCTTAAAACCGAGAAATCGATTGACGGCGGAACATATGCCTGTTAGTCTGTGCTTCCGTCCGAGTTGGAAGCTAGCACCAAAACCCGTTCAACCGATTTTCTCCAAAACCGATATACCTCGATTCATTTAAAGGAAATAGAGGCCATCTAGATTGAAACGCATATTTTGATTTTTAGGTGTACTTTACATTAAGCCGTAACATTTTCAAAATTTTCTCAAAAATGGCCCAAAATGTTTTGATTAAAATTTGTCCCAAGAAAGCCTTAAGGAAATGGTGCAAGTCACATTTTCCTTAAACTACATGATTATTCGAACAATTTCAAAAGTTTTTCAAAATTTTACATTTTTTCGGCGACTTCCTACAACTACAATATTGCAGATAGAGATTTTGTGCTTTCTCGCCCTTACGTATGTATTTTTTCAAGAAAATCATCTTTAAAAATGTTAGTTGTTAAAAATGTGCTTGAAGTTAACGGAATTTATAAAAAATTTCCCAAAACCGCTCCAAATTCTTTCTTCAATTTTTTCCCGTGAACAGAAAGAGGAGTGCTTATAAGAATGGCGAGGTTCAATTTTAGTTCAACTATCTGAATGTTTGATAATCGAAAACGTTAGAAATAATTCGAAAGAAAATATTTCATTTAAAACCAAAGCTTCATCTTCAATATTGTACTTTTGCTTGTTAATTTTTTGTAATTTTTGAAAATACGGAGAGTTTGTCGAAAATGGGAGTAGCACAAATTTTTATACCGACCATTGACACAAAGAGAAAATTTAAAGAAAAAATTGGAGAAATTTGGAGCCTTTTTTTAAAAAAATGTTTGAAATTGCCTAATTTTAACGCAATATTACGCGGATTACTCTTATTTTCCAAAAACTGTACTACATAACCTTATTTCTTGCTCTAATATTCAACAACAGATTTTATTCAGGAAAAAAGTCTCTTAAATCCTCTAGTTGTAGGAGGTCGCCAAAAAATGTTTCAGCTTTCGCAATTTTCAAAAACTCAGTGATTTCAACGAAAATGAGGCATGTGACATTCTTTTAACTATCTTTTGCTATATTCAAGTACAAAGTTTAATAAAAAAATTGGAGCCATTTTTGAAAACTTTGAAAACATGGTCGAGGCTTGTAAATTACTGCCTAAAAATTAAAATATCCGTTTCAAACTCGCAGGGCCTCGAGTTCTTTTAAATTGATTGGGAAATATTTATTTTTGAGAACACCGATAAAGCAATGGCGAGTTTTAAACGGATATTGGGATTCTGAGTGATAATTTACATAAAGCACACATTTTGAAAATTTTTTAAAAAATGGTTCAACATTTTTTGATAAAAGTTTGTTCTTGAGTAGCATAAAAGTTGCATAAAATGACGCAAGTCTATTTTCGTTAAATCCTTGAATTTTCGAAAATTGCGAAAGTTAATTTTTTCGGAATCTTCCTACAATTGCAGTATGAAGATACTTTTTTTCATAATAAAATCTATTGTTAGAAGTCATATCTTGAAATAAGGTCAAGTACAATGCTTTGAAAATGTGAGTAATGTTCACGTAATTTTGCGTGAAATGTATGCAATTACTAAACAATTATTTTCTCAAAAACTGCTTCGAATTTTTCTTTTACATATTTTTCTCGCATGCCCCAAACAACGCCAAAAAAGTGATGGTCCAATTTCTTGCGTTTTCTGATTTTCCGTCAAATTCTTAATAAAGTTCGTGAAAACTACTCGTTTTTGAAAAAAACGAGTAGTTTTGGCGTAATTTCTGCGTGAACGTAAATCAGTTATTTTAAAAAGTATCAAAAAGTCTCCTAGTGTTTTCTTTATTTTTTCCTCGCGTAAAGTAAAGGAAGCTAAAAAATGACGCACATCTCATTTTCGTTGAACTTTCTGACAATCCGAAAATTGCTGACTTAGACATGATGAGAGAAAGTATGTGGAGTTTTACGTCCACTAGTTTATAACACCAGAGCTTTTGGAAAGATGCATTTTAAGGATATAAGATGTCATTTTATAAAAATGACGCACATCTCATTTTCGTTGAACTTTCTGACAATCCGAAAATTGCTGACTTAGACATGATGAGAGAAAGTATGTGGAGTTTTACGTCCACTAGTTTATAACACCAGAGCTTTTGGAAAGATGCATTTTAAGGCGTTCCCGTGAATTAGGTTCTTTGCTTGGAATTCGTTATTTGATAATTCAATGTACATTTCCTGTGCTCTTAACTAATTTTGACTTCCATATTCATCGCCGATGGCAGACACAGCAAGTCTATTATGTTTCTTATCAAAGTGTATTTATAATGAATGGAAGAAATTTTCCAAGGATTTAATTTTGATAGACATATAGTCAGAGCTATTTTATGGTGTCAGTGAATGACTTTACCGTGCAGGTGTTCAATAAATCCCAGAACTGGAAAACCCCCGGACCTTATCGCAAACAAAACTTTTTATTATACGAATGGTCATTGAAGACCTGCCGATTACTTTATTCAAGCTCTCCACAATCCTGATTTCATACCCAATTTCCATTAAAGAAAATATATTTCTGATCTTTTAAGAAGTAAAGGAAGGAAGTAAACAACGTTAAAATTATAGGGCAATAGTCTGCTTGTCAATTAATTATAAGATCAAACCAATGATTGGGGAGAAAGTCTTGCAAAATTGTGGAGAGACTAACAAAAAAGTAAAGCGACGTAAACGTATCATTAAGGAATCTATAGTCCGCAAACACCAACTCACTACAGACATGTTTTGCATGTAGTGTTTGTTTTCCTCGGAGGTGGAGGTGATTTTTCCCGCTGGATGGTGCGATCCGACACCGAACTACTGGTTGACTAGCGCGGTTTTCCCCAACCGGATATCTCCCAACACCGGGGCACCACTCCAGCCGTGACAAGCTGTAAGCTCCTGACCGGTCTTCCGGCATGTGTGGTAGTGTAGTGCATATAAGTATAAGTATGTGGAAGTAACGGGTGAGGATAGGCCAAGGGAGAGGAAGAAAAGATGGCGCGTGGTCCGTGGCCCGTTTGCTGCTCGGTTACTGCTCTGGCATTCACCTGGTGTTGATAGGAGAAACCATGGAAAACTGCCTATCAGAGTTCCGGCCGCTAGAATTCTCCTCCTGACTGCAACCGTACTCTACCTAGCTATCTAGCTAGTATCAAAATTTCTGCCACCGTTGGGACTCAGCTTAGGACCTCCCGGTAAGAGGCACTGCAGTGACATCAGTTGATGCCCTGAGCCACCTCTCTCGGTCCCATAGTTTTAAAACAAGCACAAATTAAGTAACGGAACCTACTCATATGCTTCATTGATTACAAGCAAGCTTTTGATTTCGTTACGAATAAATGGTTAAACAACTTCCTCGAAATATACAAATCTTGACCATTTGTATTCATTTACCTCCAACCTATTCTTCTCCAAAGCGTTGACGGTCGTTAAGATTTCAGTCGGTCGGGCTCTGGGTGTGCCGGCGCTCGGCGCTCGCACTTGCGGGCGACTGAGGCCTCATCGCCCGGGGCGAAACAACCGCGCCCGCCGCGCCCACCACGTCTGCTTCGCCCCGCCTCGCTCATCCGAAACTACGGAAACAACTGTACACAGCAGTTACGGATGTTAGAAAAGTACATCTTAAGAATGTTATAGATTTTAGTAAATTAGTGTAAGACTACAGAAACAAAACTGTAAACAGTAGTTATGGATATTAGAAAAGTACACCTTACGAATGTTATAGATTTTAGTAAATTAGTGTAAGACTGCAGAAGCAAAACTGTAAACAGTTGTTACAGATATTAGAAAAGTACTCCTTAAGAATGTTATAGATTTTAGTAAATTAGTGTAGGACTACAGAAACAAAACTGTAAACAGTAGTTACAGATATCAGAAAATTACTCCTCAAGAATGTTATAGATTTTAGTAAATTAGTGTAACAGTACAGAAACAAAACTGTAAATAGTAGTTACGGAAGTTAGAAAAGTACACCTTAAAATGTTATAAATTTTAGTAAATTAGTGTAAGCAGTAAAACTTTTTGTAAAGTCGTAAGTTCGATTGAAAAGAATGAAGATGAATAAAAAACGGGGTCATGAGATGATTAACAAAAAGAACTTTTAGCGCCATTGAAAAAACACGTTCGTAAAGTTTTATTTTTTTCGAACCTTTCTTCATTATTTTTAATAAATCATAACATATACACTCTGTGTGTGACGAACATTTTATTTACGACCCCCTTGTGGTACTCAATAAATACTCATTAACATTTTTGTCATGTTTCAAGCTTATTTTAATACACTTTTCGATATTAAAATATACTCGTTTTTTAGTTTGAACATTAATTTTTAGTTTAATATTAATAATATAATAAATATTGCCTAATTTAAAGTTCAATATTATTTTAATTATCATTTCCTACTTTAAAAGTCGTATAATTTTTAATTTCATCTATCACAAAGCTACTAATAGGGGAAAGAGAAGGGGAGAATTCATTTTTTGTCAAACCCACCCCTTCGATCTTGTTCTTCACAAGTATTGGCTCCATCTCCTTGAAAGAGAACGTATCATTTGAATGACCCAACGGAGTAAGAAAATTAAGTTGTTATAGATAACTACACCAATTTGCACAAGTTTCTTCAAGAAATATTAAAATGACAATAATGACAATCAAATAAATGCAATAGTATTTAGTATTTTTCCGGGACTTCTTCTTATAAATGGAATCATTAGTTAACATACATTCATAATATTAAAATGTAACTATGACAAATATTCTAATAATATATAGTTAAAAATAATGTATTAATTAATGAACCGGAAAAATACGAAATACCAGTTAAATAATTTATCTTAAGGGAATCACGTTTATGTCTGTATTCTTAATGTTAATATCCTTTCGTTTCAATTACTTCGTATCGTTATTTCTCCCTCTCCCATCTTCTCCTCAATCAATGATTTGGATCCACTACTACCCCACTGACACACATAACGGAATGTAGGACAAAATCACCCAAGCTGAAATCAACTTTCTCTAAATAAACGGCTAGTCTGGAAACTTTTGTGCAAGAATTGAAGGATTACTTCACTAATAAATAACATATCCACTTCAATATATTACATAGGGAAATAGACCTTCACGTACATAGACTATGATTGTTGTCTATTGTCATATTGTTTGAACTAGCTTTTCAAACTAGGAACAAAATTTGTGGCAATTGCCATAAAATTACGCGAAAAATACATTCTATTTTCGAGAAAAATACTGTTTTCAAGAAATCCCTAAATTTCGAAACAGTTGTCGAGTAGTCACGGAATCGCGATTTATAAAATATGTTGGTAGAATGTAGTCCCAGAGGGAAACTGATTTTTGAGAATATCATTTCATGGACAAGAAACGTTTTGAAACCGGAACTGCCAAGTCTGTTTTCCATTCAACGTAATATTAAATAGTAACATCAATAAAGTGATAAAAATTAGTAATAGTTTCTTCATTCTCAAAATATTTTATGAGTTTCTCGACACTTTTTTCTTGTACAACTAGACTGCGCAGAATTTTAGTCTGAACCACTTTAACAATTTTCTCCTAATACGTTTCTCTCGCTTTCAGTCGCATTGTCTTTTTACGTCTAAAGGTGCGACCGTCAGTCTATCGCAGCTTCGTGCCCATTAAAAACCGGACTTGAATCCCGGACTTTCCACCTGAAAGTAGAGTTAGGCCAAGCGGCTTCACGAAATGCTCTCAACGGGAATCGTTCTTTTCTCTTCTACTTGCTTCAACAAAACTGTTTCAACATTATTTCATCACATTATGATTAATATCGTCATCATTTAGCACTTTTGCTATCTACACTTCTTTTGTTAAGTTGTTTGTTTTTGTTGAGTTGTTTCTTTTCAATTTCCTCAATAATATTATGTTGTAGATTCATTATCTCCTTAACCCGTTCATTTCTAATTCTTTCCCTTCTCGATATTGCTGCCGCTCTTATGAGGAAATCCATTTCCAGGGCTCTCAATTTTCTTTTCTGTTTGTTTTGGAAGTTGCCATATTTCTGCTCCATACAATGTAACACTTTCAATCATACATTTATATATTCTAATTTTTGTTTTCTAGCTTATATTTGGATCACAGATCAAAATTTTTCTTCCTTTAATGAGTCGGGTTTTACATTCCTTTCCACAAAAACCCTGTTTTCCTATTGTTGTTCCCTATTGTTTCCTTAATGTTAAATACTGACTAGTGATTACGCAATCGATAACAGACCTCCTTCCTCTTACCTTATCTTTCCAATTGAACACATGAGCTTATCTTTACGTTAGAAGTCACCGTTTCTAATTGTAAGTTCAATCTGTTCACATATTTGAATCAATCTTCTTTCATTTGAATTTTTCACCTCTTCTCCATGTTATCCAACGACTTTTGAACTCTCAGATTTCCTACTGTAGCATTAAAATCGCCCAATAAAATAAGTTTATATTATGTATTTATCCCACATTCACTGATTACCCCAACTATTTTTGAATAAAATTCCTCTAAAATACTAGTATCTTTATGTTCATTCGGCGCATACACTCCAAGAATCGTCATTTTGTATCTTTTGTACCTTTCGTCATTTTGTATCTATCGTCTTTTTTGTATCCTTTCTAAATTTTCTTCAATCAGCTTCTCGTCTATAGCTTTACAACCTTTAATACGATTTCCGAATTCATTTTTTATGACTATGGAAATCCCTTTACAACCCCTCCCTGATCCCCTCTGACCCCACCCCTTTGACCTGTACGATATGGGAGGCCCTGCCAGTAGCTACGCTACCGCCGGCATGGCTCTCAGGATCACTGGAGTACTCAAGCTCCACCACCAACGACAAGGTCACGTACTCCCTAGGTGGAGCATCCTCTCACTTCATAATTCAAAATTCAAGGCTTAACAACCTTGTCCTACGAAGGCATACAGCTGAAAAGCTGATCCCCATAATTACACACGTCTCTCTCCAGGATTGAATATAACTGGGCCACGGAAGAAAAAGTGTAGCGTTGTCGAAAATGACCAACACCATAATAATAATAATAATAATAATAATAATAATAATAATAATAATAATAATAATAATAATAATAATAATAATAATAATAATAATAATAATAACATACAATGTATATTATTTAATAATAATATCAGCGTTCTTTGCAAATGAACACCAATATTTACTGACTTTGAGAACTGTAAATATTGGGGAGGGGGAGTATAACAGGTTGAAGCATGACGCTTGTCACGCCATCTTTACCCCGCTTCCAAAATCAAAATAATAAAACTATCTTAAAATACCAATTACATGAACTGTTCAGAGGGCCATGGAAGTGAGTAGTAACCGGAGAAGACTAAATGAAAAATATTCCTAATATCCTTGAAACCCTAAGTAGGTTACCTGCAGTACTCGCAGTAAAAGGATAAAATTATTATTATTATTATTATTATTATTATTATTATTATTATTATTATTATTATTAAAAACAACAACGACAACAAGCCGACTCCCGTACCGCAGAGTGGTGCGGCAGCCGTGGGTATCGCCGACGAGGCTTCAGGTTCGAGTCCTGCGCAGGCATGGTCATATTTGTGACTGTCCCTTCACCTCTTTTCATTATTCTATCACCCCATAATTCATAGTTAAAGGCTTAACAATCTTGTCTTACCAAGAGATACGGCCTAAAGAGCTGATTCCCATAATGACACACGTTAATCTCTCCGGGATAAATAAGACTGGGTCTCGGGAGATAACGAGTAGCGTGGTCAAAATTGGCCGATACGCATATAATAATAATAATAATAATAATAATAATAATAATAATAATAATAATAATAATAATAATAATAATAAACTACTTCCCGTGCGGAGTTGATAGTTTCCCATCGGGAGCCTCCCCATTTGGTGGATAGTGGAATGCTCACCAGATATGGAGGGTACCGGTGAAAATAAATATCCTATCATCGAAAATCCACTAAAGCCTGTCTGGTATTCAGTGGTTAATGGTCAGCGTCTGTTCACCTAGATGGTGCGGCTTACACATTCTTCTTGATCTCAACAATCAAGTCGTATTTCTCGTAGTCTTTCTCTGGAAGGACCACCACCAAACGTACTTTTCTACTTGAAAACCAAACATGATGAGTACACTAGAATTGAATACACTACCCCGGGCACCAGTCGTAAGGCTGGCTCTACCTGGTCATCGGATTGCAGGGGATCAGGTACATCTTGTTACGTCTATGGTTGAGAATTAAAAGTCTTCAAACTTGTTACGCACAAAACAGAGACATTTCATTGGTGCACTTAATACTAACACTCTGCAAAGTGGGCAAGATTGAACAACTTACAGACACACTACAAAACTTCCACATTAAAATCCTTACAATCCAGGATATCATTTGCTGACGGAAATCAATTTATACAGCAAATTATAGAACCTAAAAAGGAAAATCGGCAGTTAAAAGTAATGAGAAAAAACTCGAACCTTGAGTACAGGATTTGCAGTCCACAAATTCATCAGAGATTGGTCATCGACTTCCATTCCACCTGAGAACGTATATCAACGCTCCCCGTCAAATCGGCTAACAAAGCACCTTGATCAACGCACACGCACCCACAAACGACAACAACAAGAAAACCCCCCAGGAAGTAGATGCCTTCTGAAATGAGTTGGAAAGCACGAGCAACAAAATTGCCAAGCACTATGTAAAAGTACTATTAGACGACTTTAAAAATTAGGACAAGAGAAAAAATTCAGGAAAATAACAGGAGTCCATACAGCTGACAAGAGAATTAACAAGAATGAGGAAAGATTAATAAACGTTTGCGAACATTTTGGCGTTATAATCATTTCAACACAATCCGAGAAACCCAAGAAGAAACAATATAGTTGTAATTCGCCCAAAATAATGATAAGTGAATTCCAAATATATCATATGGAAATCTCCAGGAACAACACAGCAGAAATTCTGAATGCGAAAACATGAAGCTTTTTTGAATCAGACCATCACCTTCTACAGAAAAAGAACAGTTTACAACCCAACAGGAGAACACTGTTTACCAGGTATTGAGGATCCATATCCATTAATGCAAAATTGAGACATTACAACACTGTCGTACTTCCCAAGGCACTATATGCAGCTGAAATCAGAGAAAAAAACAAATCAGAGGGCAAACGAAAATCGAAGAAATAGAGAAGCAAGGAAGATTCTCAGGAACATTTTTGGAACGGTATAAGAACAAGGAATCTGGATGAAGAGACCAGCATAAAAAATTTACAAACACACTGACAAGATTACGGATACATTCAGGACAAGAATAATGCAGTTCTACGGACACATACACAGAATAAATCAAAACAGGATTTAAAGGTGTGTTCTTACAGTCAACTTAGGCAAGGGAAGAACGAAGTGAATAAAAGAAGTCGAGGAGTACATCATACAAGCACACACAACAATAAATGATGCAGAAGATAGAAAAGAATGGCACACTATCAAAAAACATACATTTGGGCACAACACAGAAGAGGCCAGGATGTAAATAGACAGCGGATCGAAAGAAACAACACAGTGAATACATCAAGAAAATTTGGGCACAGAGAAGACGTAAACAATCATTCATGTTCAAACGCTCTCATTAAATAATAATAATAATAATAATAATAATAATAATAATGTATTTGGCGTTATTGGGTCGGTAGTCCGACTTTGCCGGCCAGCTACCGGTGTCCCATATGCCTAGGACGAGTTAAATTTCCATGCTTGGGGGTAAGAGCGACAGGAGGCGAGCATGACGTATTCTCTTCACCGTAACTAGCAAGATCCACCTGCTTGCGCTTTTCCTTCGTCATACAACTACAGAAACTGGGACGATTTTAAAGGGAAGCTGGAACTATTTTTACCTCGACCGAGAATCGAACCCAGGATCACAGCACGGAAAGCTAGTATGCTGCCCATGAGCCATCCCAGATGATAATAATAATAACAATAGTAATAATAATAATAACAACGCCAAATACATACAATACTTTATTATTATTATTATTATTATTATTATTATTATTATTATTATTATTATTATTATTATTATTATTATTATTATCTTATTGGTACATTTGAATGAATTGCACAGATATACAAAATCAAAGCACAATACATCTTTTTTTTAAAAAGAATTTATAATACATTGTTTCCCATGAATTTCCGCACTATCCTTGTTGAAATAACAACTACCTTCTGCATGGGTTTGTACAGGTCTTCATTCAAACCCAGCTGCTTAAGGCCCCCAATCAGACTCCTAGGGATGTCTCCGGTGCTTGAAACAATTATCGGGGTAATGTTGACTCTTTTCATATTCCACTGTTTCTCAACGGGTTCAATAAGATTTGCATATTTACTGATTTTTTTCAGTGTATTTGCTTTGAATGTTGCCAGTATTTGGAACAGAAACATCAATAAGCGTGACATGTTTCTCACACTTGTTAATCACAACCAAATCCGGTCTGTTGTGAATCACTGTCTGATCTGTTAAGATAGTTCTATCCCAATACAAGCGCCACTCTCCGTTCTCCAGAACACTCATAGGTTGGTACTTAAAGTACGGTACCTTATCTTCAGTCAGAAGACGACATTTGAGAGCCAACGCTTGATGTAAAATTTTGGTTACCGAATCATGTCGCTGTTTATATTCGGTGCCTACCAAATGTGTACAAATTATTATTATTATTATTATTATTATTATTATTATTATTATTATTATTATTATTATTATTATTATTATTATACTTCACAATATTGTCAATATTTATTAAACTAATAGCTGAAATTATTACGAAACTAATCTAAACCGACTCTGAAACGATGTGGAAAATCTGAGGAGACCTAAAATAGTCCTCTTATCTTGAACTTTTCACACACATGATGTGTTATGGGAAAGGGCGGGGAGGGGCGTGTTGATGCAACACGCATGACGGTTGTGTACGGCAAATTGCTTCTCACGCAGACGCTATTTTGGGTTCTGTTAAGTTAATCTGCATGTCGGAGCTGGATAGTTAAAAAAATATGAATCAAATGTACATAAATATACACTATACGCATGGAAATGTTAACATTACGAAAGTAGTCTGGAGACGTCTGACGAATGTTAACCCGTAAGTGGCCACTTCTGGAATCATCCGAAAGAATATCAACCGTGACTCTTCAAAACACTCTCAAAAGTACCCTTTGGTCAAACGTATCTCTCAATTAGATCTGTTTTACTAAGTCTGGTAACTGTTGAAACACATCTGTCATATGATATGTAAAAATTATCTCATGTAGTGGTAATGATGGACGTTCTATGACGCAAGTATCAATTGCTTTTAGATCATTCAGTGAACATCGATTTTACGTTCGTATCGTTTAAAACTTTGTGGATATATTAGCATACATATTGTATGAAAATAAGAATCTAATTGTTTTGTTTGATTTTCCCAGGATTAGTTATTATGGTATGGTAAAGGTCAATTTAACACGGAGATTGTATATGAAAACTAGCGGTGCTATAACAGGACATTCTTTCTTCCATAATTTGTAATTTGCAATTTTCGAAAATTCAGTGACTTCAGCCAAAATAAAGCATGTGCCATTTTAAGTGTTATATGATCCATCCCAGGAAAAACATAAAGGGAAAAGTTGGAGCTATATTTAATAATTTCTTAAGTAAATTGCATTCAAATTAAATAAACAGAGGTTGTCTGGTATCAAGTTTCTATTTCGCTTAAGATCTTTTCGATCGCGTAGCGATCATCGTCAGAGCTGGAAATACATTAATAGATATACATTCTACAGATTAATTATTAATGTATTAATATGTATTATTACTATGTAATATGTATTACTATTAATGTATTTCCAGCTCTGACGATGATCGCTACGCGATCGAAAAGATCTTAAGCGAAATAGAAACTTGATACCAGACAACCTCTGTTTATTTAATTTGAATTAATAAGGTATCTACATTACCAAACCGTCTAATTAATAAATTGCATTCATTTAAAGGAATAGGGTTTAACTAAAATTATACCCGCGAAATGTTTTAAATAATCTTTGCTTTTTACAAAGAAAAAAATTGAGCTAGTTTTGAGAAAATTGTGTTAAGGTTCTCTGTAAAGTACCCCACAAAATCTCCGTTTTCACATTGACAAGTACTCGAACTAGTTCTGATCAATCGGATCGGAATATCAGTTTCGGAGAAAATTGTTTGCGACGTTCCTCATGGCGAAAATGCGTCCTTTTCGCCCTGGGGAACGTCACAGAATGGCAGCCGAAACGTTGGCATCTGTGCCTAGGATGCGGCGTGTCCCGGACAGCCAAACAGGTAATTTTAAGAAATAACTATTATTTCTCCTACAATGGATTTGAACTGGTGGCCTTTCAATTCAAACTTCCATTATTACATAAAGAACCTTCTTTGGTTCTCACAATGACAATTGAAAATTTTAATTTCTTAATTTGAAAAACAAAGAGTTCAGAATACTTTGATAGAGGAGAGAAGCTTATTTTTCACATATATTTGTAATATATTTTCTTAAAGAAGAAGGAGAAGTCCTTATGTAGTTGATTCCTGTTCTAAGTCACATTATTTTTATCGACAGCTCCTGTAGTTTCGTTCTTTGCTTCAAGAGTAAATCATAAATAAAACGAATAACAACATATCTCCTTTTAAGAGTTAAGGCAGTGCCTTCCTATTCAATTATCAGGTTAATAATGACAACTACAAATATAACAACAACAACAATAATAATAGTAATAGTAATAATAATAATAATAATAATAATAATAATAATAATAATAATAATAATAATAATAATAACAATAACAAAAGCTCCGATAACGGCAATGTCTACAACAGAACAGAAACAGACTACTGATGATAGGAAGGTGATGCAGGATTCAGCCGGTCCTTTGAGCACATACTGCCTTCATAGATATTCAAGAGGCACAAACTGCAACAATGGGTGATTACAATCTTCACGCTCATTTATAAAACGTTTGAATGATTGGGATTAAATATCACTTTACACATTGTGTCTAAACAAAGTATATAAATATGAATGGTGTGAAAAAGGAATTTACAAGTGAAGAGTTATGCTACCGCCACCTGATAAATATAATATATTTTTTAATGAAGATCAAACGCGGTATAGATATTATCCAAAGGAAAATATAGACTTAACGCACGAAAGCCGCGAGGTTCTTGTATTATCTGCACCAACTATCTACTCTAAGACAAAATATTTTATAGTTTTCCTTTGAAGTTATTACGACAAAAGTGTACATATGTTTTCTAAAACAGCGAAGAAACTTCGAGCTTGTTGCCTCAGGTCATGTCAAATCGTTCGACAAAATACGTTAGTAGAATATTTTTGTAGTGTCAAAATGACAACTGTAAATATCATTTCACGACCGTGAAGTTGAAATGGAAAGAACCATCTCCTAGACAATTTTTACTTTCTCTGATCCTTTTCTAGCATTAAGTGACAAATATTTTCCTCGAAATTACGCACATTGGAAACTTGAAGTTTTACCACTGATAATAACAGAGTATGCAATTCGCTTTACCTTCATTTTTCATACTTCATTTTCTCCACAACTGTAAAAGAATTCACTCAATATACTAAGGAATACAATTCATCATTCATCAAACGATAATAATATTGAAAACAAACTTTCTGGTTTACTAGCTAGCTTTGTCGAGGAAAGTCAATGTTACACCGTGAGTGGCGAGCATCACATTATGTTAATGGCAAGTCTCGCGAGTTTTAAAAGCTTTGTTAGAGATTACATTTTGCATAAGGCTGCGACGTAAATTCATGTAATCAAGATCATTTATGCAGTTCTCTTGCTGCGGTACTGAATTCTACATCGAACCTTGGTTTCAGTAGTTAAATTACCAAAATTTGAAGAGAGCACAATTTTGAATGTAGAATAGTTTTGCTTTTGTCTCTTCAGTACTTGGTAAGTTTCTTTTGTGAATAAAACATCAACATTTAGCATATGACCGTTATTTCTCCATATCTATCATGTACCAATTTGCCGACAAAATTGTGTTTACGTTGCCGAACTACAAGGAGAATTTTCAAGATATTCATCAGCATGTATGACAAAGGACAGAGCTATAAATCTTAGGGTCGTGCAAATGCACATTCTACACCGTTTTTAACATTCTACCCACTCACCCTCATTTCGGCATAATATGAACCGTGAAGTTTGTATAATTTCTTTGTTAGTGTATTATAAAGATTACTTCTTTAGATTTTCAATGCATCTTCTTTAGATTTTCAATGTAGTACTGACGTGAAAAGGTTATCGTGTGTTTACTTTCTCAAATTTTACTCACATAGTATTATAAAATATATTATAATGCTGCGAAAATAAACGGCAATTTTTCAGCAGAAAAATTTGTATTGTGGGGTCCTCATATCCAAAAAGTGGAGGAATCTTGTTCCTACGTAAAGTACACTACCTTTTCTAATACATGTACGTTGTGTAGTAAAAAATCCACAATTTGTTAGTCCTTCATGCCGAAAAAATTGTTTGACGGCAAAACACCTGTCGTTAACGGCCGCATCTAAACCGTTGAGACTATTTTTTAACGAAATTGATATTCTTTCATCTATCTGCTCTAACTTGAGTGCCTGCGAATTTTCAAAGGATATATTGATTTTTTGGAGGAGGGGTAATTTACATAGAGCCTAAAAAATTGCAAAATTTTCTCAAAAATGGCTTCAAATTTTTGAATTAATTTTTTTCTTGGGATAGACGCTTAAGATATGGTGCATGATTCATTTTAGTTCTGCTATAAATTTCGGAAAATTGCAAAAGTTCAGATTTTTATTTGTCTTTCTACAATATTACTACAATATTAAATGTAGTAATACTTACTACAATATTAAAGATACAGATTTTTCTCTAATGAAATGTTCATTTTCAAAGGGATATCTTTAATAAGGTCATGTACATATTTTAAAACGAGTAGGTTTCGGGTAATTTCTGCTTGCAATTTATAACAAAAAAGATATTAAGGTAAAGAGCTTGGTTTATTCTTTAATATTTCCTCGGATAGAGCTAAGGGCGCTCAAAACATGTCGCAGGGTTGATTTTCGTTGAACTCTCTGAATTTTCGAAAATTGCAAAAATTGCTGATAATACGAGAATGTGCTCCTTTTGCATCACTTTGCTGTTTTATCGCCACTAGTTTTCATGAGACTTGCGAGATCGAATTTCTCACTGGTTCTGAGGACGAACAAATAATGTATCTTTTATTTTACCTATTTCAGAATTCCAGTCCGGTATGAGAGAGGAACTATTTGTGAATGTTTTATGAGTGTCTGGAACTATTTATACAGAAATAAGAATATTTGAAAGGATTATCGTAAATGTTTGCTCGTTTTCACAGCTAGTGCATATTTATTGTTATCTTAGTTACGCATAGCAATTACTTCGTTTGTAGGAAATCTACGCGCTACAATGAAACTGTTCCAAAGAATAGATTATCATATATTTTAAAATTATATGGACAGAAACATTCATATGTGACACGAACAATTGTGCTTTGATGTGCATAAAAAATTGTTTTAAATACATACACATTCATTGCTTTTATTAATGTTATAAAATCAATATTATAATGCATCATTGATTTAAATTTCTAGAGTAACTTGCGAACGCCCGAGATCAAGACTGAAGTCACACAGAAATGCCTAGTAATTTTAAGAACGAAAGAGACTTGCGGTACTAAAGAAATCGCGATAATCGAGATAATGCTGATACTTAAAAATTCAGTCGCATTTTTAATTCCTTCAGGCTGTTTATCGATCCCGGAAAAATATGTGGAACGATTTGAAACAAACGTTTACGATGAATTTGACCAAATTTATCCAATGAATGAATTTACCAATTTACGCACAAAACATACGCCAGAAATACTGAAATAGGAATAAAGGATGCAATTTTTTCTGAGAGTAAAAGAAAATATTTTTGCATTGAAATAGTCACAGAAATGGAGGTTATTCCTCACTGAGAATATAAGTAAGGATATTTTTCATTAAAGTAACTATTATTCTATGAATACCAAACAAGTTTTACACGGACAAATTATCATCGCCGGAGTGAATGCTTTCAATGTTTTTAGAAGCAGACGTGTACACAATTATTAATATTTTCATTACAGAAATACGTGCAAATAAAACATTGTATCGTTAATGAATCATTTGAACCGAATTCTCTGATTACATAAAAATATTTAAAAATGTATCTAAATAATTTACAGTATCATTATCATTGTGATCTTTAGAGGATATTTTATTTGCATTTTAGAAGAAAATATAACAATGGTCACTAGCTTCAAAAATGCTGCTGAAAAAACGTAAAATGGCTTTTCAAAGTAGCATGTACACTGCTCAAGAACAACGAATAAATTACTCTCGTATATACTTACAAGAAATTAGGAATTTTAATACAAATATCCTTCACGAATACTGCGATAACATATGAAATATAGTATATGGGGCTAAATAATATAAGTTCGTTGCATACATAGAACATAAAGAAAGTTGCTGTTACATAACGCAACGCATGAATAGCAAATATTTAATGGCGGACGGCATCTTCCTGGGAGCCTTGCTGTCACATGACATCAGCTTTGTCATAAGTAGAGACGCATTGCATATGATATTTCAGTCAGTACGCGTAATATGAGGATAGGCCGAATAACACACTCATCTATTTTGTATTTTTTCAGTCAAAATCGAAAGATTTTATTTATTATTTCTTTTTTTGGTGGGGGGGGGATTTTCCCCAAGTTCGTGTGCATCTAACAAAACCACAGACACAACTCATATGGCCGGATGCTGCACAGTTTTCTTTCAGTTCTGCATGCATTGGAAATTAGTAATATAAATAATTTAAGTTATGTACAGAGATTTGAAGAATAATGAATGATTGAAGAAATTAACTATTAAAAGCTTTTACACATTTAATATGTATCGCACAGAGGTTGAATTATTGTCTTCATTTGACAAGCTATGCTCTAAACAGATAGTACGTGAGTCAGTAATCCTTCATGTATTTATATGTAAGTGGTGTAATGTCTACAGACAACTGGAACGTTTTGAAGATAGGTTGAGACGAGATGTCGCGTTTTTTCAAATTACGCACAGGAGAAAATACACACACACACACACAAAACTTTCTATTCCTTGGCATGGCATCGGGATGAGGCCCAGGACTCTGCAAAGTTTAATGTGGCTAAAATGTGCCTGAAGTAGCGTTTAGGGTTCCAGCATTTCAGTTTGTTTTTTAATTATTGCTTTTTCAATTTCATTAAATTTATTATTATTATCCAAATTTTTCACTCTCTGCACTATTTGCAGGAATATTCACCTGACCATTGCTCTAGGCTAGATCGATCTCACAGACACAAGACACGAGCGAATGTTGCTCTCTAGACATTTCAGTCAATCGTGTCCCAATCAGCAGTACATCCCAGGAATTCTCTCACTATTATGCAGCTGTCTCGTATTACTGGTTTCCGCATTTGCTCTACACATGAAAATGGTGATTCCAAAACTTGAATTGCATGCACTATGTGTTTTGGTATTAATCCTGTGGTGGGCAAGTTTATCGGTTGTACGTCAATATTCTGAAGTCTCCATTGATGGCGAAGTTCTGGAGACAGTGGTACATATTTCTGAATTTTCAAGTTATAAACTGATTGTACATTGTTATTTTTGACGACTGAAAAATCGATGATCATGCCTTTTTTGATTGTTTAGAACTACTATATCTGGCCTATTGTTCGAAATTGTGGCGTCCGTAATAATGCTTTTGTCACAGTATAGCAACCATTCTTCATTTTCAAAGACTGTAGAAGGATGGTATTTCTAGTATGGGATATTACAGGACTCAAGTCCGTCTTTTCTACTTTTCGTTCATGAATTATTTTACGCATATTATCGTGTCTAAGTTTATAGGCAGTGAAAGCCAAGGCAAGGATGTGCTGGATGTTTTCATGTATCGCACCTTCTACATTCATCACTTTCTTTGGAGGTGTCTCGTATTATACATCGTAACTACAATATTATGGATTACTCTATTATTATTATTATTAACAATTTTTTGTAAATGCATCCTATAAATGTCACAAAATATTTGCATATGCAATACTCGTATAGCCTTGAAAATACTGGAATATTTACTCCTGTAAATGATCGGTGCGATGAAAGGGCGGATTGAAGCTCCGCCCGTGAGAGCAATTGCACCCAAGAGAACGAGAAGCCAGGAGGACGTGAGTGTCGCCGACACGCTGACACCAGGACCAACACGCGTTCAACAGAAAAAACAGCGCCTGCGATGCCAAACACAGGGCGGGGGTGTCCGTTGCAGATGCTTCGCCTCGCCTCACCTCTCCCCTCCCCGTGCCCCCACCACCGCCCACCTCTCCCCGGTGCCCCACCCTCGACCAGCGGCCCACCCTCTCACGTTGGCTCCGCGTCACTCCCTATCCCGCACGGCTCGTCCACGCGACTCCCCCGTCAGCCCGGAGCACCTCGCCGACGTCGACTCCCTGTCTTCTGCAGCCGCTGGCGCTGGCTGCGTCCATCCGACCCCAGTAGCGCCTGCCCCGCCTCCCTCTGCACGCCACCGAACGCCTCGGGGTGCCGGGGTTCCAATCCCGGCTTCGTCGCGGGCTGAATGTACAATTACGTTCCAAATGCGTGGAGGAAAAGGTGGAAGAGGAGGATACGTATGGATAATTTGGCATTGGATAACTGAGGATGAATTATAGTCCAGTACACGCGTCGACAACGTATTTTTTTCTGCAAGTTAAAATCAGACAAAATGTGATTAGTAAGACGACTTTTCTGACCCGATGTATTTTTATTTTAAGACAGTCTCTCAGTGAATAATGTAATAAGTTATACTGACGATGTAATGATAATATTGTACTATAAATATAAAATTCAAAATTATACTTCTACCTATAAAACACATATTCGTTTTGATTTAATTAATTAATTTACAATCTTTATTTACAAACATTCTCTTCTCAATTTAAGAGAATCATTTTAAGCTATCAGATAGGTCCCTTGGTGATTCGTAGATCAAAGATGGGTGACCTCAGGCTTGCTTCAAACTACACCCCATTGAGATGTGGGGGTAGTGACATGAGCCGAAAAACATTCGTGGACTGAGAAAAGATACAAATAGTTTATTGTACCTGCGAATTGACCATACACAACCACTCGCGAAAAATTATTTGAATTCTCGATTGCCACCCTCTGGCGCCACCTACATATTTTGAGAGTGTTTCCTCTCGAGATTCCTTCCGGACCTTTAGGTTTCCTAAAGAAAAATAATCAGTTGAAAACCCACTTTCGGTGTAAATAGATCAGGAAAACAAGTGTTGCCACTGTCCCGATCGTGACGCATTCTTGACACTACATACCAGGATCGAATTTTGCCGCGGATTGGGGGAGTTTTTGCGGCCGACTGGTTTGATAGACAATTTTTTGATAAAAACCAGGCGAATGCCGATATAGTACATTAAGGAACTGACCACGGAATGCATGCGATCTTTCCTTCCTCCATCTTTGTCCATTTTTCCCTCCACACACACACACACACACATTCACACATTAACACTTGCATGCGCTAGACTACCACACATCTGGGGACCAGTCTGGAACTTAGAGCTTGTCCGGGCTGGGTAAGTGCTCCTCTGGCGATTATACCTGGAGGAGAAAACCTCATAAGCGTTTGATTGATCAGTGATTCCGAGCAGGTTCTAAGCTCCCGACTGATCTTCCAAGCAGAGCAGCCTGCCAATAGAATTCTCCTCCAGATAGTGGATGACTTCAATCGAGCTGTCTAGGTTGTGTCGAAAATCCTGCCACCATCGTGACTCGAACCCTATGATCTCTGGGTCAAAGGCACTGCAGGGACATCAGTTGATGTCCTGTTCCACATTTTTTCCTGTCCCGTAATCGTACCTGTAGGTCGGCGCCATATCACACGTTTACGCGGGGAGGGAGATCGTCACCTCCCGAAATATAACACTAAATTTACGAGACCAATGACCATAGCAGTTGACGCGCCTGGAAACACGAAATAATCAATCATGAAAAACGCCCACCTCCAGTTTTGCTTAGACACGTTATTTCAAATACATTACATACAGAGTACGTTTCATATACATTCAAATACAGAGTACGAATCACCTGGCGGATAGTGCATGTTCCTAGCAGGTATCTGGCAAGTAACGAGAGGTAACACTAGAAGACTCATTTCTCTTTTTGTGCACATCATTCTCCTCAACATTATGATCATCTATATTTACATTCCCCACATCTGAACTGAGTTTAAGCTCATGTGCAAGAAATTATCTTCATAAATATTCCCTTTTTTCTTCGTACTTGCCATCCGCTCTCTCGGGCCCATTCAGCGTCGGGCACGCACGTGATTCCCACGACATGCTCAGCCTGCACGACGACACACGGTTTCATTATGTTTTGATAATACTCTCACTTCTTCACTTCACTTTTGCCTTCTATTCAACTTTTTCCCATCTCTATTCACGAGCTCTGAACGTAATGGCCGCATCGTTCACCATTTTCATTCCACTAATTCAGTTATCCTCACCTACCCCTAGAATCTTTAGAGTTTTCCCGACGAACACGGTTCTCAGCAGGTTCTATTACCTGTTGATTTTACCCTCCCTGGTAAACGTCAGTCTCGCCTTCACCTGAGCTTCTATATCTGCCCCGTTCACCTTATTCGCCGACTAACGTAGCAATCATCGTTGTGTTCTGGGTTCCCTGCTTAACCGACACAACTTTTTACACACTGTTTTCGAGATTTTGATTCTTCATTTGTCTGTTCTCTCCGTTTGCTCCTCACGGATATATATCGTGTTTGAATCTACTGTCTCCGATACTCAAGCTTACCAAGCCATCGCGTATTCCTCACCCGCTTCACCCACTGCTCCGATTTTACGTCTTCCCCTCTCCCACTTCCCCACTCTTTCCTGTCACCTCGCCCACACGGGAAGCTCGACCGCCCCATCTACCCCTCTTGCATTGCCTGCTCCTTCGGGGTCGCGACCTTCCACCGTGACCGCTCCTCCCCTGTGCAGCGCGCCCACTTCACCCGTCCCATCCGTGGGGTCGCCCCCCACCACACTGAAGCCGACCGCCCCTACTCGCCCTCTCGCCGTCCTCCGTGTGTGTCCCTTTCCTCACCGCCCGCCACCGCGCCCTCGACACCCCCCTGGCCTCCCCGCTTGCGCCCGGCCGTGGACGGACCGAGCGTGCGTGCAGGCGCGCGTGAGGTAGGGCGCGTGCGCGGGCCCGCGGGGCGACGCGGGGCGGCGCGGGGCGGCGCGGGGCGGCGCGGGGCGGCGGGTGGGTGCGGGCACGGCGGGGTGAGGCGGGCGGCGGGCCCTTTATAGATCGGCGGTCCTCGGCTCGGGCAGCCAGTCTGTCGCCGTCTCCGCTCCCGTCGCCAGCGCTCGCCTAGCTCAGCTCCCGCATCCAGGTAAGTGAGCGGCGCGGAGACGCCGGCGGTTCACCCGCCGCGCTTCGCCGCGCCCGCCCCGCCCACTCCCCGCCCCGCCCCGCCCCGCCAAGCCACCACCCCGCCTATGCACTAGCACTCTGTCCCGGCGTGCTCGCTCGTTTCGCCGCGGCCGCCGCCGATGACCAAGCCAAAGTCGTAAAAAGGCACAATGACTTTCCTTGAGGAGATTCTCAGTTAAACTAAACATTTCATTTGAGACATTGTAAGATATTACACATGTTCGTATTTGATTCTCTTGACTTAAAGCCTTTCCAGATCAACGCATCGTTTTCTATTCAATACTTTCTCTGCTGTCTTTTTCTATTTTCGAGGGGTACATTCTCTCAAAGTCTCAGGTGTACTTCATACGTACGTAGCACCTTGAGAGAAAACGTGGATGAAAAGCGCGCCGCGTGGCGGTGATTTTATGTACCACGTTGCAAGTCCGGAAGTTGAAAATCAAGCGTGTTTTTTTCTGAGCGGTACGGTAGGGCAGTCTTGTTTTAGATATTACGAGACAAAATCGAGGGATTTGCAATAGAAGTATGAAGACAATTCGGACTTCCAATTTCTCTTATATTTTTCGAATTAGCCCGCTTGTCTTCCAAATCGAAAAAAAACTTATGAAACTTTGAAAACAAGAACCACACAAACACCATTAATTTATGGTGAAATTACTGCGTCGAAAAGTAACTAGTCAATCATTTCTGAATGAATACGAAGCAGAGAGTATAAATAGTAAACTTTTGCAGTATTTTTTGTTTCACTTTCAATTCTTGACTTTCGTAAAAAGAATTTCGTTAAAGACTGATTTCACATACGAATCATTAAAGTTTCGGACATTTAAACTTTAACATGTTCAAGTATTGAAAACTAAATTTCGTAATATATGCATTACATACTGTTGACGCGTGAATTTCTACAGTGTGATTGACAAAAATGAGCGAGGTTTTCTGATATACTAAATTCACATAGTGGACTATATTCAGATAAAATGTCACTTCGGTAGTCTTGTCAATATCATTTATGACACGAAATTTCATCTTAAAATGAAACACAGTCGGCAACTGTGGCGCAAAAATATGTTAGAACGAACTTGGTTGACGTTTTCGTGGCTTTTTCAATACCTCGGTAATTTTCCGTGAACCAGGACCAGAGAAAATCGAGTTTGTAAGTTTTTCTAAAAAAAGGTCGTTAAATTCAAGTACCAACAGTTTCGATTTGGTCCATTTGTCGAACGTTAGAATTCAACTGTTTTAAAAATATAATTTTTGTAATGAAATAAAAAAGTTAATAGTTTTTCTCATTTCCGTTATTTCTGCGTTAACGGAATACTTTCTTGGAAAAATGTAATACATGAACAAAATATTAAATATACTTCAATATTCTCTTAGGCAGTGTATAAATGACGAATCGTTTCGCCGTACCATTAATTTTATGTTAATACTGAAAAAATATAGTATTTTCTTTCAGAAATCAGTCGTGTTGTCGTTCATATTTTTTCAATATCATACAAAGTGATCACCCTAGAATGTTCTTTCGTCGTTGGAAATGACATATGAAGGGAACTGAAACGCCTATTGCATAAGTACAAAAAACTCTGCAGGGTAAGTGAATTGCGACATTTTCTACGTAATTTCATAATATAACATAAATTTTCCTGACTTCCACTTTCTTTAGAATGCACCCTAATTCGAACATGTCCGGAAGAAAGACTCTCCGTTTTTTTATTGGTATTACAATAGTAATACTTTTTTCCCGCTTTCAGCCTTCTGGTTAATGACTGTTGCTTCAAATTAGATATCACGAAATCTAACGAAATATACAATTTACAGAGATACTTGAAATTGCGGACGTTCTTCAAAACATTATCTTTTAATATACACACAGATAAAACATTTTTCTCACTAAATAATCACCGATTTTTTCGCACGCTTGCAAGGAGGGTCACATTTCAATATATTTACCAGCGTGATGATTAGAAGTGCGATTTGGATTTTTTATAGTAATGATTTGTTAAAAATCGATATCAGTCATTTATAGTGAAACTATTTCTTTGAAATGCTTTCCTGCACTATTCTCATTATCCTGCAACAATAATATCTCAAAAGAACGTAATGAATGCATGTACATATACAAATGGAAATGTGTTCTTGCATGTAACGTATGTGATATGGTAACGGTAATCTCTTTTTGTTTAAGTCTGCTTCTAAATAGCATAGACAAATTAATCACTTTGAGTACGGAAATGCGTATACACATCTTCGGCATGCATTTTAAAGCCACATAAAATCTTATTTCGTTGAAATAATTAAATTGTACATAGCTTACGTGCATATACACTTTAAGAAAAAAAGGTGAGTCCTCTAAATTGTAATATATTCTAATTTCCTAGATTATATTATATTTTTCAAAGAAAAAAAAAACAAGATATTTAGTCGGAGGAAATTCTTGATTATCATGACATTTTAATATTTCTTTTAATGAAATGGTTAAACTTAAATTAAGATCTATCCTTACAGCTGAAGAATTAAAATTTTACGGGGAATATACTGGATGTGTTACGGTCTGAAAATGCTAAGTTGAAATTCCAATTGAGAGACCCATATTTTCGTTTGCTTAAAAAACAACAAAATTATTTCGCAAATTCATTCAAGTGATATTAGCCTGCTTTTATTGATACAGAAATTTTCGAAAGTAAGATAAATTAATTTCGAATAGTAAATTTTCTAATTTATAAAACAATTATTTGTCGTAAAATATGCATTTTTTGTAAAATGTAAATTTCATCTCTCCATAGTCAGTAGGACGTCTCAATGGACGTAGCTGCTTAGTTTTTATTGTATGTGTGATCTCACCTATGTTTTTCTTTTGGAAAGATGTTTCATATTGTGCATGCTATTATTCGTTTCCACAATACACATTTAATAAAATACTATTGATTTTTTTCACACTAACGCTTCTAGTTTTATTTTTTGTACGATACAACTAATGTTATTTTCTTGTAATGTATGGACGGGATTTCATAAAGTATTTTCTGATAAAATAATATAAAATCCATTGTTCTTGTTTTCTTATTCACAGATTTCTCTGCTGTGTATCTCTGTTTTCGTAACTCGATTTCTCTTGAAATTCTTAATGAAAGCGTTCATTTATTTGAGATAATCAAATGGTATTGCTTCGGTACTCTATTTTATAACAATTTGTAAAAATACGTAACCAAAACGATTTTGCAATGTCTCAGATGGAAGGCAATGCACTAATTAGAGCAAGATAATTATGAAATTCAGTCGAAAAGGTCGTAATGAATTTAGAAACATCAGGACCCGTTTGTAGCTTCATGGCAATCTTCCTCCAGCAATTTTTCACTACTGGAGATAAGGTGGCTATCCTCACGGTGTAAATAATTTCTAAAGCATCTCTGATTTCGAACCAAACGTATTCCTCTAACTACTCGTCGGTAGAACATTCTATATGGTCAGAGTGTAATTACTTATTGGATTCGAGATTTGATATGAAATATTGTTTTGGAAGTAAAATGAAATTTTACTGATACTCATAAACGAGGATTACAGTCGCATAAAATGATTTCATGGATCGTATAATAGAGGTAAAAAAATAGTAATCAAATCGAAAGAGAGGAGTTTAATACACTTATTCTAGCATTTGAGAATCGATGATGCGTTAGTATATCTCTTTTTATATCTTGAACTTAGTGTAAGAAAATTATTTCTATTGTCCATATCGCAGCTCCCGACTAGCCCTTTCACGTAAGCAAAAGTATTAAAAGAAAAGTACAATTCTTCAATCAAGGATTTGTGAAGTAAAAGATTTACTATTTAAAAAGTATTGAGTTAAACTAGTTCAAGTAACGCGCGCGCACACACACACCTACACACATACACACGTGCACACGCAAAAGATACTGCAGTCTAAAAGTAAAGAGCACTTCAATAAGACTATTGAACTATTTAGAGTTAAAAGAGAGGTGGTGAAGTGATTTAAAAGGCGATGTAAATATGGCGGAAGTTAAAATATCATTCAATGTTTTTTTATTTGTTTAACGTCAAAAATATTTTTTAAATGTGTGACGTACGTGGGAAAAGTACCACCCATGCACGTTTTTTCGCTCTCCGGAATTCTTACTCATTTCTTTTACATTATCGAGATGAGTTATAATTAAAGGTACCAAAGAACGTTTTCGCAGCATTTGTTAGAAAACGCTCATGTAATAGAATATTTTTGCAACGAAAAATCAGCTACATAAAACATGTGCAGATGGCAACGCTCTGGATATCAAAGCCAACAATCTTAGGATCTGTTTCATGTGTCCCGGGAAATCGAAAAAAAATCTGATATAGATAGGTATTATTGACTTTTAAGCAGAAGTGCAAAATTTTTTGAAGACATATTTAGTATTTTAGGAGTAAACAAATTAAATGGAATACAATTATTTAAATTCCTCATTTAAAGAATATTAGTTTATCTGGATAATTAGTCTAATTT
The DNA here is from genome assembly GCA_011170035.1 of Teleogryllus occipitalis. Lineage (NCBI taxonomy): Eukaryota > Metazoa > Arthropoda > Insecta > Orthoptera > Gryllidae > Teleogryllus > Teleogryllus occipitalis. The sequence goes on from BLKR01008963.1 coordinate 192,640, forward strand.
CATATTGTTTACAAGCAAGTGTGCAGCAGAAAATATTACTATGTATTAACTTACACCAGCGTTGCTTCTTTATGAAAGAGTAAAATAGAAATTGTAAAATAGAGTTATTAGAATTATTTTAACTGATCAATTAAAAATTATTTACAAAAATATTTTAGTTCAAGGTATCATTTTTTATCTTCTGGATGTATTGATTTTTTATCTTTTGGATGTAGCCTCACAACTGCCCCAGTCGGTTGTAAATAATTTTCACAAAACTTGGTACTGTAAATAGAGGACTTATGTGGCATCGCCATCCTGTTCCAGAAGTCAGAAATGTTGGTCTGGAACAAGTCTTTATCGCTCCTCTAAAACTGTACTGAGTGTTCTATATAATGTCAATTCTTTGAACAAAATTATATATCCTTAAAATTGAATTAGTCTTTGCATACTTTCTGTAAAAGTTTTTTGTTACAGAAAAAAATGCTAATGAAATGCTGCAGGTGCGCTGTCTAGGCGAAAAGTTTTTTATTAAATGTCATTATTTCCGAATACCGGTTGTTCTGTTTCAATCTGATAATTATTATAATAACTGTCACTGATTGGGGTAGTTATTCAAATAAGGGTTACACAAAATATATCAGTTTCAACTAGATTAATTTTATACTAAGAGCTCAACGGTTAATCGGTTTTCATCATCTTTAGGCCAATGACAAATACATGATATCGAAAGAAATGAATATGAAATAAATATCATTGTGAGTTTCATTTAAACTTTTTGCAGAAGTAATGTAATTTTATGACCTTTTCAATTTTGTAACATACTTTTGCAACGTTAAAAAATGGAAGTATATGAAATTTGGTAACATGAGTACTTTTCCATCACGTAGCGGTCATTTTCAGAGCTGAAAATTTACAAATCTGAAATTGTTTAGGAATGGAGAGAAGAGTTGAAAAAAGATTATGTTGCATTAAATTATTTTCTTCTTTATTTACACCTTGTTTAATAATTTGCGAAATTTTTGTTTTGAAAATGGTCACTACGCAATAGAAAATTACTTAAACTAATAAATAAACATGTTACCTAGACAATATTAATCTCTTTAATCGTTATAAGAAAGGTGACATCCTCTCCAAGCGCATAATGTTATATTCGTGTAACTAGTATTCCGAATCGTGCGTAGTTAGAATTGTAAAGGATCTGCAGGAGTTAACCGCTCAACCAGGAGTGCTTGTCAAGGAACTAGTGACTTAGACTTCGAGTGAATTTAACTGCAAATTACAATAAGATAATAAGCGGTAAGTGCAAATATTACCTAGCATTTCTGCAAGGGCATTGAATTTCTACAGAATCTTTATCTGTATGTCACAGTGTCTGCATACGATATTTGGTTTCTAGCGCTAGGCATAGTCATTAAAAATGTAAAACTATCAAATTGTAAATTAAATTTGTGGCAATTCATGTGACTGTTGTCATTTGCAATCTTACTACCCACAGCGGCATTAAATAGCGCCATTTTGGGGACATTCTATGTTCCGCTGTTGGGAATGTAAATTTTCAATGCTGACTACCGTAACGAAACGTCCCTGACTTACCGTACAGAAATGAAATATAGGATTTGAGTGAATATATTAATAAACCCAGGCATTTTTGTCCCAATAAAATATAAAAACGTGTCATTCTTTTCATCAGTGAAGGAAGGAGATGGGATATCGATAAATGTAAATAATCCCGGTAAGGAGGCAATTTTGGTAGGTGCTATTCTTTAATTAATTTAATTTTACCACCTAATGATATAGAAAAATAACTTTTCACAAAATGTCTATACTCAACTTTTCCACACTTTTCTCATTTTTGTGTGTAATGGAATTAATATTGGGCCATGAACAACAAGGGAGTGATGACAGAACCCGATGAGTTGTTACCCATCGCCCTGCAAAAGAAATTGCAGGCCTTGACATTTTTCGGACTGTGCCAACATTGGATTTTTCAGTTTAGCTTTGGGCTTTTTGGGGACCAAATTGCTATCTATATAAACAGTAAAGTGACGACTAAAAAGGTATAGTAGTGTTTCATGATACCTAACCTCGGTGAATCCGAAATATTAGAAGATAAGCGAAATAGAAGACTTTACTATAAATATTACAGTCTACATTTTCTAACGCAACTAACCGTAAAAATACATCGCCACATTTACTGAAGACAATATTACAATCTCGCTCAATATAATCCCAAATTTCATATTTCTTTTTGGATCAATGTAGAACTCACAAACATTGTACAATTATCTTTGAGAAGAGGAAATATAAATGTGAAAGCGGAGCACATAAAAACAAAAAATATGTCTACAGTAGCATTTGACACCTTGCTGTTGATAAAAACGTATAAAATCAAACATCCGAGACACATTTCATTCATTTCCCGACATAAAAGCTTGAAAACGACTCAGTCTGCTAGCCATTAAGGCATTTTAATATCCACTGAAAAAATTGACTTCGGATATTTTAATAAAATACTCTTCTCGTGATTGATTCTGTTGTCTAAAACCACTTTCTTTACAATTTTATTTATCTGAACATTTATGAAAATAAAATTATGCTTTAACTCTATTAAAAATAACGAAATAATAAAACTAACAAAATGATATAGAAAAATGAAATATAATAAAAGAACATAGAAAAACAGGCACGTTCTTTTAGTTTAAAAACTACAAGACGTAATGTTTCTATCATTTTTCACTATTTCCTCAATTTTGTTTATACAAAATACGATTTGAAGTTGCGACATACATCTGGCATTTACGTGTTAAACAATTCAATTTTAAATACGCATTTTTCTCTCCTGGATTAAAATTTTATATTTGCGTTTATTTTTCAAAACTGTGCTTCAAAATTGCAGTACTTAGTCGTCAAAAGTTAAATTCGTATCCCGTATTTTGAAGAACAATCTACACCAAATATTTTAAAATTAATAAAATACTAGAGATTATTTGGGATTTATTGTGTGTGAATAGAACTGAGGTTTATATGCTCTGATATCTATAAGGGGACATCGTTTGGTGTATAAAAATTTTTTTTTTTCACTATTGGTGTAGGTTTATCAACATAGAAACATGTTGACTTTTGATTATTTTAAGTAAAATTATTCAGGTGCAATACACAAATATAATAACGCTTTTGTGCAAAATAGGAAACAGCATTCACTTGAATGCCTGTAGGGGGCAATAGTAAATTCTCCAAGATTGCTGAAGAATCCACGTAGGTAGGTAGAAGGTAGAAGTGGTGTGCAAAGTTCGGGTAATTCCACGAATATTTTAAAAGAAAATGTGCGTGAGTTAACATTAACCCGGGAGAGATCGCCTACGAACAGTACTGGTCGTCTGAGAGAAAAAAGGCCCCAGAGAAATATTCATTGCATAGAGGACTTCTAACAAAATAAATTAATATAATTTGAAATTTATGTGTCTGTTACATCCTTTGTTTCGTTTATAGAGTCCTTCTTCTTTAAATTATTAACGTAAATGTGTAAATTTCTTCAAACATTTGTTGGTTCATAAAATAATGTTTTCTTACACATAATGCAAAAACATTAATGCGAGGTAAATGTTAGTTTTAAAATGTATTTGTAAAGTTCAGAAATGTATTTTTACACAATCTTTACAAACAAACAATGAAGGTGATTTGCATATTTTTTCTTTCATTTTTCACGTTCACAGAATGCTTGGCGATTCAAATTTCTTAGAGAAATTTCACATGGTGTTAGTTTTCTTTCTTGGAATTTCCGCTTCATGAGTGTGTTTTGATTACAAATATTGTGTTTTTTAAAATCATCCCTTGTGGCAATTCTGTTAATATTGATCTCAGACTTGACCCAGGGAAAATACCATAAAATCTTTCGCTTGCTGGACCCAGGACAAATACCATAAAAACTTTCGTTTGAAATTCTAATTTCTGGTGATTTCTGAAAGTATCAGTAATGTATTATCCTCCTGAAATTCGAATGTGCTTTCTTGATTTGTGTCGCAGGAAATATAAGGGCTCCATGGGCAATGAGCGGGTTGTCTCTCCTTGTCAACGCGTGTCTTGTGTCGCGTGGGAGACCGCGTAGGAAGTTGTCGACCTCTGTGACATTCGCGAGATAAAATAAATTTCTGAAAATTCACAGACAGCCTGAAATTGTGAAGAATAATTGATTTTGCAGATAAAAGATTAGGGGAACGGTACTGAAAATTACAAGGGTATTCAATGTTCTCGAACAAAAGTACATGAAATGAAATGTAATGGGGTTCAAATTCCCCCTCACTTCCCGGGTTAAGCGAATCAGTTAACATGCTTCCGTGTTTCTAGTACACACAAGAGAAAGAGGATGTTGTAAACGGTGGGTAGGCAATTTGCCGAACGTATGCGTCGAGCATGATGCCTATGCAGGCCCCTACAAAACACTTGGACGTCGAATGGGCAACTCCTCCTCACTCCCCCCTCCAATAGACACGCATTCTTCAGAAACAAAAAATAACAATGAAATGCAGGTTTTCTTCTGTGCTACTTTTTCTAGTTAGTTCTGGCATGTCATGCCTATTAGAATGTACCACATACATAGATTATTCCGTTGTTCATCATTTATTTGCCTCCGGGATCATGTACTGACTCACGGCTGATAGGTAGAGTAACAAACTAACGTCATCCACCAATACACTGTTTCGTCATTCTATTGAACTATTAAACTACTAAACGTCATTCTATCGAAATGCAAATACATACTTCACCCGAAATGTTAAGTATTCAAATCATTAGGTTGCTGCATGGACCAATCGATCAATTCGAGGGAATTTCAGGAAGATTCGTTGTGTCTCCTGTTCAGAATTACTGTTCTGAGATCATAACATCGCGTATGTCACACCTAAAGCTCTCAGTGCCAATTACATACGTTTTTTATCACGTTTCTCACAATCTAACACTGTATCTGCAACCTGTAAGAGATTTACTATTCGTATTATTTCGTAAACGAGCGTAAAATAAACTTTGTATAAATGCATTACACCGCTTTCGGAAAGACAGTGAACATATTTCTTTCATATCTGCGTCTAAAAAGTTTCGGGGAAGGAAAATAATGGTTTTGCTGAATCACGGGCAATATAATATCCGATTATTCCGAAATCATAAATCTCTTGTTGTAAAGTGAGCATCATGGATATTGTGACTATCATATCTATCATCATCATACTCGCAAAACAATGGACAAACGGCTACAGCGGAGGCAAGGTTTGTATTCATGATCCTACTTGTTGAGATATAGTGGATATTCCCTCACGCAGGAGTTCCCTCACGCAGAGAGAGCGGATGGTTTCTTTTCGTAAAGAAAAATAGGCGAATGTCGATGGGATGTTTGAAGAATAATTGTGCTTTGCTTGAGATGAGAAGAATATATCGGAGTATTTTGTGATCTTCATAAACCAAAAAGAGGGTATTTGGCATGTACGTGCAGACCTATATTTCTGCCAGCCCATATACAAAGCAAGACAGAAACGTCCACGCGCCAAGGATTCGCATTCGAAATTCTGTGCGTACGCGAGCTTTCTTTGACGTATTGGACTGTTCACAAGATTATACGTGCTAAGATACCTAACATAAAAGCACAGCAAATTTGACTCGCTTTGCCGGCCTACTTTCAAGTCAACAGGGAGAATCCGGCCTTCAGCCTCCATGATTAACATAAAATTGAACCCAATCAACGCAACGTTTAATACACATTATAGGCCGAAATAGATATGGCTTAATTGGACTCGTTTTGTTCGCAAAACTAGGCCATTGTATTTCTGTTTAATGAGGTAGATGCATCCCACACGTGTTCGATTTTTCCATATGCTTGAGCCCAAAACAATTCGCACACCCTTTATTTAGCAAAGGTACACTCGTTTACAGAGCAGAGTGGCTTGGATCTTTCTTAAAAAGAACCGTGGGTGGTTGGATGCTTCATGAATTCAGAAGAATCTTCCATTCTGACACATTGTTGCATCCGATCTTGCTGATAGCTAGAAGGGACTTGGTCATGATCCATATACTTCTGCAAGTCGCATTTCATTATTTGTATGTGTTCCTATTTTGTGAGTATGTAATATTTTAGTATGATATAAGCTCATTTTTCTAATGAGACAAAGAAAGTGTTGCGTAAAATTAGGAATGTAAATGTAAGTCTAACCCATTTAAGACAAAAGTTAATATAACGCTAAGATCTCCGAAGATTTTGCAACCCTTTAATGACGAAAGGGCAGTTTGAACCAACAAACCAACTAGGACACCGGTCCACTCACAAAGCAAGAGACTCACATCCATAGCCAAGACAAACTACTCATCCGTGATCTCGTACTGGCGATGGCGCTCACTGCCACCAGCGGCGAGCGCCCGGGTTCTTTCCGGGAAGAAAAACGGGTGGGCGTTGATCGGATGCCTTGCGAGAAGTGCTGGCGGCGGCGGCCTGCGATAGCGCGCGGAGGTCACAGCCGGCGACCGCGATCGATGGGCCGACCCACTTTGCACTGAAGCAACGCGGCCAAATCCCGGGAGCCGTGGGCCCCGGTCACGCCGCGCCGTGCCGCTGGGGTTTGCAGATTCAAAGAAGAACGGCCCTCACGCGGACGCCCCGGACGCGCTGGACGGAGGAATGCGCTGCGCAAACTTCTCCCCGGCGGAGGGGACGCGCTCCTGCAAGAGCCACGTTCGAATCCCGAAGATGCCCCACTGACTAAAGTGGCTGCGATAGCTCAGCGGCAACATCGTCCCGTCTGAGACGGCATTGACAGGGAAATCCTATTGCTCCAGTCCCAACGGTGGCGTATTTTCGAAACTGACTACAGAACTATGTCACCGGGAGCGGTAGCTCAGTGCGTCAACTGATGTCACTGCAGCGCCTCTGAGCGGGAGGTCCTAGGTTCGAGTCCTGACGGTGGCAGGATTTTCGACACTTATCTTTTCAGCTAGGTCGAACTCAGTCGTCTGAAGGAGAATTCAAGCGGCCGGCTGCTCTGATCGGTAGTTTTCCGTGGTTTCTCCGATCAACACCAGGTGAATGCCGGGGCAGTGCCCTACCAAACGGGCCACGGACCGCGCGCGATCTGTCCTTCCTCTTCCTTGTCCTATTCTCCCCCTTACACACACACACACTTACATGCACTACACTACACTACCACATATTCCGGGAGACCGGTCGGGAGCTGAGAGCTTGTCCGGGCTGGGTGGTGCCCCGCTGGTAGGAGAGTCCTGGTTAGGGGGAAACCCCACTAGCCGACGGTAGGTCGGCGCCGGATCTCGCCATTCAGCGGGGGCGGATCACCGCCATCTCCAGAGAAAAACATGCGCTGCACTTACGGGACTAATGACCAAAGCAGTTGACGCGCCCGGAAACACGAAAAAATCAATGAATCAATCAATCAATCAATCAGAACAGCCGTCTAACCACTACACCACGGTTCACCCTATTTTATCCATTTATTATATGTAAATAATAATTTTCTAAATTTATGTCTCTTTCAATAGTGTTGAAAGGTTAACAAATGAGATAGTTGGTGCAGGTTATCATTTCAGACGTTATTTGTCAGTTTATATTTTTCTACATTTACAATATCATCAATCCGATCCCACTTACACCAATAATCGTTCTTGCACACGCAGTTCTCAGGTAATTCAACGTCAATTTGTTTTATAAGATGGTTTGTGACCAAGATGACTCAATCTTCCGTGTTTTCGTACTTTCTTCCGAGAATACACCTTCTCTATGTATTGCCGCAGCTGAAGTCGCTCTTGCCATTAATATTAGATTCTTGAGATGTTGCTGCTTCTATTGTAGCGGTTTTGTTTCAGAATATAGAAATCAGAATACACAGGGATAGCGAGAAAAAATGTTTCATGTTTTTGATAGTCTTTTTTTCTTCTGCTTAGTAAATCTCGCCTAAAAGACATAAAATTTGCATCACTATCTCCATCTCTTCTTCTTCTGCGGATCTTTCTTCATTTTATTTTCTTGCTTTACTACGTAAAAGAGAATGTATTGTAAGCGTGAGCACGAAATTGGTGATTTTGATTTATGTTAACAAAACGTGTTGAAAAAAGTGGATAAATCGTGTTTTAGCTGTAGTAAATTACTTCTTCAAACATGTTTTGGTCAGAATGCGTGTATTGTGGCTCCTTGATATCTAAAACCTTATTGAAAATATATGTTAATGTGTCCATTTGTCTGCCTATGACCGCTAGAAACTAAACTGTTCGGCCGATTTTCTTCAAAACTGATATTCTACGGCCGATCTGAACGAACTCACGGGCCTGCAAATTTGAAATGGGTATTTTGATTTGTGGGAGTCGGGGAAATTTACACAAAGTCTCAACATTTTCAAAATGTTCTTAAAAATGTCTCCATTTTTTATTAAAATTTGTTCTCGGGTATCGCATAGACGCTTAAAAGATTAGCGCAGGCCTGATTTTGAAATTTTTATTTTTCGCAAATTATAATAGTTAAATTTTTTCGGCGTCTTCCTACTACTAAAATTAAAGATAGTGATTTTTTTCTCTAATGAAATCTGTTGTTAATAAAGAGAATATGAAATACGAAAATGTACAATTTTCCAAAAATATAAGTATTTTTCGCATAATTGTGCCTGAAATATTAAGTATATTTGCAATTAATATATTTTCAATTTCAAAAAGTTTTGTTTTCTCAAAAAGGCGGCTCAAAATTTTCCATATTTTTTTACTCCCATGTAGCAAAAAATGGTAGTTCCATTTTTTGCAAACTCTCCGTATTTTCGAAAACTGCAAACAATTGACAGTGCAAACAATATTTATGATAGATATTTTTTGTAAACCAAATTTTACCCTAAAAATTTAGCCATTAAGTAAGTTCTTGCGCAATTTTTTTTCAAAAAACAAAGATTTGTTTTCTTATACATTCTGCTTAAAGTTAACGCAATTGATACACATTCTTGTGTTAAAAACTGGCTGCAAATTTTTTCTTTATTTTTCCACGGATAGAGCAACGGACACTTAAAAATGGCACATATATCATTTTCGAGGAACTCTCTGAATTTTCGAAAATTGTAAATTTTAGAAATAATGTCATAAAATATGTAATTTTGTAGCACCACTAGTTTCCATGAGACTTGCGGGGTCCTATTTCTACCATTCTCCTAAGATCCAATCTAATAAATTTACGCCGATCCATTAATAATATTATTTTTCTTCAAAAAATATTGATAAATGGCAAAACTCATGATGTTTTGATAAATGTCGAAAGTAGCGTAAATCTCTTTTTACCAGATAAGCATTAACACCCGGGCCATTTTAACAATCTTACTCCAGTATCCCATTTTATTGAGTTGTTTATACGTCATTCACAATATTTATTAATTTTTTAGAAATTTATTTTAAATCCCTACTTATTGTAAAATGTTAGAACATTTTTATATTTCAAAATATTAGAAATGAAAAATCAACGCTTTTGCCCTTTCCGAGAAAAGTAAAATTCATGAATTGCAAATTAGGTACAATGTGATTCCAACCCACGATTTTAAAGGACTGATGGGAATGTAAAACTGGCGTGGGAGCAATTTTTACTACTTTCACCCGCTCCAACATTTGCAATTCTCTTTTTAATAGAGTTGCCATGGCCATAATGTTGTATGTTCAATGGAACATACAACATTCATAGATCTGTCAACGAATTCGAAGTACACCAGAAGCACAAATATTACATACACTGGTCAATATTATTTGATACAGTCTGGGGAGGTCAAATGAATGATGAATTAGGTAGTCTGAGAGAAAATGAATCCGCAAGTTGAAACACTGAGTTTATTTATTTCTTACATTGACACAGTTACGCACTCAACTTATAATAAAATATTTAGATTCAGTCGTTGCATCATATTTACAACCAGGGCATTATATTTCGATGTTATGTAGTTGGCTGTTTATTGCCCTGTTGCTGAAATCGTGTTTACTCTCCTATACGAATAAACACGTTCATCTTCTACTGCCCCAGTTGCGTTTATTGTTACATATACGTAAAAGGCACGTTATCCACACCGCTGATATTCATTCAGAGTTATCACCAAAAAGCCGTTTCAGAGCCACATATCCACGAGAATATCTTTGCGAGTTTCATTTTCCCTCCTGAGAGAATGAAGGAATTTTCAGGAACGTTTATGATTTGCGTATATTTTGGTGTTTTATAGCTCTTTGTGATTTTCCCACCCTATGTGATAGAGGTATTGCACACTTTATGACCATTTATCAAAAGGTAACCAAACCCTTCAACTAAACAGATGTGTTTTCTACGAAAACGCAAATTTTGTACAGGTTTAAAACTTTTAAAAATACCGTAGAATCAAATTTCTTTGTCAACAGCCGTAACGATGAATGCAATATAATCTATTTCTGATTAAGTTATATTAACGTATATTTAAACATCTTGTACTACAATTCGTATTTATTAACTAACATTTAAAACAATTCATTATTTTGAATGATTGTACGAGTACTACATTGCCGTTTTTCGCCACATCAGAACGACTTGCAATAAAGTAGTTTGTCACAACAGGGCTTCTGTGCTTACGCACATTTTGTGGAAGCCCGTGTCTTAAGTTTTCCTGTTTTGTTAATGACATAGCGCACAGAAGCCTGGATGATCCCGAATAGATCGAGTGATATTGAACAGGAATGGAGATGGAGGCGTCCTTTAGAAACACCTGTCGGAGCTTCGTAATTAACACTGCGATAATTAACACGCGCATACATACCCATAGAATCCATCGTGATACGTCATTGTGATCTTCCATTGTATTCCATCGATCAATTTATACCGTAATGCTAATATACATTCCACGATGTTCACGTTGCCTATGATATATACAGAGTTGTGTGAGTAGTTAATAATTCCTGGCAAATAGAATCGTACATTTGACCATATCCTTAGAGCATAAAATATTACGAACGAGATATACAACTATTTAAATAAAAACACGACCTACTTTTTTTAGTTTTGTAGAAATTTGTGGTTATCTGAGATAAGATCATCTGTCCAAATTCAAATATCAATGACATTAGTAGCAAAAACTCGACACTTGACATACACTAATTTCTTCAACCGCTGTGAAATGGAACAGCCCGTATATCGAACGAATACAACATATATCCATCTGTAACAATATCTTTCATGCAGTTACCTTCATTGGATATTTTCTAAAAATGTTTCGAATTCAACGGTATCAGAATTGAAATACTATTATTTGAAGATTTTACTTTCAATTTTCGTAAATCAAAGTCAACTTGTGGCTCCTCAAACCACCACAATAATTTATGTTGCACATGATCCTCATAAGCCAGGGTTTACATTTTTTTGTTTTTACAATTTGCGTAATTGTCATGTGTCATTCTCATGCATTCAGGTCAAGTAGGCAGGTCACAATGTGACCATCATATGATGGATTGCAAATCTTTCTCAGCAATACAACGAAAGATCTCCACCAGCTTCAAACTCGCATCGTATTGCATTTCGAAGATATCTTCGCACAAACATAATTCCATCAGATCTATTTTCAGGTGCCTTTCAATGCCCATTTAGATCTCCACTCTGATCCATTGAAGTATTACGCTCCCTTTACGTATCAGTTTCATCGAACCTAATAACAACTTCAGAAATGATCGGTTCAGGGTCACCACAATGCATAATTATCACTTCAAACTTCATAATTTCTAATCAAAACCGGGAGCGGTAGCTCAGTGCATCAACTGATGTCACTGCAGCGCCTCTGACCGGGAGGTCCTATGTTCGAGTCCTGACGGCGGCAGGATTTTCGGCACTAGATTTTCAGCTAGATCGAATTCAGTCGCTGTCTGGAGGAGAATTCTAGCGGCCGGCTGCTCTGATCGGTAGTTTTTCGTGGTTTCTCCGATCAACACCAGGCGAATGCCGGAGCAGTACCCTATCAAACGGGCCACGGACCGTGCGCGATCTATCCTTCCCATTCCTTGTCCTATCCTCTCCCATTGCACACACACACTTACACTAACATGCACTACACTACCACATATCCCGGGAGACCGGTCGGGAGCTGAGAGCTTGTCCTGGCTGGGGCGGTGCCCCGCTGGTGGGAGAGTCCTGGTTAGGGGGAAACCCCACTAGCCGACGGTAGGTCGGCGCCGGATCTCGCCATCCAGCGGGGGAATTTCACCGCCATCTCCCGAGAAAAAACATGCACTACACTAACGGGACTAATGACCTGAGTAGTTGACGCGCCCGGAAACATAAGTAAATCAATCAGTCAATCAATCTAATCAATTAAAACTTAACTGCATGAGTAATGTGTCCTAACGACGGGATGTGGATTGGTTTACCGTAAGTGCAGAAAATAATTAGGCCAGTAGTACCGGATTAGGTGGATCAGAGCATCAACTGATGTCACTGCAATGCCTTTGATCAGAAGTTCCTAGTGTTCGAGTCGCGACGGTTGCTCGGTTTTTGACACAAGCTAGACACCTAAGTGAAATTCAGCGGCTGTCACGAGGATAATTCTAGCGGTCGGCTGCTCCGATTAGTAATTTTCTGAGGTTTCGCCGATCATTACTAGGCGAATGCCGGAGCAGTATCCTAACAAACAAGAAACTAAACGCAAAAATGCATTGATTTTTCGCTCCTCTTTCTTGTCTTTCCTCATCCTTTACCTACACACACATCCTTTACCTACACACTACCTACACATCCACTACACTGCCACACATGTCGGGAGCTTAGAGTTTACGTCTGGGGCGGAGCCCCGCTGGTAGGAGACACCTGGTAAGGAATACCCCACAAACCGACGTGCAGGACGGCGTCGGATATTATCATCCAGGGGGAGGAAGAACACCGCAACCTCCCGTGATAAAACAAGCATTACCCACTTACGGGACTAATGACCAAAGCGTTTGACGCGCCCGGAAACACGAAATAATAAATCAATGAGGCAAGTTAACATATCAGTGAACAAATATATACTTATCAAGGAATTGTTTTCCATTCAAACCCACAGGACAAGGGTAACTGTAACTGACAAAGCACTAAAATATCCTGAATTGCTTCAAAATTTTATTAAGAAATGTGGAAAACAGACAAACTACTTGAAACATGTAACTGCAAAAATCTATAGAAAGGTACTTTTATTTTACTTCTTGTAACCTTTAATACGGAGAAGTCAATAAGAAGAAGAAAACACGCAATAACGTGCGCGTGTTGTATCATCGAAGGGAAGCAATACTCCCTCTGACGTTCCTGTTTGAAAATACTACAAATAGAAACAAAGGAAAGTCATTCTTTAAATTCTCGCGTCTGTGTCGTGGAAAGAGAGAGTTATGTAATGTTGCAGGAACAAGTGCCTTTTTCGAGAGAAAAATCGTTTTGTGGGCCTTCGGTCTCGAGAAAGTGGACTTGTTTTGTTCTTATTTGTAGAAAAATACTCCGTGTACGTTGTGTAGATAAAATCCACGTTTTGTGGGTCCTTGATAACGACAAGCATTTTTCTCAATATTCATATGTTTGTGAAAACACTAATGTCTAAATCATTCTTACGATTTTTACTAAATTTTATATTCGTTGATCGATTTGACTGATGTCTCCTCTTTTATTTTATTTGACGTCAAAAACAGAAACTGTGTGTGACGTGCTTCGGGAAGAAGTGTAGTCCTTGTGCACGTTTCCTTAATTCTGGGATTCCCACCCTAAGCCACTCATAAGATGAATTCTGAATACAGAAAAATAAGCGTTTTTGGCAAGAATTGTTAACAAAATATTCGATCCGATGAAATAAAATGTATTTTAAAGGGAAAATAAACTATAGATTTGGGCTTTGTCCCTCATCATATCCTTTGTTAAGGAATACACCTCCCACCGCGACAACATGGAAAAAAATAATTTTAATAACTGTATTTCTCACTGAACTCCAGACGATGTTCACAGATAATGATGTTACATTATCTTCCACCTCTCTATCAACCTATCTTTGAATATGAAAAAGATATTTTATTTTTGAGGGTACTTTGTGTGAAAACCTAAAGTTTTTTTTAAAATTTTCTCCAAAATTACACCAATGTTTTTAACTTTTTATTTGAATAGATCAAAGTTTGCTTATAATTTAACATAGATCCGTTTGTCATGAAAACAATCGCCGGTGTCCTATTGAAAATTAAATGCAGAAGATTTAAGATTACTGAATACAAAGATGTTTTCTTTACCAAATCTCTTTTTTGAAATTAGCTCATTTAATGATGAAGTACAATCGTTTGAGAATATGAGTATTTTTTGGATAAATTTCAGGGAAATATTGACACTCAAAACATACGTAGAAAATGCCCTTAAAGTTTTTTTCTTTACTTTTACTTGATGTAATCAATGCTCGGATAATAATATGAAGTTGGTCCAATTTTTATTTAAACCTCTAATTTCAATAATTTGGAAAATTTAACTCTATTTTTGATGCGTCGGGAGCGTTCGGCAAACAGTTGGATGACCTAAAAGATATGCTTCTGGTTTCGAACCCCTGTCCGTCTAAACATTTGTGTGTTGTAAAGACTTTTATGAGTTTAACTAGTATTAAAATAGTACGTAATCTTTAAATATAATCCGTAAAGTATGTCCCGTTGTGGTATCACTAGTTTTTAAAATGAAATCCTGAAGATAAAATGCAGATGTGATATTTATTTTTGTTTCATATTTTTTTAAACTGTAACAATTTTCTAGTAATTATCGTTTTCATTATGCAGAGTAGTATTTTCTGTAATCTACACAGCAAATCATGCCATTTTATAAATTGGAACATAAGAAAAACATTGAAGAATGACCGTTTTCGGTAAAGAGGAATAAAAAAGCACAAACATTAACATTGTTTTTTAATTACCTCACAAGTAAAATGTGTCAATTCCATGATTGGGTTCTATTCCAATATGTTTGGGTACCAAAAACATTTGTAAATTATTTTTCTCACACAATACTTGACAAAAAATTCGCGCGTTCTGTCACAGAAGTAAGTTGTGGAGGTGAAAAATTGTTCAGAATGACCTTCAATGTGTGCGCAGTTTTTAGATCGATGAATCCAAGCGTTAAAAACTTATTGTGAACAAATGACTGAAATTTTAAAATTCTCTTTCTTTGGAATACATAATAATCAAAACTTCTACAACAAATTTTTAGGCATTATATCGGCGAATGAAACAAAAATTGTATACATCTGCATTGTGTTGTCTTCAGTATATCATTTTAGAAAAGAAAAAATTATTTTGTTTCCATTTTCAATATTTTCCAATAGAAACGTAAAACAAAACGTTGCCTCGATATACCTCATGTTCTATTACCACCCACGCGAGCGCATTATCACCCGGCGCAATTTGCTCTGCTTCATATTAAATGCCATTAAATGCCAAAACATTGAAAAAATAATTAATTCTTTGTACCTGTTGATAAAAGAATGGGAAGCTATAATTTGTTGCTTGTTTTTGTTGTATTAAAAATTTTGTAGTAAATCTTTGAAGCAATTCACACTTTTCGAGTCAGTGAATGTCTTTTGTGAGAAGAGAAAATCGTTCACATCTGCTTTATGTCCGCGCTAATTAGTGCATGTATACCCGTGCACTGGGAGTCAATGAGTATATAATATTCCCAGGGGCGACAGCTAATTTGGTAATTGACACTGTTCCTTCCCCCACTGAATCGCGAGACCGACAAGCTAGCTTGCACGGTTTTCCTTTCTCCAGGAATCTTCTAAAATGTCGTACCACACTAGCCGGGATGCTCTCGACCGATCTCCCAAAACGTGCGGTGGTGTAGTGAATTTAAGTGTATTAGTGTGTGTATGAGTGTGCAAGGGTGAGAGGAAGGGACAAGGATGAAGATGGAAGGATAGCGCGCAGTCCGTTGCCCGTTTATAGGGTACTGCGCCAGAATTCGCCGAGTATTGATCGGAGAAAACATGGAAAATTACCGATCAGAGTAGCCAGCCTATAGAATTCTCCTCTAGGCAGCGGCTGAATTCGACATAGCTATCTAGCTATCTAAAAAATTCGCTACTTTCGGGAATCGCACCCTAGGACCTCGCGAAGTCGCCTAAGGGAGAAAAGATATTGTCACCAAGCAATCGATGTGAGTCAGTGCAAACCATGTTTCCTTTATTCGTCACCGCAGTAACAAATTTAATTAATTAATTATTTCGTGTTTCCAGACTTATCATTTATGGTCGTTATTCCCATAAATGTAGAGCGTCATTTTATCACGGAAGGTGGCGCTATTGTTCCCCCGCTGGATGATAGAGTTCCAACGCCGACATGCACGTAGCTTTGCAGGATGTTCCTCATTCAGGTATCTCCTATCAATTGTGCACGTCTCATGCGGGGTAAGATCTCGAATGGTCTCCCGACATGTGTGATATTGTAATGCATGTAAGTGAGAATGTGTGTAATTCAGGATGAAAATAGGACAAGGAAGAGGAAGGAAAAATCGCACGCGGTCTGCGGTCAGTTTGTTGGGGTACTGCTCCTGTGTTCCTGTGGCATTGATCTGAGAAATCACACAAAAAGACCGATCATGGCAGCCGCCCGGTATAATTCTCTTCCACGCACAGACTGAACTCGACCCAGCTATGTAGCCGGTGTCGAAAATCCTACCATCGTAGACTACAACACTAGGACCAAAGACCGAACAGAGCCACTGAAGTGATATCAATTGATGCCCTGTGCTACCTTAGCTAGTAAACTGATTCATGAACTGCGGTGATTCGATTCAATGTAGTTTTATCGAGAAAACATTACCGGGTTCCGCGTCTCTGAGCAATTCGGCATAAAAGTCTTGAGTGTGGCAGATTTCTCTTTCAATCAAACGAATCACTTTAGTTTCAGTGGAAACATAATATCACATGTGCACGTATTGACTATGCATTCAATTGGGAACACAACCCTCTCTGAGATTTCGTTCTGGAATTGATTTGCACTCTTGAAGTAGAGATGGGAAGGAATCAAACAAGCGAGCGCCGTTGAGAAATACCCTTTCCCGTATTTCCCTGAATTTTGAAGTTATCTATTTTCGTTACGTACGCGTCCTACTTACCTTATAAAGGCATTCTTAAATAGTAGTACAAGGAGAAATATTTTATAATTCAATTATCGGGATATAAGAAAAAAATCTTTGCGTAATACTCAGTTGTAAATATATCTGCATAATGCAACCCAACAGAGGAATGAAAAGGTTTAATGGCCGCCGGTCGTTAAGGAATGAATAGCCGCAGGCCCTTAAGTAACCAGGTGATCTTCAAACTATTTATTAAACTTCGAAAACAAATAGAAAGCAACATAAGTAACATGCACAAACAAAATAAATAACATATACAAAAGTAATGTTCAATAGTTCAATTAAAATATTCATATTTTTTAACTTATAATTTTTAATTTGGTGAACATGAATACTGAATGAACAATTAATATTACTACTAATTTCTAGACCTTCAAAAAAAGGTTGAAGGTGCGGACGTCGACGTACTTGAATCTCTTGATGTTAATGTAACCTCGTCGGTGCTTACTGCTGAATAACTGATTAGAAATTTTACTTATTTTCGATATTGATTGTTCTACATATATTTCTGCTACTGACGAGGACTCTCAACTTCAAAGTTCTTTCAACGAGAGCAGATCGCCACCGTTTTCGACTAGCATTGTTTTCCGAGTCGGTAAAATGAATTCAGATGTCACTTACTAAATAGTTTAACTGAAACGTAAAAATGAAAAATGTGGAAAACTAACCATGATATGACAGCATTTTTGTTACTAGTGTAAATAGTTTCAACATTAAGAATTTTGTCCACAACGATGTGGAAGACAACGTCTCAAATCTTTTTTTGGCAAACGCCAGCATAACTGTTTCATTTACTTTGGCATTCTACTTTCATGAAGACCAATGCTGAAAACCTTGGCATTCTTTCTCATAACTTATCTTGGTTTTCACGGGTAACATGTCGAAACTTACAGTATTTGCAATTTCTAAAATATCGCCTGGAATATACTGCTATATTTCTTATTTGTATTGTTTTCTTATAAGAATATGGGATTGCGGAAAAAATTAACGACCCACGGCCGATAACCCAAATAACAGACTTGGTTGTTTATAAACCTCGGCTATAGACTTTACAAACTCCAAGCGCGCCTGTTATTTGGTGTCTATCGCCCTATGGACATTAATAACTAGTATATCTCTGAAATCTTAATTTGTACTGTCCATCATTGTTTTACAGTCACAAACCAAAGGGAGAAGTTAACGACGGACCAAAACGCAGTATTTTCCTTCCGTCTTTCTACAGGGAAAAAGTTCCTGTGTTTAGAAATTGTATTATTAGAACCGTTCTGAACCTTTAGTGATAGATTTGTCTTTGAACGCTTATCGGATGTTTACAATATATTCGAAAGCATTGCCATGCGTCTTTGATCGCGGAAACTTCTGTATTTTGTTACAGTCAGGTCTGCCCATAATCACATTGAAATCTTATCTTAATATCTACCGATGTAGACAGCAGTTATGCAATTGTAACAATATAGTGTTGAAGTGGTTCTGAATTTTTTTTATTTCAAAAAATGTGGCCAACTTTGTGCCCACGGAATCAACCTTTTTGATTCAATATTATTATAATATTATTAAAACCGATATATTCATTTATTACGGAGAAATTGTTTTGAAATTTAAAAAATTACATCCGTAGAGAAGGTGATGGCTTATATTGTTTCCCAAGTGGCCGATGAGAAAGTATTACCGGAAAATGAAACTAATGAAAATGTTTCAGCATTTTCTTTCTAAATATTATCTCTTTAATTAAAAACATGAATTTTTAATTTATAAAATTCATGAGTAACTGCGTATAACTGGTTAACGTAAATTCTATGCTTAAAATCTTTCTTTTTTTCTCCATCACGATCTAGCGACATTTGCGTGAAGCTCGCCCACCCGGTTACGTAAAGGTCAGTCAAATAACGTTTTCAGAGAACCAAAAAAATTCGATAGTTCGCCTCCATGCGATGGATGTACTTGTACGGACACTTTGTTTATTCAGGCGCTCTGCCTGAATTTGGTTTCACGAGCAGAGGACAAGAATATATTATTCAGCGACTGTCTGTCTAAATCGGCAGAGGCTACTTAATTAACATTGGTATTCATTTTTTATTGTTCATTTTTCGAACGCAAACTATTTGTGGTCTAAAAGTTAATTACGAGATCCGAAAAAAATATCGAAAATAAAACACTTTCTATAAGTGTTATGGACTGATACATTTTGTTATTTTGCCCCTCTCCTTTGATAAAAGGTTTAAACAACATAGAATATTTCATTGACATTTCAAAGCCTGTTGGTTTTCAAACGAAGGCGAAATGTTACTTGTCACCTCGAACTATTTTAAATTAACTTAGAAGATAACGAGGTAATATCTTGACCTCGTATTTTTAAATTAATAATCCTTAACATGGAAAAATAAAAACATGGTGATTTATGTAACAATAAATATTGATCTACGAATAATTACTGGTTTCTGGTCAGTAGGTCTACAGAAATAAGGTCTACGTAAATAATGCCTAATATTTCAGGTCTAACAACACTTGATCTACTCTAAAAGGTCTACATAATAAATGTCTATACGTCACGCTAGACTACATGAAAAAATGTCTAATGTACGTCTTCATGCAGAAATGTCTATTGCCTAAATATCTACAGACAAAGGTGTCTACATGCAAAAATAAATATTGAAAATGAGTCTACATATAAAAGATGTACGTAAAAAAGTTTGCTAGACTTGTTAGTAAGTGTAATAGTATAAATGCATGTTTAACTCGAAAATATATTTATAAAATATGTGCAGTTCCATTAAAATCATTCATCAGTTTCTTCTACTTCATCTTCTTGCCATTTCAGGCGATAACTTAATCCTCTCAAGTAGGCGAGTATTTCATTTCGCTGCCTGTCTTCTTCATAGCGTCATACCATTATTTCAACTTGCGCCGTATTGACACGATACGATTTTTTAACAGGATTTTTTCATCTTAAGTGTCGCGCTTGTGTGAAAAGGTTATCGTTATCTCTCTGACCGCGTTTGATACAGCCTAGAAATGTCAGTTCATTTCCATAGTGTAAGTGACAATGATTTTTTGCTATAGTGCCTGGAGTGTTTGAAGTAAAAATGGATCTTCTAATTTTGTTGCCGCGAGAACTCATTCATTTTTGAAAATCCAGCTACGATAATATACATAACTTCATATTGTTATATATTTTCAATTTATGTTATATTAGATATAATAGTTTAGCAGAATACTCGTGAGATATGTTTGTTAGACTTTTGGTTAGTAGACATTTAGCTGAAAGACTTAATAGTTAGTAGACATTTTTGTTGGTAGACATTTTAGCTGCCGACGTTTAATCATTAGACTTAATATAGTTGTAGACCACATTTTTATTACACATATTTTTTCTGTTAGACATTAATACAGTTATATATTTGTCCTGTAGAACTACTGACCTTGAAGTACTACCGGCAAAACGGATTCACAGATGCATAAAAATACTCTACTATACGAGTTTAATTAAACTAATGCACATTATGTATTTTCGGAAGTAAGTCTTCCACAACTTCACCGATTCAAAAAGCCCTTCCCTGCTCAGGTGGTAAAATTTTGAAAAGAAGCTTTACCCCCACTACACCGGTTGCCTTTCTCTCTAGTTCTCTCTAGGATATCGCCATGCGTTCAATATCGGTGACAGTTCATGATCGTGGAGCACGATTGCGTCACACGTAGGGATCTAATCGCGTGGTGACGACCATTAAAGCCACAATTACTCTTGCACACGCCCACCAACTCGCAAACTTGTTGACGGCCAGGCGAGCGGAGAGAAGTCGGAAATTGGAAGAGCACGCTTCCGTTGCGGCTTGCTATATATGCCAGGGTCTTGATTTCTTTTACTACGCAGTACGTCAACGGAACTACTCTTAACATTTTCTGGCATGGAGGGTACGTTAACTCACTACCTCGGGTTCTTTTCTGTTATTCAAAATTTAATAATAAAAATACTACTTTCCTCACAATTAATAAATTGTAAAACCTCTTACTAGTATCGACATACGATTGTAATTTACTGTTGTTGTTCATTGTTCCGAAATGACACATTCCAAGCAAATTTTGCTTTATTATGTAATGTTTTGAAGCGCTAAGGAGCACCCACGAGAACGTACTCATAGAATCACTTTCACAAAAAACAATTACAAATATTGTCTACAAGTCGTAGCACAAACTCGCTCATGATTGTGCTGCCGTCTATTAACGACATTATAATGAATAATCAAATCATAATTCGAGAACAGCGCCCATCCCGTTATTGGTGTCTGGAGCGAGGGTCGGTTGCTATCGGCCTCCGTTTGCGGCTGTCGCTGTGCAGGAACGCTATGAGAAATTTCAGGAACAACTGCCGAGTGCTTTCCGGAACCACTAATGCACTGAATCTTGAGAGACACTTCAACCATCAATCCTCGTGCCTCTCTCCTTTTATGATTGATTGATTGTTCGTGATTCCGGACGCGTCAACTGCTTAGGTCATTAGTCCCGTAAGGGTATTGCATATTTTTTTCCTCGGAAAGTGGCGATGATCTTCATCACCGACCTACAGTCGGCTAGCGAGGGTTTCCTCAACTAGGTATCTCCCACCAGCGGGGCACCGCACTAGCCGGGACAGGCTCTAAGCTCCTGACCGGTCTTCCGGCTTGTGTGATACTGTAGTGCATGTTAGTGTAAGTGTGAGTAAGTAAAGGGTGAGGATATGACAAGGAAGAGGAAGGAAAGATCGCGCGCGGTCCATGGCCCGTTTTTTTATAGTACTTATCCGGCATTCGTCTGGTGGGATCGGAGAAACCATCTATCAGAGCAGCCGGCCTCTAGAATTCTCCAGACGACTGAATTCGACCTAGCTGTCAAGCTAGAGTCGAAAATTTTGCCACCGTTGGAACTGGAACCTAGAACCTTCCGGTCAGAGGCACTGCATTGACATATGTTGATGCCCTGAGCTACATCTCGCGATTGGGGCCGAAGTACATATCGTAGACAGGAGCTATACCAATTATCTTCCCCTATCTTCGGCCTTCTTATGGGACAGGATGTGCAAACTAGAAATTCGGCGCGGTTAGGATTAGATTGATTCAATGATAATTTTAGGTGCATCAATTGCTAAAGTCGTTATCCCGTAAGTGTAGTGAATACTTTTATCACGGTGGTGGCGGTGATTTTCCCCCGCTGGATGGCGAGATCTGGTGCCGGCCTACCTGGAGGCTTGCGGGGTTTTTCTCAACCAGGTATCTCCTACCAGCGGGCACCATCTCAGTCGGGACAAAAGAGTAGAATTAGAAAGAAATATAATAGATTTAGTGATTTGGAGACCAAGGAGGGTGATATGGAACTTTTTCTACATCCTTCTTCAGTGGGCATCGTATAATTCGTATAAGAATTTCAGTGTGAAGTTGAATATTTGCCGAATGATCCGCTCATAAAAAGCTATATGCAAAGATTTGATTTGAACTTCAAAGAAATTTCGAACATCTTTTTAAGGAAAATATATTATTTGAATTTATGCTTAAAATTTGTAAAAAATATTATGAAGGAATTGTTTGTTTTTAAGTAGAAAGCACATGTGCTACGTAAAAAACTATGTGAAAACCCCAATTTGTATGGGGGGTGTGGGGTACGAATTAATAGTAAATTTATTTTCGATCGGAATCGTTGTTCAAACACAATTTCTTGTATTTCGCTTTTTCACTGTCCAACCCGGCTAGCCTTTCTTCTGCTGAAATATTGCATTACAGTACGTTTCTTGTTAACACGTACATTGGTATTTAAATGTATATAATATAATAAATTATACTATTAAATGCTAACACGTTTGTTGAGCCCCATTCGCAAGTTCCTCTTGTCCCGGTTGTAGCGGTGCCTCGCATACCTTGTTGGGGAAAACCCGCAAGGCGACGGTAGGTCGGCGCCGGGTCTCCGCTGGATCTAGCCTGTGACAAGGTCACTGCCACCTCCATAGCAAACTGCATGCACTATACTTACGGGACTAATGACCTTAGCATTTGACGTGCCAGGAATCACTAGTATTCAATCCATCTATCTCAGACCCCTCTCAATGGGACCTTGTTATCGGGTCCGCGACGCAGGAAGCGTGCGCCCAACCATCCTGAAGGCCATTCAATTGCACTCTTTTTCACCTCCCCACCACAAGCGATAACTCCCCTCTCAGCTCGGAACTGAGCCACGACTACCATGAGCGCTCGCGCTCTTCTGTAGCCGGTAGAGCGGATCTGCTATAAGTTCCCAAACAAATTAAATGTGAGAAAAGAATTGCATATGTCAGTATGATATAACCGTAAAGAAAAGTAAACGTATCTGACGCGTTCGTAGGCTCCAAAGTGCTAAAGAGCATAACTGTAGCTTAATGATTGAATATTAATGCAAACGTATCATGGAAGCAAAATAAACCGATTTTTCATGCGCCAATCACGAACTTAAAGCAACATATGAATTATTGTTCAAATCGCCAACAATTTCCAGTAATTTATTAAAAAAGTTTTTCTCGGCAGATTCGAACCCTACGACAACTGACTTTGTACTGCAGATTCTATATCTCTCCCTTCATGACCTCGGCCATAAATCTTCAAGAAGTTCAATACGTGACCAGAGCAGTGGATCTGCAGGACCGCAGGCACGCGGAAATCGTTATCTATTACTCCTATCTATTACGTTTATCTGCTATACGTACGCCACGCTGCTCTACGCAATTACGGCCGTTATTTAATAATATCGCATAATGGATAGTCTATTTGCTACCCCCTCGCGTCGTCCCCGCCGCTCGCCCACGTGCTTGCCGCGGCGCGTCGTGAATTAGTGATGGGCAGGGACCGAGACGGTGCGAGATGGAGTGGGATGGACCGGTGCGGGGGCGGCGCAGGGGTGCTTCGCTACCGCTGGAATGGAATTGTGCGCCTCTTTGATGCAACATTCCGCATCGCAAGCTACTTCCCTTCCGGGAAATAACGTACGATTGAATGATTGGCTTTAAGCAGTTCTAAGCGTATTTTCATTTTTATTAATTTGAGGATTTTTGATTAGATTAAGGGGATACGAAAAATGACCAGTTCTCCACCAATGAGAGCAAGGTTCTTCGCATGACATCTCGTTTACCCAAACGTTGGACCGGAAGAGGTCAAACTGAGTAACTGACAGATGTACACACAGGTTATTCGACTTTAAGGACTACACAAAAGTCCCCCATTTTTTGAATGGCGTTTGTTCGAAATAGTGCAAAGCAAATTACCATAATGACCTATCATCCTAAAGTCCATTAGAAATTATGATCATGTTTGAATACAGTTTCTGTACCACACAGGCTCTCTTTTCGTAGAAATCGAATTAAAACTTTTCACAATTTGAAACATGTGGGCTTGGAATCATTATTCAACTCACGAAATTTTTTTGTTCACAAATCGACAGTGCATTACTCGCAAACTCTGTTTTCTAGTACCTTAAAAACAGATAAAAGGTTTAGATGTTAGATATTTTAGACTGTAATACTTAATACGAGACAAATCTGGTCCCTCGATTTCATTATTTGTGATTTAGCTCTGTTGGGTTCTCCAAGTCCGTAGTTCGGTTGGACAGAAATATGAATAATTCAGCGTTTAAATTAATCGGCAATTCATTGATCGGTTCGATTTAATAGCACGGATATACGTAAGTATCTCTGTTAATACACGTTTACGAAAATTTAATATTCACTCACAAAACCGGGCCTGCGTAATGTAACACTCACAAAACCGGGCCTATAATTGCTATAGCTGTACGATAATTTACAAAGTGCGTAGGTCACGCTAGTATGCTATACCGTACTACATAGCATTATCCAGAGACATTCCAGAGATCATTTACAAAAGAATCGTTCAACCGAACCTAAAAATGGCTGACTGCGCTTGGAAGCATTTCTGATTGAAATCAACACCACCTCACAATCAAGATAAATTTACTTTGAATGGCAGAGTCCAGTCACCAAATAAACACAATTGAACGGCAAAGAAAATTTCAGTTTTCCTTGCAATCACTTACCTCACAGAGTGTTGCAAGCACTTATCGCTCTCATTAACAATTGTAATATAAATACATATGCACATTTCGTAACGTTATTGTTACAATGAACTCCCTCCACGAGTCCAAGGTTAGTAACACCACTTCAACAATTCCTATGCCAAACGTTTTACAGAACCACCCCTAACCTGAATATTGCGTGGAGTAAACTCCTTCTAGCCAGCATGCTTCAAAGGACAAAGTAATAAAGCTTTGTAGCCACACTCCTGAAAATGATTCCACTATTCCAGTTCGTAACGTGCGAGGTGAGCTCGCTCCCTTCTCGCGGTGTACCCTCCATTATGAGATGACATGATGATCGCAAATGCACAGAACAAAAAGCAAAAACAAAATGGGAGAAAATAGAGAACTTCTCACAAAGCTGGTATTCACAGTGAGACATCAACTGGCAATTTATACGAATATTCTTTTTACCATGCGCCCTAGAAATAATGTTTAATTCCCAAAATATACCCGAATAGATATGGTTAAAAAAGCATTTAAAGTATGTGGAAGATGAAACAAAATTATTTTGTTTACTTTTCCTCGTAAGACAAACGTTCCTCCAATAAGACAAAACAGTAATGACAATTATGTACAAATACGGTTAAAGAAAACGGGAAATAAGTTTGAACGTTTCATTAATGAAGATAAGTATAGATATTTGATCAAATCTACGTTGATTCCTGTCACGTAAAGAAGCGTTTTAATAAGTGAACTTTGAATCCAAAATATGACATATTGAAAATATCACAGGTATTGGAAAAATGTTAATTAAACTTTCGATATTTTACAATCGTTGGTTCAAAAACTAAATTGTAAGTTTATAAGAACTAACTCAGATTATTACCATTTTACTCCTTCGAGTATGTTTCTCTCAATATTTCTATTTTTAATTTTATCCTTTCATTCTGAAAATATTTTTTTGAATATAAATGTACTCCAATGATTTCAAATTAAAGGAAAAATACATTCAAGTAAGTATCTTAGGTTATTATTTCACTTTTTTTTTACGAATTCACATATTTTAGCACTCTACAAGTACATGGGAATAAGAGGTGTCATTGCCATTTTTGTTTATTATATTAGCAGGTTTTTGTGACTTTGTCATCACTTAGTAGTTGTTGAACGCCTTGCTTCCGAACAGCAGATATCTGATGATCGCTGAGCCACCAAAAGCTGCTTACAAAATAAACAAAAATATTGGCAATGACAACACACATATTTGGAATGCCAACAGCTCATCACCAACAAACCAATACTCTCCAAGTATTTATTTCATAGGTACAGCGTTGAGTGTTGCATGCTCCTGCTCGCGCAAATGCCAATGGCGATCCTGCGGGAGGGTTAAGTAACAAGTAGTGTTTCCGTTTAACACATTTGAATGATTCGTAGAATGTGTCTGCAATAGTCCATACACGTTGACTTACAAATAAAACCACTTCACCACAATATATTTTTATGTCAAGCTGCTCTGGGTTTCCGTTTTGTGGGCAGTTCCTGCCTCTCACAGCAATTCTCCTGGCATTCGGGTTGATGGACCGTTGGTTGCATCCGGAAATTACACACTAATGCCCGTGGGATTCTCCTCTAAAGTGAATTGTGTGAAATGAGGTAAGGACGTACCCTCATCAAATTTGCATCAGCAGATTAGACGTGACAACCAATTTGGAATCAAGAACAATTAGGGGACCGCGATAACAATACATCTTCATGCAGTGCAGGCAATGGCCTCATTGGAAATAGAGGAGATGAAAATATACGCTCTTTAGAAATCAATTTATCAATAATATATAGGTATACGCTGTTGCATACTAAACTGTTGTGTTGATACATGCACAACAGGGCAATTTCAAGATTAGGCGAGAGACCTAAATTAGAGTGTCTTAGTTGAATTATTTTTATTAGCTTGTAGTTATCGAACAAAAACCACTATCTGGATCAGAATTGAAGAAGGATTCGATAGTTTGTTTCAGTTTTTTCTACCAACCCATTTACAAGGAAACATCGAAGCAATAATTCACGAACGACATCTAGATCACGTAAAACTATTCCTTTCCGTCTCTTCCTAAATTCTAAATCTTGAGTGAGAAATGGAAACGTTCAGGCAAGTCACAAAGCCCATTCTTTTATCATTGGATAAAACGCTGTAGAAACAAACGGAACAAATTTACATATCCCCTTAGTTTCGCAAATATGACACATTCCAATGAAGAAAAACCCGTGAACAGTTGTCAGGTAAAGAAAGTGAAAAGGAAGGAATGAATAAAAAATAAAAGATAGATGAAAAGAAAGAGGGTTCTAAATTAATTAATGATTAAAATTGTAGCATTTATTGAATATTGAATACTGAAAATGGAGTGTTTTGTGTGTTGATTCGCCAACCCGACACGTATATTTTGCGATTTGATTTTAAGAATATTTACATTTAAAGTTTACAATTTGATAGTTTATTTCATTGAAATTATTATTCATTAATTACATCTTTCCCATATTTGCTGCGATAATTAGCAAACATCCATTAATACGTATAATTACTTCCAAACAGTAAAAGTACATAATAATTTATTTCTAGTGATTGTATTAGTTTTGTATTTGCATTGTATTATATATCCAAAGAGTTCAATTCATTGTCGAAACATAATTATCTGAAAGCTTATATTACGTATAATCAGCTATTTCACAGAAAAAATACAAGAAGTATTTAGTTTTTAAAGGACGTCACATCGTACAAAATGAATGCGAAAAACTCATTTGCTTATTTGTTTGCCGGGTGGGATATTTCGGGTTGAAGTTCCTCGCTAGGAAAACACCAAATCTATCATTATAAATGTGTACGCGATGTGCGGCATTTTTCAGTACTGTTCACAGAGTTTGAGATTGGGAGGGATGAAAGCACTTTGAGCGCACTGGAATTTTCTAGGTAATTGGCACAGTAAAGTAAGTAATCAGGAAAATGACTACAAGCTATCATATACATTTCCCAACAGTAACGTGGCCTAAGCGATTATTAATTCGAACATATTTGAAAAATAGACAGTCATTAATATTGCAAACTCTTGATTTCTCTTTCTAGCCGGTCATTTACTAGATAGAATCCAAAAGACACATTGCTAACATTATGAAGAAAAAATAATTATGTTCATATAAACACTGAAGAAAAGGACACGAACTGATAGACTAATCTGATAAAACTCGTTCCTTTGAATGTTTGAAGAGATTTCCTTTACTAATTCGGCATGTTTTAATTTCTCATGCCTACTATTTTAATATGACGTGCCATCCATTAATATGCAAATGATAGCGTTGTTTTCAGCGGGATGGTCGTATATCAATGTTCACTCACATCTGTTGAACGGCTTTCAAAATGTCTTTTATGAGCGCTAAGCGACAAACAAATGGCTGCAGCATGGCTTAGTTTCGCTTCCCTGGCGCCGGGCGTGTCGAGAACGCATAAAAGCAAATGTCCTTTGTGCGGGAAGGATAAAAAAGTCTGAGCTGAGCAGAACGCAGAGACGTACTTTAAGCACGTAAGAGGATTGTTCGTAGCCAGAGGACCTAAAAAAAGAGTATCAAGTAGGGTAAGTAATGTCTTGTTATTTCAAGCATCGTTACTTGCAATAGGATGCTCGTCATTTGTTGCCATGCAGTGTAAAATATCAATTCATTACTTCGAATTGGAACAAAACCTGCACTACTTAACCAACCGACAATACTAAGGTTTAGATCATAATTATCCACTATCAAGAAAACTGTTTGCATTAAATTTTCTTGTAATTTCCTAGAGCTATGGAATGACGCGTGGGCGGAATGTAATGTTTGCTATAATTCATAACAGTTTTCATTTATTGTAAATCTCATTTGTGACAAGCAGCTTTCATTCTAATTGAATTCGAATTACCACCACCACTTCTCAATTTCACTTTCATGTGAAGTTAGTGTTGCTGTCATATTTAGACAAGTATTCTATAAAGAATTATTTCGTTTGTTTCTGTCGTCATGGTATTAAAACATTATTTTCATAATTTTTTTTCGTATTCTTCAGTATAAAATGTAACCTGTCAAATTGAAAATTGACAAAAAAATATTTTATTTTTGCCATTAAAACAGAGTGGTAGTTTCGTGTAATGTTATATGAACATATATGTCTGCTTTTTGGACACAGTCTTTCCGTCCTATTTGCTTTAATAATAATAATAATAATAATAATAATAATAATAATAATAATAATAATAATAATAATAATAATAATAGTAATAATAGTAATAGCAAGTTAAACAGTAGTAAAATTTAAGTGGTATAAACGTCACTAACAATCCCCAAGAAAACATCAATAGATAACTCAACACTTATTCCCCAAGATGTCAATGAGATATATATTTCACTATTCCACAGTTTCAGAAAGCCGGTAAATAAACGAATACTTAAAAAATGAAATCGCAAAGCACTGTAGATATACAAAACGCCCTGCACAATATTTTATATTGTGGAAATATTTGAATATATCATTTATTGTTTTCGGATAAATGTATGGGGGAAGGGGGGAATACATTTCTTAAAGGTACTGCACCAAGAGCAATCAAGGGCTGAGAATGAAGCAGATTAAAGACAATCTTATTTCGGACCCCAATTTATTACAATTTAAATGTAGTGTATTGTGTTGTGCGTATTAAGAAAATATTTTTCTCGTAAAACCTAAAATGCTGTGAATTGTATAATCGTTGGCTATTATAATATAAAAGATATATCTTAAAAGCTGCATCTCATTGCTGGAGCGTTTGCCAAATTGATAAGTGTGACATGTAGTTCATGATTGCGAGATCATTACAATATCCATAACTCGTGGGTGCGCAGTATTAAATATAAATAAATTGTTTCTGCTATTTATTCATTCTACTTATATTTCAATCATGGTTATTCATTCAATTTTTTCATACTCGTTTTTCACAATTTTCCTGGAAAATATTTCCTTATATATTGACAATTAATGCACATCGATGTACCCAACAAAGACCCATTGTGGATATAAAATGTAGAATGAAAACTGACGTCAACTCTAAAAATTTAGAAAAATAATAGGTTAAGAATAAAATATTAAGAGTGATCCGCCTTTCCTAACTTTTGAGGAATCGTGGGAACCTGACTGCAATAATACCTCGTAGAATAGTAAAAAAACATCTCAGAGAAAGAGAAAGAGAGAGGTGGAGAGACAGGCGGAACGAGAGACAGAAGGAAAGTGGAGAGTGTGAGAAGGAGACATGGGAGGGAGAGAAATAATAAAATGTCGTCATTATCCGGTGACGTAAATTTGGTTTCCGAGCCTTGAACGTTCCTGCTATATTTAAACTATCGGGTCATTCCATAAGATGTGTCAACTATCATATAACTTCCAAAATAAAAGAAATATTGAGAGCCCATTTTGCATTACTTCAATACATAAGTGTTGGCAACTCTTTTTGAGATTGTTGAACCAGATTGCAACGTCGAATCGCATTTGTGTGCATTGGCGGCTACTTTCGAACACATACAAAAGGTTGTATGCTAAAAATTATGCTCCAATTACATGGAATGGAGGTGGAAGAGCGGTGATATGTCAAAATAACATTTCTTCATAGCAGATATGCTCGTGCCATACGTGAAGTTCTAGCTGCGTTATCACAGTGCACTTTGGGTGGAAGTCTTTAATTAATTAATTGGCTATGTAGTGTTTCCGGTAGCGGCAAATTCTTAGAACACAAGTCCCGTAAGTGTGCTGCATGTTATATCCCGGGAGGTGGCGGTGTTCCCCCACTGGAACTTGATATTCTTCGGCGCCGACCTTTATATATATATATATATATATATATATATATATATATATATATATATATATATATATATATATATATATATTTGTGTGTGTGTATGTGAGTCTGTGTGTGTCACTGAGAAAATAAGAAGAAATACATGGACTCTATTGGGATATTTACTCTCCCTGCACAAAACTTGGGACTTTTTGTTTTCAACGAGAGGCACAAGAACATTTGTGTTCGTGATGATAATGACTTCGAATAAGAACCATTTATCACTGTTCTAAATAAAATATAAATATTCCAGTTCAAGTAATGATTTGTTAAATGTTTGATAAAATCTTTTACACGCATATTGTCTCCAATTTGCCCAGACCGATGAAATTCTTGAATCTCCTTGGTAGTTAGTGGATGAGTGAAGTAATCCGTATATGTCATAAATTCTTTGACAGAGCACTACTGCGCACAGCGTGTAGTTTACCAGTCAGAGAGACATTTCAGATCCTCAGGATGGACTTCTGAAACTAGCGCTTGTCATTATCCTAACGGGTGTTCAGGACAGACTTGGGGTGATATCGAAATCCGCCGAAACGCGATGATAACATTTACGCTTCCACTTATGATCATGATGTATTACCGGGAAACTGTGCGCTCGGGCAGAAAGATTCCAATCCTCCGGGCAGGACGTTTATACGTGGAACCACAGCCAAAGCCATGATGTCATGACCCCAATCCCGCTCGCAAGGAATCCGTTTAAAAAGATCTTATTTCCAAAGTGACGTATCTCCATGAACTCCTATTTTTTCAGGAAGGGAAACTATTTACATTTAGCCTTACAGTTCAAGATAGAATTCAACAGTTTCGGGTACCTTTTAACACAAGAAAAACGTAATTTTTGAACACAATAGTTGGCAGCATGGTATAAAAGTCTTGAGAATATATCGATACGAACGAGTAAAAAAAAAATAAAAGGGAAATGGATATACGTAGTACGTTACTTTAGAAATACGCTCTTCATATCTCTATTATTTTAACATCCGTATATGAGTAATCCGTATACCCATCTAATCCATACCCATGCATGCTAGTTGTATTTCAATATGCGGTTTTGGAATTTGTACAGATGGCCGCCACCGCCGCCCCCACCAGCCGCCCTGGCACCGCGCTGTTGTCGCCTCTGCTTCTGCTGGCGACGACGGCCCTGCTCGCAGCGCCCGCCCGCGCCTGGGGCGGCCTCTTCAATCGCTTCAGCCCCGAGATGCTGAGCAACCTCGGCTACGGCGGCCACGGCGGCTACCGCGCTTCCTCCCTGCTCAATGTGAGTATCTGCTACCTCTTCCTTCACTTGATGTATATATGTGCCTAACAATAAATGTTACTAGGTTTGAAGACTTGTAGAGGATCCAGAATAGTGAGAAGTTTGTAACATTTGTTTTGAGATATCGTAGATGCAGGGTGTCTCAGAATAAATGTTACAAACATCTAGAGCGAGAAGGTGAATCAAAGATGATAACTTTTTCTCAATGAACATATGGTGAGAAATTTCATCTAACGAAGTTACGCATGTGACATTTGCCCCTGATGGGTTGGTAACCCATCATGAGTTGGTGTTTGGCGGATCTACGAAATATTTTTGACAGCGTCAGAACGCGACCTGACAAACACCAACAAATGAAAGGTTGCTTTTCAATCAGAGGCACCTGTCACATATGTAACTTCCTTACATGAAATTTTCCACCACATGTTTTCTTAGAAAAAGTTATCATCTTTGACTCATCTTTATGCCCATGAAAGTGAAAGGATACATTTATTCCGAGACCCTTTGTATCCAGCATGTCTCAGAATAAATGTTACAAACTTCTAAGCCTCATATCTAGAGAGGTAGATGACGATCGCTTGTGAGGTTCATGTAGGAGACCTCTCACTTTACAAGATGAAAGCGCCGCCACTTAGAAGCTTTTCATACGCTTCACAAGTCATCAGCAGCATTCGTGAAGATTAGAAAACACGAAAATACGTTATTTTTGTAGTTGCATTCAGTGGGCTCATACGAGCTATGAAATAGTACAGAACATTTTCGATACAGCGGCAGAGAAAATATATACTTTATTTAGATATTGGGGTTTTCGTGTTCATCGTGCGCAGAGTCGCTCTGCATATTTACACTTGGCATTGGTGCCATTAAAAGAATGACTATCTTGCGGCGTATTTTTAACATTTAATGTTTCCCCATGTTTTTTTTATTTTCGTGGCTGCCACTAACTATTCAAGCATGCATACCAACTGAGTAGTGAACATTCGCCCCGAGAGAGCGAGTAACGCTGAGATCTAGTAAACATTACTCTCTGCTTCGCTTTCTAGTTAAATCACAGAAAAAAAACGAGTGGCGACAAATATATTTGAAGACTGCAAACAAGTGACGTGTGAGCTTGCTGAACGATTGGATGAGTTCTCAAACAATTTGCAGACCGCTCACAAACGAGCGAATGTGCTCGGCGGCACTGAGCCATGAGCTTACGCACTATAATCTAGCCTTCACTGTTTCACAATTTCTCTTACATTGCGAACTAATATAATAATAGTTGGGTTGACTAATTACTGAAAGTACACTGATTGTCTATTTATATTAACTTTCCATTTTTCCCATTATTCATTAACTTATATGATCTCCGTTTTTTACTGAACTGTTAGTGCCCATTTCTGAATTCATTCATTGAGAGATTTAAAAAATTTATTTTTGGTGTCAAGAAGTGGAAGTGTCTATAAATACCAACAGTCGTTGTTATACTTATTTCGGCAATGAAAATTTAAACTACGGTATATTATGAATGACACCTAAAAACTATTGTAAATTCCTAGCAATTAAATAGTAAGATATGTGTAAATAATATACTATAACAGACAAATCTTAGCACTCGTTAATTAGATCAAAATTTTCAAATTAAATAGAAAAATTATTCTTTTAGATTGACAATCGCCCCATTTCTATTTACGAGAAAATTTGTCAAAGAAGTTGAGAATAAAAAACATTATTTTAATAGATTTGATTACTTTGTACGAAGAACGTTTACAAATTTTTGTATAACAATTGACTACTTTGCCTTCCAGGTTCATATCTAATTTCGTTTGCAATAAATGTGGGGATATTAGCAAATAACATCATGTTTGAAACTTCATAATAATATTAATCTTGACAAATGTTTCGGATAAACATGTGAATTACAGAAAATTCATTTAAAAATAAGATAATTATTCACTTTTACATTTATTTTACACCGGAATGTTGCTGGCAAAACTTGTAATATTGAAGTAAATTACTACATTGCAAAACGTTCATAAACATAATTCAAAGCAAAACTTGCAATGGAGTATTATTTCAGACTTCAGAATTACTAGACAGCCCAAGATAAATAGAAAACTCATTTCACTTCGTAATTTTCTTTCTTATTAAAAGCGAAAACGAAATGGGTAGATAAAATGCAATAGGTACACGTATTGTCGTTGAAGCAAGTTGAAACGATTAATGACTTACATTGTAGTCGTAACATGGCTCTCTAAAACGAAGTTGCATCGCCTCGTATTTCTTCTACCGGCTAGACTCGTTTTTTTAAAAAATTCGCCCAGACTAATGAGAAACTGTACACAGCTGTAAAATATTAATATCTTTTAAATGATAAGCGTTATGAAATAATATTAAATTTCGACGTTCACTGTATCAAACAAACCAGAAAAATTTTAGCTAGCTTTGCAATAAAATTTGTTCTTATTTTGTGAATTTTGTAGAAGAAACTCCCTGTACTCGACTAAAAAATGTGTATTGCAATGAAAATACAGTCATATCACGAAATAACCGGCTTACCGATATATTCTGAAAATGTTGTGAACCTCCTTTTGAGAGTTTAATATCCGTTGTCTAACTAATTGGTAGATTGTAAATAAAACTTATTCAGACCATACAACAATTTCAGACAGGATAGTTATTTTTTAGAGCAAAACCAATTTAAAAATATATATTTTGTACCGAGACTCAATTGGATCCTGAACATTGCCACAATCATTTTCAGGTTTATTACAAAACGAAATAAAGGTACAATTATTTGAGAAAATAAATCACTACTATTTGTTATGAAGCTTATTTATGTATTTTAAAGTCCACAAAGAAAATAAATGCAGCTTTTCACTTCTAAGTAAATGATTTAAATACATATACTTCTTAAATGTATACTCATATCAGTGCAGGCATACATGTCTGGAAGGAACCCTTTGGTCCGAAAAATCTCAGTTGGTTGGTCCCAAGGGTCTGCCGACATCACTTATCGCCCTAATTTTTCAACTAAGTTTGATTGTCAACTTGTATAACTTTTCAACTCATGACAAGTATGCTTGCGTTGTATAAACTTGCTTGATTCTTGTGTAAGAAAATACAAATAAATACTTTTGTGAAAACTTTAATAAACACTTTAATTTATTTTCATAGATATAACTCATGCATTGTAATAAAATTATTTGTGTGAAACTAGAACAAACATAAATATATATTTCAATAAAGTTAATCCATATCATTAGCAATATTTAAAACTTCCAACAAAATCATCTCACATTAAATAACCTCAAATTCTTAAAACGTAGAAATCTAATTAAATAATTTTAACGAGCATTGAAATTGTAACGTTGTCTATTTCGTGGATTAGAACATTAAATCAGAGAAAGTGAAATGTAAAATTTTATTGTTTCTTTCATCTGATAACAATCTGTTGCATTACGCAAAAAATACTTAATATATACCAAAAATATTATCCTCCAAACTAGATATCTCATTAACGTTTGTTACCTTACGCATTTATTCACGACTAGTATCATCTGGGCATAATTTAACTTGAACATGTATTAATTCATTGTTGTGAATTAAGATATTATTTTCTAGTCATCACGACACCATTTTCTCTTAAATTTTTGGGAGAGAGATGAAAGAAGGCACCTCATGAAAATTTCGATTTGATCAAAATCACCTCTTCAAAAACTCGTCATGCCGATACCGAGTGATAATTGATAAATATGTAACTTACGTATCCCGAAAGACTTTCAATTTCAAGGTTAGTTTTGCGACGGATGCTATAGCCAACTGAGAACAGTTGAAAGTCACTGGATTTCAAAATTATGACTGTCTAGAAAAAAGTATTTACTCTATAAATTTTCTACTCTTATATTTTTCTTGATAGATGATTTATCTAAATTGAATTTGAGAAGGATTTATGTTCTGGCAAACACGATTCTCGCGTCGAGTGCAAGAGTCGCATAGCGTAGCAAAGCGAAATCGCACGTCTGAAAGTAATAATCTTTCTTTTAACACAAGAACACGGAATCCCAGAATTATGTTCAAATCTGAGTCATAATGCATGTTGCATATTATTACTAATCAGACTTGCGATTTCTGTGTTCTCTTTTGCCTCAAACGCGACAATCACTTTTCCAGAGCAGTCATAAATGATTTTATTTTGAAATAAAAAATGTTAAATAGGAAAATTATTAACTAGTAAAAAATCTAAGAAATGAAATTAAAATCATGCTTCACGACCTATTAAAGACAAGTATTATGGAATGTATTATTTAGGCAAAATTCAATAATGTTTCCTTACTTTTTCTCTATTCGAAGATATAAAATACTATTAAAATAACACAATATGTAAATGATGCTTAACACAACACATTATTTTAACTTTAAAATATTTCCGGATTTCGGCAATATATTTCTCATTTCAAAATAATGGTACTTACATAAATGAAAGAAACAGCGAAATTTTATTTATTTCCTCTACTAACTCAAAGTAGTAAACATTTTTCTTGCCAGCTTATTACTAATGTCATATAATATTACGTTACGTCTCTTAAAACTCTCAAAACATCCTTTGAAAGTGAAAGGATACAAAATACATTGCATTAAATTTCATAATATTTCAGAGAAAATAATTTATTTTGATTTTTTTTAAATCGAAGGTATAAATAAATATAAAGAGATTTAAAATACACTTTTACAAAGATGAACTGCACACTAAAAAAGATACTTTAAATGTTCTCTTACATTTACTCTCATTACGTAAAATATTCTAAGTCTGATTGAAAATGTTTAAGAAAAATACGAAAAAGAAGCAAGGTTCATTTCAAATGATTTTGACAACTGTAGTAGAATTGTCAGGCATACATTTATACCTCAACCCAAACATGTATAGCTGGTATACATATTACTTTCTTATACTGATAATTTTCTGAATATTCGCAATATACTTAATAGATTATAGCACAGCTAAAAGTTTTTAGCATCTAATAATATGCTCTAATATCTCTTAATATGCTACATGACTCCTCTCCTCATATAAGTGAATATTTGAATAC
Source organism: Teleogryllus occipitalis (assembly GCA_011170035.1). Lineage (NCBI taxonomy): Eukaryota > Metazoa > Arthropoda > Insecta > Orthoptera > Gryllidae > Teleogryllus > Teleogryllus occipitalis. The sequence continues at coordinate 229,990 of BLKR01008963.1, forward strand.
ATTAAATAAGTCTTCGAGACTATTCTAGCGTCCTTAAATCTAACGTAACGTTTATTTGTGAACCAGTCTTCAATTCCCCAAGCAATTTGTGAGCTTGGACGAGGCGTTTGTCGGGAGAAAAGAGAATACAGCGTCTCCCGGAACTCGAGACGAGCGGATCATGTCGCGGGTGTGTCATCCCCACGAGCGGCGCCCGGGCGCTGGCTCAATCAAGCGGCGAGAGGGGCAGGGGCGTGTAGAAGGGGGAGAGGGAATCTGCCGTGCAACTCGACGCGCCCGCTCCACGGTTTAGTAACTCGTTCGAGAACAGATTGAAGAGCTAATTCGAGCCCCGAGGCGGCGAGTCTGCCGAGGGGCCGCCCACGCTACCGCCGCCCTCGTGCCCGCCACCGCTCGGTTATCCGGGCTTCGGACACTGAGTAAATGGACGAGGTATTGGCTATCTGGCAGGCGGAGGGTGGGGTGGCGTAGGGGTGGAGTGGGGGGAGTTGGGGGTCCGGCGTGTCCCTAGCGGCCACCGCCTCCGCTCCCGACGCCGCAGTCCGATCTCACCGGCCCCGCCCCCTCGCAAGCCGAGCCCCATGCTTGGCTGGTCCGCTCCTTCGTTGCCTCTCCGCTCCCGGGGCTCTCGCTGCTTCCGCTGCCACCGGTGACGTAACGAGCCCAAATGAAACGGCTAGACTGCAGCAAGACACGAAATGTTCGAAATGCTTATCTCAATAAATATACTCCCTTGGAGATGTAAGGAATATTAAAATACAGAGCGCCCGGGAAGTTTCTCCGTACCGAGCCGGGTCAAGCCCTCCTATTAAAAATTGCATTTGTGTTGGTAGCGACCAAATCACTAGGAAACAAGTGAAGGGATCAAGACTTCCAGCATCTGTTATGATTGTGGTGAGTAAGCAATTTACGTATTCTTTTGTGACAAGCTGGAGCTCGTGCTACCAACATAATTTCTGTTGCTAGCACATTCACCAGCAAGATGCAACCGTGGAGAGACTTTTCTAGCGCACTGTATTATTTAGTGTAGCTAATACAATCATGTGAATACAGCTACTGAATAGTTGTTACTGCTTACACTAAAAACCTTACAAAAGTTGATAATTGCTATTTGAAGAATTCATTACAAAAACAATGAAACGTTAAAAACTTCTCTAAGAAACGAAGTTTTTTAATATTCGCTTTCAATCTCGCTTCAAGTCTTGTGAGTTAATTGGCAAACAAAATAAAAAACCATGAAACTATTTTGTTTCAAGCAGTTGCTTAATAATCCAAGGTTCACTACAACAATAAATTTTCATTTAAATTGTTGCGTTTTCCCACTTTACACGCATTTCCTGGTTGTTTAATTACATCTTTTTACTCTTTAAATTTAAGATTTATTTTTAATATCAAAATTGTAACGTTTAAATGAACTTAATAACGTAAAAATTAAGATTAATATTCTGAATACCATACAAAATTATCGATTGAATGACTCATGTTGAAGTATCACTTCGCGTTAAAACACCCAAGGGCATCCACGAACCGCAGCGAATTGAAACACTCCCAGGGTAAAACCCATGTTTACCCCGGCGATTGTGCTGAAGTGCTTGATGCTCCAAAGAAGGCTGTACAGTTTGGTTTGAGCCGTGATGCGTGCGCAGACTTTCCTTCGGGAAACTTAAGCCTGGGAAGACAGATTAGAATCTATCTAGTACGGCTTTGGCCTTCTTTGGGGTTTCGCTTCCTTGATTTTAGGGTGCTGAACGGCAAGTTGTGCCCTTCCCTTTGAAAACAGAATAAGAATTGCAGTGAAATATTTTCTGTAGACATATGTATGCCATATTTTGTTCATGTTATTCTACCATGCCCCCCCGTCATGTTACAGTCGCCAGCCGCTATAGTCGCCGTCACTGCTCCCGTCTGCATCCAGCTTTTTCCACCGCTTCCGCCTTTACCCGTCTGCGCTCTTTTACCCTCATCCCTTTTGCAAGTGCCTGACACGCAGGTGCTCCTGTCGGCCTCGGTAACCTCGCGCTGCGTTGTCACGAGCGCCTTCCCTCGCCTCCCTTCTCCCACCAATCGCGCTCATCCCCCCGTGCCTTCGCCTCTCAGATTGATCCCTGCTGGCGGTTGAGGGGGCTCAGTGTATCCACTGATGGCACTGCAGAGCCTCTGGCCTGGAGGGCGGAGGGCGGAGGGCGGAGGGTTCTAGTTCCCACCGTGGTAGGAGTTTTGCCACTAGCAGGATAGCTAGGCCCAATTCATCCGGTGTCTGAAGAATTCTTGCGATCAGCTGCTCTCATCTGCAGCTTTCCGTGATATCCCCAATCAATACCATGCGAATGCCGGAGAACGGGTCACGGACCGCGCAAGATCTTTCCTTCCTCTTCCTATTCCTACCCTCGCCTCTTACATACACTTACATTTGCATGCACTACATAGCACACATGCCGGGACACCAATCAGGAGCTTAGATTTTGTCGCGGCTGAGGCGGTTCCCTATTGGTGGGAGGTACCTGAATGGAGAAAACTCCGCAAATCGACATGAAGATCCGCACCAGATCTCGCCATTCAGCGGGTGAAGAACATCGCCTTCTTTCATGACAAAACATGCCCTACACTTACGCAACTAATGGCCATCGCCGTTGATGCGCCCGAAAACCCGAAATGAATCAATCAAGTGAATTCTATCTTTTCCATGAAACCTGGCGTCCCCATGAGTGCAGGCATACCTGTCGTCTCTGCCTTCCCCGGCGCTCTTCCCTTCCGCCTCCCTTCGCCCTCGACGACCGCCGCCCGTTTCCGTTGTTTTTGCTGCTCTCGAAGGTCCCGACCGTTACTCTCGTTTCTCTTGCTGTTCTTCGTGTTCCTCTTCTCACCGAATTCCCTGGTTTTCTAAACGGTGATGGTTCACCGTCTCCTGCCGTTTCTGTCGGCCTCGATGTCCTCGAAGTCCCATAGGTCCTCTCTGTCAAAGCTGCGATGCCCCTAACGCCTCCGATTTTCCAACCAGCATCACACAGCATCCCAACACTTCTTCTTCCTGAAGTTTTGATGTCCCTGTCACGTACCTGGCTTCCCGGCACTCGAGTTTTGCGAGCCCTGACAAACTCATTTTTCCCCGGTCGCCAGTCACAGGCCGCGACCTCTTGGCCGCGACCTCCTTCCTCAGCAGAGAGTTTGCAGAGTTTCAGCTTTCGTTCGGATGTCGACATTCCCTCCCCTTGTCACAACTGACGTCTACTCTTTGTCAAATAACGACATCTCCATTAACTGATTTTTTTGAAAAGTCTGTCAACTAGTTTGCTGTTATCAGATTCTAAAAAGGTTTTAAAAAGTGTGAACTAGTAACAAGAATATTACTAAAAACAAAATATTACTAGTAACAAAAATATTACTAAATACAAAATATTACTAGTACCAAAAAATACTTAAAAGTGTGAACTAGTAACAAAAGTGTCAACGAGTAACGAAAAATACAAACACAACATTACTAGGAGAAATTAAATCATCAAACTGAACATCCCTGCGGTTCACGAGAACACAAAAATCGGGTAATGCGCGAAGAAAATAAATATTCTAGAGGGAGCGGAGTGTAGAGATATTGTTAGATTTTACTAGAACGTGAGTGAAGTAGAGCTTAAAGAGTGAATAGAAGGTAAGGCTAGATCTCTGTCAAAAAAAGTGTTTATTTTTCTTCGTAGAACGGTAGACGTAAGAAGTGCGCTTTACGTGTTTATTTTTAATATTCAAAATCATCAACGACGTCGAGTGGAAGGATTAAGTGAAATATATTCTGTGTGTATGAGGTATATGTTCCTCGTGTATCAAGGATATGTTTTTAAGCAAGTGAACCCGAAGTCGAAGCCGTCCCAACTGTAATCTCTCAGATCTCGTCGACGCTTCGCCATCAACTGCACGTCTAGGGTCTCAAGCCCTAGAGCGCCACTTCGGAGTTGGCGAACTCAGCCCTCGACTGATCCCTCGGACGCGCGCATCCCACGCCACCCACACGCGCTTTGCTATTTCTAGCCGCCTTTATCCTCAGGGTTCCGAGTTCCGACGAGGGAGTGTTTACTTGCAAGTCGCTCTTAGCCCCTTAGTGCTGGCGTGTATTCATGACCTCTTGGTTTAAGTGCTATTCATATAAGTTCCATCCATAAAACCTTATCTTTTTTGCGTCGTTTACCCTTATTGAAAATTACCATCTACACACGTTCTTTTACTTGCAGCAGTGTTAAAGATTCTATTAGAGTTTTATGCTTCGAGCTTCAATCTTCACGCTACCCTTCATCTCTTATGATTCGCATACCTTCATGACATCTTGGTTTATATCCGTTTTGTGAAAAACCCATCCGAAAAACTCTTCTCTAGTTTTACGACGTTCATCTCCATTGAAAATTGAAATTATGAATATCACATTGCAAGTTTATTGTCTTTATAAATCCTAGGAGTTACATCTTTGCTTCTCGATTCGTTTCTCATCTCTTAGATCTTCGTTATATGTATATGAAGCATTATAGTATACACCAGGGGCATCGTGTTTGTGACGCGGCCGTAATATCAGTGTAAGTGTTTTCCTCCCGTCTTAACCATCTTTGTTCCCCCTCAGCAATTTCCTCTTGTTCCTTTCAACCTCGTTCTTTTTCGTCTTCCATCACCCCCGCCCTGTAAACGCGTGGTTAATCGGCCCCGGATCTCTTTCCCGGTCACAGCGCGTCGCCGATCTCCGAAACGCCCGCTCCTCGCCCGCCTCGCCGGCCCGCCTCGCACTCTGCGACCGCTATCACCCGGCGCCTCGGGGTCGCCGCCAGGCAGGGCGGAGCGCGGCCACTCCACCCGCCCCGCGTCGCCCCGCGTCGCCCCGCCTCGCCCCGATTCACCCCGCTCCGCCGCCCGGCCCCTGGCCCACGAGTCCGCCCACCCACTTCCGTAGAAGCCTCGCCCGCAGCCGCCTCCCTCTGCAGCTGCCGGCGCGTTATTAGATTCCGCGCCTTCGGATCAATCGGCCGCCTGCTGAAGGCCGTGAGGAGGCGACCACGCCGACCGCACGGCGCCCCGCGGCGCTGGCATATGCCGCGTTCCTCGGACCGGCCTCTTCCCTCCCTCGCACTCGCTCCCACCCTCTCGTCCTGTCTTCTCTCCCTTTGCATCTCATTTTACACTCACTATCCTTCTCACTGTCCTCTGTCTCCCTCTTTTTCCCTCCCTGTTTCCTCTCTGTTTCCTTCTCTTTCCTTCTCTTTTCCTCTTATTTTTTTTTTAAACAGTTAAAAACTGACCTGGTATGGGCAGAAATGAATTCTGGGCACTTTTCAAAATTCTGTGATCCCTTCCCTAAGCCATGTACTACTTAAATTTTGAATACAGAAACAAAATGAGCGTTTTTGCAAGGATTGTGAACAAAAGTATTCGCACTGATGTAATAAAATATATTTTCAAGAGTAAATCAGCAATAAATTTGCGCTCTTATCCCTCATCATGTCATTCGTCAAGGAATAATACTTCCTGCTACGACATGGAGAACGATAATTTGAATAACTATATTTCCCAGTGAATTCTAGAAGATGTGAATAGATAATGAAGTTACAATTATGTCAAGAAGCAAAACCAGGGGCCATCTCAGCATTTGCTAAAAGGATCAGAGAAACTGGACGAAAAACCTGATCGAGATGGGGGTCATTGACCCAGAGGCTGAAGTACAAGACTTGTTACAGGTTTTTTAGAATTATACAGTCCACATTGTAAATAATACATTAAATATCACTGCTAAAATTAATGTTACTTTCATCTGGAAAAGTGTTGCAAAGTAATGTACATATATTGTGATTTTTTTGTAATGAGCTGTTTATACTGTCACCTGATGAATACGATTACTACGTCGAGTAATCATATTCATTTCTCTTTCCCTCTTTTATTTCTCCCTCTTTTTCACTCTCTCTCTTTCTCTTTTACTTTCTCCCTACTCTCCCCCACCGTAAACTGCCCCTTTCCTCTCCTTTTCTTCCTCTCCTTCCCTTTGCGTTCCCGATATTCATAGAATCACGGCCAGTTCGCTACGTTGCCACCTCTGGGGTACTAGTCTTAATATTCTCGTCATTCCATCCCCATTCTCGTCATTCCATTCCATTGGCTTAATACAATTTGTTGAGCTTGACGAAACGAAAGAGGAGTATCCATCCATATTTTAATTGATATTTTGAAAATATATCAATGTCAATTTCCGGACAATCGGCTTTAGTCAATCCTAAGGAAGGTTTACATTTAGCATTTTGTCTCTCTCTAGAATATATCAACACGATGTGTTTTAAGACAGGATTAATGAATCTCTCAGAAAGGTTTTGGACCATTTGCCCCATGAGCAATGAATTGATAATCACGACTGCATAATGACAATGGTAAATGAGGACGTATCAATGTTCTGATTACATTCGTGGAAGGATATTTCCACATCACAAAGTGAAAATATCTGCATTACCTGAAACCTTAAATTCCACATAAATGAACAATTCAATTCTCCACGTTACTTGGGTCGGAAAACTGCTAATATAACACAGGAATAGGAAATAAATAAAGATATCCGTTTTTAAAATTTTAATTTCAGGGATGGAAGCAACGTTTGAGTTTCCGCAAACATCTTAATTAAAATACTGAATTTTTCATGAATAAACAATTTAATAAAAATTTAATTAATAAATAAATGACGGGAAGAAAGCTTTGCTGCTTCCAAATAAAGCTTCAATTTACAATGTTTATATTAAATAAAATAAATGTAAATAACATTTTTTCCTTTCTTGGAGAGCGTCCACCTCGTATTAGGCTGGCTGTTCATTCTGAAGACAGCAGATAACATGACAAAACAAAGTAGCGCAGATTCGTTGGCTTTGAATGAAAAATAGACTTAATGGAATTTCTTTTATACAAGATGGGAGATTCAATCCATCAAATCAAATCTCTTGTCTCATTACTTCCCATCAAAATTGTGAAAGATTGTGAAGTATAGAGAATTTTGTCGATAACAGTATAAACTTCGTAGAGTGCTTTTTCTTGTGGATATACAACACCAACGGTTTTTCCCAGCCGGAAAATAATTTACGAATTTTTTGCTAAAAAATTCCGATCTCCATTGGCCTCGTATTTGCGACAGCGCGATATTAGGTCGCGGCTCGGTGGATTTTTAATTATAATATTGATGTAAATTGATGTGTCTGCTGATTTGTTAAAAAATATTGTACAAGAAATATGTACTACATGATTAGTGGATGGACTTTTCTAACACTTGGCAATAAAAACTTATTTTCATTTTTTCTTTCTTTTTTCTTAATAGTAATAATAAGAAAAAAATAAGAAAGAAAATAAATGACAATTATTTTCTGTAGCTTGGTGTTTCAAGACTCGATCCATTAGTCTTTTTCTTCTTTCTTGTTGTTCGTTGGTAATTTCGTTAGCATTTTCGTTGGCAATTTTCTTACTTTCGAAACGTAATTCTAATACTTTAGTTCTATCACACACGAATCTATCTTCTTTCAGAGAACATTGAAACCGGAAATGAAAAGGATTCTGACTATTTTTCACTTTTTACAATCGTTTCTTCCTATTCCACAATGTCCCAGAAAGAAAACATTTCAAATGTAAAACAATTTTTATTGCAAATAATTGAATGTAAAGTGGTATGAAACAATGACAGAAAATGAGTGGATCACACAGTGTTCTGTTTTTAGTTTTTAAGGGAACATTACCCTCATATTTTTATATCGGAAGTTAGCGTGAGGTTGCTTATCACACGTCCTCTCAGCGTTCCGTTATATTTCCAAAAATCCGACAGTATTAGTAAAGAGGCAAAATGTGAGACATATTCTTAATGTAAGAGGATGAAGCCCTGGCATCAACTCTCTTGGTTTCCTCCCTTCGACGAAAGGCGGATTAGTGAACATAAAACAAGCCATAAACCGCAGACAATCTCTCAACTCCCAGCCCTTCCATCCCCCCCCCCTCCCCAGCGACTCAACGGCTTGTCAGAGGCCCTTTTTGCCAATGGAACTCGCGCAGTAGAGGAATGTCTGCTTACGGACCTGAACGGGATTCCCTGCTTGATATCAAACGGCAGGAGAACGAAGGGGTATAGAGGAGATATTCTAAGAAGGGACCAGTTTAACAGGTCGGAAACAAATGAATGTCATGTAGAGCAATGGGATTGCAGGAGATGGTGATGAAATTCATTTACTAATGAGCTAACTAATCGAACGCATTGGCAAATTTAGTGCATGGACATAACCCACAGTTATGTTGTCAGCAGTACCCAAGCAGTAGCTGTCGCATCGGTCCCATATAAAAGTCTCTCCATAGAATGTTGGTAGAAGGATCGTACACCGCTTCAACTTTGTTGTTACCATGAGATATTTCATAGTATTTATTACGAATTGTGATATGCATTTCATAGCACGTAGACGTAAAAGATTCTACAATATTCATTCGCTCCTGATGCAAAATTCTATTGTTTATTAATTTTATACAGAAAGATTGAAAATAGATTTAAAATATCTCTTGATACTTTCCATATATATATCTCTTGACACTTTCCTTGATCAAATATTGTTGTGTTAGTATAATATATAGGTGTGACAATCAAGGGACATCAGCATTTTAGAAAATCATTATCTTGAATGAACATCAGTAGCGAATATTGACCATTTCAAATTATTGCGAAATAAGGCATACTCAAACGCGATATACCTTTGAATATGTGTTTGTAAATAAATAAAATTCTCTTCAAAGAGGATTATCAATTTTCGACCAGTTTGCAACTAAAATGGTTACGATTAAAGTGATGTACCCCGGTGGGGAGCATACTCCTTATGTTCCAATGATAGAGAAATTGTGAATAAATGTTAATGTAAAAATGCAAAATCCATTATTCTAAAGTATTTTTCTTATAACAGCAATGAATGATTTATTCTAAAACCGCACGGGAAAGTAATTGAATGGCACGTAATACAAATTTCCTGAACGTTCATCTATGTAACTACGATACCATGTATGCAACGAGTCAACATTGTAAAGCAAGAAGTGTCCGCCAGTTTGTTTATGTACCAATATCCTGTCTTACAAATTTTCTTATATCCTTTCTCTGTAGCATTTCCCTTTGAGGTTTTTATTGTGCTCCCTTTTCATAAGTAATTAGTGCTGGAAATTTTTGAAGAATATTAATTTCTCATATATGTGGAAGAGAGAAGGTATTATAATCCTGCAGCTGAAGTGGCAATTTTTCGTCAGAAAAACTCGTATTGTGGGGCTCTGATATCAAGAAAGCGTACAAATCCTGTTCCCATGTATATTAAAATACTTTCTATACTACGCTTTGTACTTAGAATCCACGTTTTGTAAATTCTGGATACCGAAAAATTCGTTTACGTCAAAATGTCTGTCCGTCCGTCTTTCCTTCCGTCTGTTCATCTGTCCGTCCGTCTATGGTGAACCCCAGCACTTACACCGTTCAAACGTTTTTCTCCAAAATTGAAATTCACAATCGATCATACCGAACTCACGGCCCTTCGAAATTGAAGCGGATATTTTAATGTAGGAAGTATCTAAGAGATTTAAATAAGTTAAAATTTGTCTAAACATATGACTTTTACGTTCAAAACGTCTGGGATTTTTATATTTAAAAATTTTAAACATCCAATTCCCAATTTTTTTAAAAAAGGTTGAAAACTTTTAAACCATTTTTTGAAACCCTTAATTTTTAAGGATACCAAAATTTTTCTTAATACAATTGATTCCTCCAAATTACATCTTTAAATCATGTCATGTGCATTTTCGTGCACTCACATTTAGGCATTTTTGTCATGTTTGCATCACCGCAATATTAAGGATTCATTGCAGAAGCCAACATAAGATCTTAACGGAGGGGGCAAGCCATTCGATTTGAAAACCTAAGTGCTCGAGTTCAAATCCCAACACCTGCAAATAAGATGAGTTCATTAGAAATACTAAATAAGACTAGATACAGATACTAATGATTGGCGTACTACAATATATTTTTCATTAAATCATCTTCTATTTCATGATTTTTTTTTACTTTTTCTATAAATAATGCTTTTTATGTAACCACACGCGACATTTCGTCTCCCATATTAGAATTCAAGGGAAGAAGAATTTTTTTAAAAAAAGTGCCCAATCGCAAGATCACTGAGCCCATGAGAACGCAAAATAGTTTACCTATATTTTACTTTTAATGTTATAGAAATTATTACTGAATAATTTTACTCTGCCAATGATGCTTGAATGCAAATTAATCGCTTAATTGGGTGTGATGTGTGTTCTAATTCTGCGAATTCGAATATTGCAAACATTCAATTGTAATCGTCGATAAGTGAGGTCATCGCTTGGTCAAGGATGAAATAGATGTTGAGAATCTGAGAAAATTGCATTAAAGTATGTTCGATAAACTCGAAAAAAGTTAATATTCTTCCTCGAGATGTGACTGAAATAGTGCAATTCTTTACAAATAATGTAGGAAAATGTATCATTCGTAATGTAGGAAACATATAAAACGAAACTAAAGAGAAATTATGAGGGAACACGGAGACTGATCTTTACAGTCTAATTAATTAGAAACCTCGGCTTGTCGAACAATTGCTCATTAGCGCAACCACAAAACAACAAAGTGATTGTGGTCACTTAAGACAGCAGTCCACCCCGAGCGCACACGTAATTCCCCGCAAGTCAGAGGAACAAAGGGATTGGAGTGTCCAGAGAAAGATCTTCCTTCATCTCGACAGTCGCAGTCGCAGGCAGCTGGAGCGCCCGTGTGTCGACCGCAGCCCCCTTCCCCTTGGAGGGACGGAGCGGAATAACAGGGCGGCGTGCGGCGCCCGGAATGAGCGAGGGGAGGCGGCGCTGCGCGGAGATCGGGTGCGGTCGTTAGGAGGTGTCAGTCTCGCTGAGCGACAGCCGGAAGCACGGCCGGCGGGCTGCGGGGCTGGAGCGCGGGGCGGGGGGCTGTGGGAGTGGGAAGCGGAAGCGGGCAGCGGAGTGCGGAGAGCGAGCTGCGGGGAGGCGGACAGAGTGGTGAGTGGCAAGGGGTGGAGCCAGGGTCGGGTGTGGTGACGGTGAATGGGGAGCCGGAACGTGAGGGGCGAGACCCAGGAGTGGGGCGAGAGGCGAGGGTGCGGGGTGTGTGGAGTGGACAGGGAGTGGGCGGCATGGGGGCGGTTAGCGGAGGGCAGAGGGCGGAGGATGGAGGGCTGAGGGCTGTGAGCGGAGGCGGTGGGCTGAGAGCAATGGGCGGAGGATTGAGAGCGAAGGGCGGAGGACGGAGGGTGGAGGGCGGAGGATGGAGGGTGGAGGGCGGAGGATGGAGTGCTGAGGGTGGAGGGCTGAGGGAGGAAGGAGGGGGCGGTGGACGGAGGGCTGAGGGCGGCGAGCAGAGGGAGAGGGTAGAGGGCGGAGGACGGAGGGATGAGTGCTTAGGGCGAAGGGTGGAGGGTGGAGGGCGGAGGGCGGAGGGCGGGCCGAGAGGAGGTGGGCAAGGTGTCGTCTCGACCGGGAGCGACGGTGGCGAGCGGGAGTTCAGCGGGGTGGGGAGTGGGTGTCCCGGAGCCTGTGGCGGGGGGAGCAGAGAGCCGGCGGACTAGAGACGAAGCGTGGGCGAGCGTGGTGAAGCGTCCGACGCTCGACGGAAGTCCTTATCCGCCTGTCGGCGCTCGTTTTTCTCCGCCGACGAGCTGCTGGTGCTTCTTTTTTTCTCTTTTGCCGCTCTCGGAACGCGTGCATCTTTTATCTCTGGCTGCCGAGCGAGATTAGCTACCACCCGGTGGAATATGCAACAGAGCGCGTATTCATAGCTGCCGGGAACTGAAACAATGACAAAGCGAGCCGCGTCCAAGTTTCGTGATTTCCTCGCAGGTATTATTGCTATCATTATTATTTACTTCTCGGTTAGTGCTAAAATGTTCCTTGAGGACCGTGAAACTTTCATAAAATAGTAATATAAGCAACTATAGCAACAATTTTGCCTTTATTTATATTTCAACGCTCACTTTTACAACGAAATTTGATAATGCTAACCACGAAAGGAGATTGGAGAACAATATAAATGAGGTATGAAAGATGAACTGCTGAACACGTCAATAATGTGAGAGGCAGGAAGACCTAATCCATGGTATCCATTCCGTTTTTCCCACCACTAATTCCATACGAGAGTTGTGGATTAAAACTGAGTACTGAGAGGTGAAAGAAGTTGAGCGCGCTGCCCGCTGGCCCATTAGTGTTCCTCCCCTCAGTGATACTCGCGGGTCAAACTTCAGTCCGTTCTTCCGCAATGTACAAAGTATATTCGAGGCTTGATCCGCTGCTGCAAGCCGCATATTATCGTCTCGCCTGCACATAAGCTCTCTTTCGCTCTCGCTCTCTCCGGACGAGCGTGATGTTGAGGATGTGACATTCTCTGAGTCACACGACATGAGACGCAGGATAATGAGGCGTCAACTCGACGAACGCCTCCGCTTTGTGCGGGATGTCGCCAACGCGTCAACTGCACAGAGGGGAGTTTCTTTCATTTCAAAGTTTTATTTTGCTCAGCTCCATGCTCCTTTCTCACTTAGTGCAGGGATTAAACAAGCTTTTTGAAAAATTACACAGCTTCTTTTCTTTGAATCGGTGATTAGACACATTTGACATAGAAGATACATTAGTTCTATAGTCCGTTTCCGAACATGTTTTTCTACACTACATTTTTATATAATGAAATATTTGCATAGTATATAAATTAATGTGTGGTCGACAGAAACTAAAGCATGAAATTTCGATATTTATTTATTATGTTTTGCTTGTCGCAAAGCCACATTTTTTCATCAAATAATATGAGAATGTTATATTATTTACGCCCCTATTCTGCAAACAACTGTATGCATTCCACTCACCACATTCACTGCAAAATTTTTGAAAATACATTTCACCTACCGTTTTGAATAGTTAATTATTTGTCCACTGCGTAATAAGTGTTTACATTACATTTAAAGTAACAAGTGGACAATCATAGTTTAGGAAGTGAAATATTTTTAAGCACAGAATTAATAATAAATCTTGCTAATTATCGATATTGCATTTCAATAATTAATTTTAATGAATTGTTGCTATTTTCATAGCATGAAAATGAACATTACATTCCTATTTTGACGATTTTTATTAAATTTTACTTTTATTAAACTTGAAAGAAGGAACAACGCATATGTGAGATACGTCTCCAATACTTTATTAAGTTATAAAAATCAATTATCAATCAAATATTGTACAGTTAATCATGTATTTATTGTACTATAAATAATATTAATTAATGGTGCAAGAAAGTAAAATAATATGTTATTTGCGAGTGTAACAGTTACGCATTCAGGCGACGTTTGTAGTAAAAAAGGTCAATTTTTGAATATTACCCTTTTACTCTGAAGTTTCATGTAGTATTTCACCCATCGTCACGGTGTAATCGAACGTTATGAAGTTTAAGTGACATCTAAATATCGCGTATAAGCTACATTTTTTATTTAGATTTCTGTCGACGAGACGTAAACAAACTGACCTCTAGTGATGAATGTAAATTCTAACATTAACATTGATGCAAGCCGTAAAACCCTACATTGTTTTATAAACCATGAATAGTTCTTAAATGTGCCCCTTTTAAAAGGTTTTGTTCACTTACTACGCAGAACTCGCAACAGTGTTTCTGACCGAACACTGGCCTGTGGAAATCAGTCAAATTTCTTCTTACGTATGGTGAAGTTGTTAAATATTCAATTTGATTGCACTACAGAAGAGGCGTGGTACACAGCGGTGCTCGTCGGGAAAGCCTAACTCCGAACTTCTAACTAGAAACCTACCGAACTTCATTGTAAAGTACAGCAGGTTCCGCAAATGAAAACAAATAGAATTAACCGTGCCTTTACGGGGAAAATGGTTAAACTATATTTGTTTTGCCATCATGTTACGAGTTCTTTGGTGAGGAGGTTATGCTGTGAAACGACTGGCCATTGTAGTTTTCTAGACTAGACTTGCAAGCCCCCAAGCATACGAAAACAATAAGGAAAATTTAGTGAAAATCAGACATTTCATGGTAGAATAAAAAAGTTATCAAATACTAAAGACCATACGAATCAGAGATTGGCAATGCTTTCAACATAGATGTGTACAACCAAAAATAATAATTCAAGTAGCATTGCAATTCCTACGTGAAAGCCAACGACAGAAACAACTAACACCGGCGTGCTATTTATGATAAAACTGAAAACAAAAACAAAAATGACGTAAGAAATCCTATGATACTTACGGCCATATCAATAGCTTTTCAAAGACGCACAAGCAACCTTCTCAGTAACAAGATCACCTCTAACATAGACGATTGTACACATAGTTTCATGTTGGTTTGTCCCTACTTGTTACTTTGACATTTATCGAGCTTCATTTTTCCTCCCTCATATTTCCCATTTTTTCCGTTCAACATTTGAGGTGCTTCCTCCATCTCTCACTCCCTACAGCTACTGTTTGTTGACGCAGCCGAACAAATTGGTTATCGCTACGGCTTCCCAGCCAATTTCTCCTTTTTCGCAGTCTGCACCCGTATACTCTCGCTGATTCAATTCATGGTGCAACCCGAAAGCGTGCACTTGATGGGGCACAGTGGTACTCAAAAGTGTATAAGGCAAACAGGGACAAAAATCGAAAACCAAACGACCTTTACTCTACATTTTGACATTATTTTATGGTATTAATTTGTTTATATATAAATATCCAAAATTTCACTAGAAAGTAGCCATTCTAAAGTTGATCTTCTTTTGACTTTGCGGTATATTTCAACATCCTACATCAAATTTTGGGTAATTATAGATTCTTGTTAATGTAGTATTTTAACTGACGAAAATTTGTAGAGCTCTTAATAGCTCTTGAAGACAATTTGCTAACTTTTCAAACGTTAATGAAAGTATTACATTTTTATTTAAATTGATTGTTTGACGCTGACCAACCGTACTTCTGAGATAAACGTTTTCCTTATGATGAAAATTAAAGTCCTCATGATCCGAAACCATCTGAATAGTACAATAACGCGTAATGATCAGAAAAAGTCATCTTACACAGTATCCAAAAAAGCCTACCTCAAAAGGGAAATACGATCAGAAATAGTTTGATTAAAACAAAACATTATTATTTACCTTCATGATTATTATTATTATTATTATTATTATTATTATTATTATTATTATTATTATTATTATTATTATTATTATTATTTCTCAGCTATTTTTCTGGTAAACGGCACCCCTTCCGCAAATTTGTTTTTGTTCACATTTCTGAACTTTTCGAGATTATACGATGGACGTTCTTCTGAACTTCCTCTGAGTTTTCAAAAGTGGAAGTTTCAGAACTTCCTCTGGACTGAAAAGTAAAAAAAACACTTATTTTTGTTGCTTTACATTAATACTACATTTCGAGAACAACTTCTATACTTCAAGTGTTTATGTGAACTTTCCAATAGCAACATATAGTTTAAAAGCTATTTGCTTTTCACATTTCACTGAACCCGACAAGTCTGATAACATTAAAGATACTGTGGTAGAAGTCGACCACATTCTTCTCTTCAAAGGTGGAGAGAAGAATTGGAAGAGCGGGACGTCGGGACGACGGAACGACTGGGCGTCTGGGAGTCGAAGTGACGAGGCGTCGTAGCTTTTGGGTGACGGGGCGTCGGGGCGTCGGGGCGTCGGGGCGTCGGGGCGTCGGGGCGTCGGGGCGTCGGGGCGTCGGGGCGTCGGGGCGTCGGGGCGTCGGGGCGTCGGGGCGTCGGGGCGTCGGGGCGTCGGGGCGTCGGGGCGTCGGGGCGTCGGGGCGTCGGGGCGTCGGGGCGTCGGGGCGTCGGGGCGTCGGGGCGTCGGGGCGTCGGGGCGTCGGGGCGTCGGGGCGTCGGGGCGTCGGGGCGTCGGGGCGTCGGGGGTGTCTGTGTCTGGGTGTCGGGATGTCTGGGAGTCGGAGCATCGGGGTGTCTCGACATCGGGGTGTCGTGGGTTTGGACGTCGGCACTTCGGGACTTCGGCACCGGGAGAGGTGGCTCAGGGCATTAAATGATGTCACTGCACTGCCTCTGACCGGGAGGTTCTAGGTTGGGGCATTTTCGACTGGCATTTGCGACAATAGTTTGTCAGCTATGTCGAATTCAGTCGCTGTCTGGAGGAGAATTCTAGCGGACGACTGCACTGATTCATAGTTTTCAATGGTTTCTCCGTTGAACACTAGGCGAATGCCGGAGCTGTATCCTAACAAATGAGCGGACCGCGTGCGATCTTTCCTTCCTCTTCCTTGTCCTATCCTCACACATTTACACTAACATGCAATACACTACCACGCATGCCGGGAGACCGGTCGGGATCTTAGAACTTGTCCCGGCTGGGGCGGTGCACCGCTGGTGGGAGATATTGGGGTTTGGGGAAACCCCGTTAGCCGATGGTAGTTCGGCGCCGGATCTCGCCATCCATTGGGGAAAAATCACTGTCACCGCCCGAGGAAAAACATGCACTATACTTATGGGACCAATGTAGTTGACGCCCCAAGAGTCACTAACCAATCACCCAATCGGGACGTCGGGGAGTCAGGGTGTCGGGGCGTCGCGGTGCCGTGCGCCAGCTGGCTCAGCCTTTCCGTAAACGAAGACGCCGCTGGCGGCGCCGCGGCGTGCGGCTCAGCTGGCTCCCCCCTTCCCTCGCTGTTTGCTCCGAACACACAGCTCCCTCCCCTCACTTCCCACCCCCGTTCCTCTCCACCCATCGCGCTTATAAACGCGCTGCCCTCCCTTCGTTGCCGACGAAGGGATGGCACGTTGCTTCAAAATGTGACGAACGCCACCTACTGCAAAAATATCACTAGGAAAGGCTTAAATCCTTCACTACCAGCAAAAGTCAAGTCGAAAAAGGAATTTTAAATTGCTGCAAACGCCATCAGGTTTGTAGACAATAAGAATATTTACAAAATACATCCATTATCAACACAACGTGCTTACATACATCAGAAAAATGTCTCATTTTTTTTACAAATCTATCTCGAGTTTCTGAGAACCAGTTCACTTCAACTTTGGCAATCTCCCCACCCCCATCCACGGCACACAAAGTTTACACATGCAGTTGATTCTCTTTGCATATATGCCTCCAGAAGATATAAGATAACGCAATCAATAATCCACACACATGCTATTCACAAATATTCACTCAAATTCTTTAACGCTAACTTTTAATAATTATTTTGTTTAAGAAATCTTGCCAAACTACCCTGTTTGTGTTACTGAATGTAGGAAGTGACTCGCTCCTGAGTACTGAAAAGCCATATGGCTGAACGTATTACTTTCCAAAATTTGCGAGAAGTTCAAAAACTATATTTTGGCTTACAACCGAGAGTAATGCAACGAGCTTTGTAAGAAATGGCGAACTGAAAATTTAAAATAACATACACTGCGTATTCATTTACGACATCTACTTTTTGTTATTTTTATACTCTTTATTATATGTTACGTGTTTTTTTTGGTGTGTTGAAACATTATACAACATTTACTATATCAGAATCCTCAACTTTTTGGTGTCGTAAGACATTTAATTTTGGAAACTGTAAGATACAGATTGGTATTGTATGTTATATGTAGGACAATTTTTAATTGCGGCTATTTGCACTATATGAAATGACAGGGTCAACGATAAATACGTAAGTGTAAAGGCAAACACAAAACAATAAAAACTGGCGCAAATAATTTGACATTTCAGATTTGGTTCTCCGCATCATAAGAATAGACTAATTCGCAGTTCATACGTTGTGGCCGACCATCACGTTCAAGGAAATTACTAACAAGAGTAATTTGATAAAATAGAATAGCCCTAAAAATATGCTTAAATTGATAATGTCATATTGTTTCATTTTCTTACTATGGCATGTATTTCAGATAATCTTTCGAAATGATAGAAATTTTTTGGCACATTTATAATGTTTCTTCTGTCCACTGTGCGGTATGCCGTCCCTCCCAGAGCCACCGCGTTTCAAGAACCTACCCGCGCCTCGCCTCGCCTCGCCTCGCCTCGATTCAAAGAGAACCGCAGAAGCATGCTCCAACCCACGCGCATGAAAACTCTTCTCGTTTACGCCGTCTACGTCTACACGGCATGGTTCATAGTAAAAAAGGGGAATGAATGGCTGCATGGATGAAGTAATGAGTAGTAAACAAATGGAGTTGTGAATTAATATTTTAATGAGAACAAGTGATCAATGAATTAATGAACAAGTTAACAAATCAGCGGAAGTTATGGATTTTTAAAGTCGGATGTCTCAAGTGATTGTAAGGCAGCCAGAACGATTTCCGCCGTGCGGTAGAATCATATAATAAAGATCCAGGGTAAAGAACAACATGAAGACGCTTCAAATGACACTTAACGTACGATTCTTCTTCTGCTGTTGGCAATATTGTACAAAATGAGCACTTAAGCATCTAGAATAATTTTTAGAAAACGCATGTAGAGTATTATTCTTGGATTTATGATGTACTACTACCAGTTGCTACGAAGATGGCTTACATACTGTCGTGACCGGCCGCACGTAATCAAAAGTGCCGCCACGGAATGACGTCAGCAGGGCGTTACCGCCCCTGGCGGCAGTGGGCAACATCCAGCGCGGGCCAGCCGTGCCCGGCTGAGCGCGGCCGTCACGCCTGAGCGGGCGGGGTGAAACTCGACCCCGCCCCTACTACCCAGCCAGTCAACGGGCCTACGGCCCGGGGCCGCTATATGAGGGCCTCGGCGCAACGCTGAGGCAGATAACGAGCGACTGTGGTAGTGTGACGATCTGGCGGTATAGTGGTGTTATTGTGGAGAGAGAGAGAGAGAGAAAGAGAGAGAAAGAGAGAGAAAGAGAGAGAAAGAGAGAGAAAGAGAGAGAAAGAGAGAGAAAGAAGAGAGAGAGAAAGAGAGAAAGAGAGAAAGAGAGAGAAAGAGAGAGAAAGAGAGAGAAAGAGAGAGAGAAAAGAGAGAGAAAGAGAGAGAAAGAGAGAGAAAGGAGAAAGAAGAGAAAAGAGAAAAGAGAGAGAGAAAGAAAGAGAGAAGAAAGAGAAAGAGAGAGAAAGAGAGAAAGAGAGAGAAAGAGAGAAAGAGAGAGAAAGAGAGAGAAAGAGAGAGAGAGATAGAGAGAGAAAGAGAAGAGAGAAAGAGAGAAAGAGAGAGAGAGAGAAAGAGAGAGAGAGAGAGAAAGAGAGAGAGAGAGAGAAAGAGAGAGAGAAAGAGAGAGAGAAAGAGAGAGAGAAAGAGAGAGAGAGAGAAAGAGAGAGAGAAAAAGAGAGAGAAAGAGAGAAAGAGAGAAAGAGAGAAAGAGAGAGACGACGACGAAAACTGTGCTACGACTTTGGACTTCCCTTCTGCTATTTGGTGACTCGGCATTTGTTGGTATATCTCCTGGTTTACGACGACACAGCTACGTTCTCTCTGCAAGTTCTCCTGGTTATTCGGCACTACGGCTTTGTACCTGGTTTTGTCAATAAATTTGTTTTAAGAACCCTGGTGTGTTTAATTTGGATACTTCACATACTTATTTCAAAATTGTCCCATACGTTTATATTAAAACGTCCTTCAAAAACGTGAAAACTGCGAAAATTAATGCAACTACCTAAAACGATATCTATGAAAAACCTACTAACTTTTTCTTCAGACGTGAGCCCTCTTCCCTTTCCCTGTCATTGGAAATGGTCGAAAAGCGTGTATTGGAGCAACTTCTCTTGGCAGCATTACAAAGATTAGGTAGTGGCCGCATGTATTAATGTATAGAAAGCTCCATACGAGCGTGTAAATAAGTTTTATAGTGAATCAATTCAATTTTCGTACAATATTAAACATCAAGGAAATGGACTCATGCTTAATACGTATGCACAAAATTTGCGACGAATTCCAGTGATGACAGTACCGGAAAAACTCTGGAAGCTGTGGACATAAGTAATTCATCCACTCCACTTTCCAAAGTAGATTCGAGACTCAAGAAAAAGTTCGTGCATAGAAAGTGGATGAAGCTACAATGGTGATCGTCGTTTGTGGTTTCCACGGTTCCATACAAAAATTTCGAAATGAGTGGAAAGAAAATGGATTATGACTCAAGAATTTTTTTATTCATCGTCACCACTAAGAACGAGGCACGGAGGCCCGAGGGGGACCCGAGACTCAATTCCGTGAATGAAAGAGAACCTGTAAAAAATTCGCGATACTTTTCTATCTCCGACGTGTAGAGTTTGCATGCGGAATCTCTGTGCTCGGTAGCAGAGGAAGGAACGGTTACACAGAATGCCGCCTCAAAAACACCGACTTCTTAGCTTTCCGACAGGCAACCTTGCCATACACAAAATTTACATTTGCATTTCTTGTAAGAAAGCCCACCAGGAAACAAAATATTAACGCAGGCACAACAAATTGCTGGACAATTGCAATCCCTAGCTAGCATTGGACGACCCGATGTTTTGTCAGCAGCGAGAATGGCTGTATTGCGCATGCGCAGAGTCTCCTTTCTCGCGTGTCTCGCTCGCACTGTAACGGTCGTCCCGTGTACATATATATCTCGTGCGAACTCTGACTTCTTGCAACACGTTCGCTTTACTAGCGATGGGTTGCATAAATATTCTTGTTTCGATTCAGACAAATTATTTAAAGGAAGTACTTTGTGATATTCTTTTCAACTAGAGATAAAAAATTTCATGATTTCTAAATGCCATAAAATAAATATTTTTAAAACATATTGACAATGTTGTTTTTGCACAAATAATTCCGGGGACGTAATGAAAACCGTTGATATCAAATGGACAGACCGACTGAGTTAAGTTGAGAGCCAGCATTGCCACTCTGCAGCGATTCTGATCGTGAAGTTCCAAGGTTGAGTCCTGACGGTTACGGATTTACGATACTCTGCGTATAGCTAGGAATTCAACCCCAGTCTAGAGGAGAATTCTGGCAGACTGCTCTTATCAGGGGTTTTCCGTGGTTTCTCTGATCAATACTAGACGAATTCTAGACCAGTACCCTAACAAATGGATCACGCCCTCCCCGTGATTTTTCTTTCAATTTTAGTGTCCCATCCTCTCGCCTTGCACACACACACACATATACACACACACACTTACATGCACTGGACTACCACTCACGTCAAGAGACCAGTAGCTTGTTCCGGCTGGGGCTGTGACCCACTGGTGGAGATACCTAGAGAGGGATATTCTCCAAGAGCCGACATATAGGTGGACGCCGGATCTCACCATATAATGGAGAAGGTTTTTGTAGCATTTAGTTTCCTATTATATCTCAGTGCATAAGATAGATATTCGTTTTAGATGTTTTTACTTCTTTCTATTTGTTGTTATTTTTATTATTATTGTTATCATTATTATTGTAATTGTATTTTATTACTATTTTTATTTTGTATTATTATTGTTATTATTGTAAAGAATCACCACCCCGTCCCGAGATAAAATATTCACTGCACAAATGAGATTAATGATCATAGCAATTTACGTGACTCGAATCATCAATATATCCATCAAACGCAGAGAAATATTTACAATTCGCTACTGGTACATGCCAATGACAGCTGGCGATTAGGCGAGGCGGGCTCGGAGCGGTCGCGCCAGGATCAGGTGCCAGCGGCAGACGGGTTGCTGACGGAGCGAGGCAAGCGGGGAGTGGCGCGTTGTGTAAAATTCCGTTGTTTGCAGTATCTATCCAGTGCCATATCGGGTCATCTGTGTTTCGGAAGAGTGGAGTCAGTGACGCAGCGTAATCCAACGGAAATAAATTGGCAGTGATGTGGCGCATGGAGTTCTTATGTGACTGCTGACAAAAGAAACGACGCTGGTTGCCCGGCAGGTCGGTTGAACCGTCGCAGATCAGCTGACCCAACAAAGTGTTTTTTCTTCTCTATTTCAGTAAGGAGTTATTGTTTTGTCGTTTAGGCCTTTGTAATTAGAAACATTCCTAGCTCTAAGGGATGATTTCGTCTTTCAACTCTTATCGGATGTTTACAAATCATTTCGAAACCGTCGCCATACGAATTGGCTTTGTGGAAATTCCGCCGTTGTTCTACAACCATGATTGTTCAGAAACACATTGTAATTACTATATGTTGATGTAGAGAAGATTCGTGCATTCCAAGGAACATAGTGAATGTTGAAATAGTTAAACTAGTCATTAAAAAGGGACGTGGCCATCATTTTGTCCTGCGTTCATGACCGCATGAACAGAAAAAGCTCAAAATATTTAATATTTTGTTATACCTTAAAAACTGAGAATATTGTAATACTTAGAGAAAAGTATATATGTATAATATATTGCTACATTCAGGTAGTATTTCTTCCAAATTGTCCTATTATTTTACAATTTATTCGGGGAACCACCGTTGACCCCTAGCTTGCTGATCTGCGGGTACCGGAATGGAATGCGGCTGTTAATAAATGACCGACAGCCAATGAAATCCCACTATACTTGTTTTTTAATATAATATCTGTGGGTAGTTTCTCGAAGATGAAATTCGGCACGACTTTTTGCATCTTTCTGGTTCCTGCCGCAAGATGTCGCATGATCGTGACCGTATTAAACCGTACTGCAGATCAAACGACTCTAGCTGCAGCACTGAGAATGACGCAAAACGTCGTGCTGAATTCCATCTTGGAGATACTACCCACAGATGCCGCGTTAGAAAAACCCAAGAATAGCTTCCTGGCTTCGATGGCGGCAGCGCGGGTCTCCCTCCCCCCTTTTCCCATAGTCGCCTGCCCGCGAGCTTGGCCGAGACGGCGCCAGTTTTACGTCTACCTCCATGGCAGACATTGCGGTCAACATAACACTTCAATAATATAAAAATATGATGGTAAAAAATGTAGAACATGACGTACTGGTAAAAAAGCTCAACTGTGTATTAGTACTAAGTATTTTATAGTGGTGACGTTTACTTATTGGAAGAACAAATAAATTACAAATAAATTATTATGGAAAACATAAATTATTAATAATAAGGATAAAGTGAATGCAAGAGAGTTCCAAATGCACAATTATATTTTTTTATCTTCCGATTCTCTCAACTAAATAAAAGATATCAAAAGGAAATTTGTGATCTCTTCCATCCTGGGGCTTTACACCATTGACGATATTTCTCGTTGTCATTAATTTGTATAAAAGAGAAGAACTAGTGTTAACTGCATTACATATTGCAATATGCATTTCAGTGTTACAACTTGATCTGATATAACTAATTTATTTGAATGTGTGCAAAAATATAGCACTCGTTGAAATGCATTACCGTTGATACTTATTGCATTGTGCAATTCAATGAAGTTTCTGAATCTGATTGGACTCTCGTATGTGCTATAAAAATGTATTGCAGTTAACAATGTCTGTTATGCACAATGTAATTCAAAGTTATGTCTCAGACTGATGTAACATTCAAGAAAGGATTATCTATAAAGCACAAGATCCCAGCATTACAGCGAGTAAGCTAATGTTAGACAAATGCTTGATCGGCGTTGTAGCACCGTCAGGAAAAAGGAAAATTTTATTTTAATACTGCAGTTTTAACATATTTTTTACGTTAAATATAAAATAAAACTGTCTTTATTTTGGTACACAATAGATGAGCATTTTTGCTCTTATATGCCACTAATTATTCATAAATTACAAATCATTTCATTTACGGAAAATAACTACGAGGGAATGTGAACTCTGATCGTTAAAATAATTTCTCAGAATAATAAGTTGGTTAAATTTGGCCGAGTTATGAAATGGCTCCTATGGGCCGCACAGAGGTGTACTTTGGTGTAAATGGTTCACGAGTCGTATGTTGCGGGGCTCACGTATATGCTCGTATATTCGTTGTATAACCCTGAGTTCCAAATAATAGTTGCCTTATTCCCTACTGTAATTTTCCGTACTTTATGTTACACCTTTCTCATTCATTTTCCATGAACGTAGGTATACCGTATTTCCGTCCTTTCGGAGACTTATTAATGCGTGAGTTCACTGCAGGCGGCGAGGCTTTTCATCAAGAATCAAATTTATTAGAACGTACCACAATTCTCACACTAACCGGCAATTCACATCGTTATGCAGTGCAGTGAATGCTTTACGTCATCAATACTTTCTGTATTTATGCGTAGTAGTACATCTCTCTACACGTTTAACACAATGTCAAAAGTATTTTGCAATTCGAAAAGTAGATTAAAATTTTGTAAACGTCTTGTCATTGTCATAAATGATCTGTATATTACAGACTTACTGACGTTCTTGAAACAAATTTACATAACGTAAATTGCTGACTGAACATTTTATAAAAACAGCAATAAGTGTTTAATAAATAGGCCATTCATTACAACTATTTATTTAAAAACATACGTTAATCTGTAATAAATTAAGCAACTTATTTTGATTATGGTGTAAATGCATGTATCGTCATATTGGTAGTCTTTATGACTTCTTGAAAAACCTTTAGAATTCAATTTTTTATTCATAAGGGTTTCAAAAGTCTTATTGTGGTTGAGTTTACTTTTTTCGTGTCGTTAAATCCGTATTCAAATACACAGAATAATGTAAGTTATTTTGTCGACCGTAAATGAATATGTGCACATCGCACTTGGAAGTGCGCGGAGAAATATTTTTTGTTTTTGTGAGCGAATATTATGTTTTTCTAATTAAAATGTAAGTACATTTAATTGAAAACCCTTATTTTTGAGGCATCGAACGCCCTAGATTATAGTTTGATTTGTGTCACTCTCAGCTATACATAGAAAATTTACGATTAATGTTCATTCAATGGAATACTTAAAACCACTTACATTTGGGAATCATTTTTCATTTCCACATGTTTTTCGTATGCACCCCGCGTCTTCCCAATCGTATCAGATAGGGAGGCAATCTTAATTACGAAACTTCAAGTTTAAATAATAATGAATATAAATAAAGAAACAAAGAAATTATTAATTAAATATTGGGCTTTGTCTTCTGTAATTAACGGAACTAGCACCCTGCCTCAACCAATTTTCCATGCACTTGGGCACCCTAATTTCATCTATTTGAGCCGTCTGAATGCATCGCTTCGCTGGGTGCGACGAGACCTTTCAGACGAAGCCCTGTTGATCAAACTGTTACATTGGCTGCCCTCGTTCACCTCTGCGGGGCCTCCGTTATTAGAAGCCAACCCCCAGTGTTGGAAAGTTCTTGTTGCGCAGCGACTTTACTCGACCGACGTCAAGTAACGAAGTGATTTCGTTGAAACTACTGCTAACTCCGAGAAACCGTAAACATCCACACGAACACCCGCCAGAAGCTATAGTTAATAAACTGGTGGTGACACACAAAACAATACGGAGTTAATGTGGCACTGTGTTGCTTCGTTCGAAGAATACCTTTAAAAACTGCAAGGTGATATAATCATGTTAATGAGTTTTTTTTGTTGTTTTTTAGTTGTTGACTTCCAGCGGTTCATTTATTTAATCTATATATATATATAAAATAGGAGTGTCTGCCAGAGATGTCAAAAAATTGCCTTTTTATAGTTTTATATGCTTATATAAATATAAAAATCATTTGCTTTTACGATTTTTGTTTGTGTATCTGCTTGTCGGGGGTAATCTCTGGAACGGCTGAACCGATTTCGATGCAGTTTTCACGGAAAGATAGTACTTTTTTTATCGGGATTGAGATAGGCAATTTGAAATAGGCAATGTTTGCTTTTTTACACACATCTACACTTTTGTTCAGATCTGAATGAAATTGTATACGCATGATCTTCAAAGCAAGATGAAAGTTACTGTCAGTACGAGACTTCGTAAAAAATTACTCTATTCCCCTTTACCGCACTTTAAAGCAATATTTGAATGTACATTCTTTCCTTTTTGCAAATATCTCGAAGACAGTGAGTAAATTTATTAAAGAGAATTAAACGCTTCTCAAAGCCCATAAAATGTTCTACTACTAAAATTTTAATTCATTTCAATATTACATTTAGGTTCCAAGTAGTTGAGGTTTTCCGCTTTACTTTTTTATTCTTTTGATAATTAATATTTGGCACGTACATATAAATTTTAAAAATATGTTTTCTAGATACGAGTTTAATTTAGAGTCTGCGCGTAACTGAGATATATTTTGATTTTCACTAGTATACTATGAATTTACTGGAAAATAATATGAAACATTAAATTGCCACTATTCATCTGACAGAAAAAATTTATTCAACGAGGAATTCTTGCATATTTCATTAATTCTTAACATTGGTGTTAACGTGGTATCACTAGATCGAAATAGCTTCTGAATAAAAAAATCTTCATGCAGCCAGAGATGACAATGCAAACATAACAGTAATTCAGCCAAAGGTGAACGAACTGCCAAATAAAGAGTATTTGCACAAAAAAATACTAGGTGACGTAGAGGTGTTTACAAGAAACCAAAACATGTTTTTGTGAAATATGATATCAGCATATTTACCTGGAATGTTTCGAAACGTATCATTTAATATAACTGATATAATCAAATAAAAGAGACCAACCAGTGTAATAAAAAACCAAGTATTTGTACAATGATATTCTATTTCTTTAATTCTAAATTTTCTGTTCAAAATCAGTATTTCTAAGAAAAAGAATTACTGTGCGCTCTACACCCAGCGTTTGCGTCCCTCTCCAGGCCAGTGGTGCGTGATAGCATCTTCCGTTTTTCATGGGATACAAAATTTATCACGTCAAATTATCACTAGTAGGGTTCCAAAACGCAGTCTTAAA
Source organism: Teleogryllus occipitalis (assembly GCA_011170035.1). Taxonomy (NCBI): domain Eukaryota; kingdom Metazoa; phylum Arthropoda; class Insecta; order Orthoptera; family Gryllidae; genus Teleogryllus; species Teleogryllus occipitalis. The sequence continues at coordinate 256,772 of BLKR01008963.1, forward strand.
ACATCAAACATTTTTATTCTGCAATTCAAGGGCCGTCAAGTAATGGTTAAGTAACTCAACTTTGACAAAAATCTACTTAGTCATAAATAAGTACTCACAGAAAATGGTAAGATTTCAATCTCGTTGAAGAAATGCTTGTAGGAATCGCGTGGTAGACATTTGTTTATTATTGGTACAACTTCTTTTGCAATCTAAGTGTCTGGGCACTATAGAATGTGCTACCCAAGAATATTGAGACATCTCAGGTGGGAATGTAATACATTCGCAAAATCCACGCAACGATCTGCATGAAGGCTGATTAGAGTGGAAAGAATCCTGAATGCATACCATAATAAACTCATTTTAGTGTTCAATTAATTTATTTGAATATTTCATTTGAGGTTTGACTGAATTGAGTGAGCCAGAAATTGTGTTACTTTATCATCAGCCAATTCATATTGTTAATTTTTAATGGCTCATGCAATTTCTGTATGAAATGCAAAATTACATTTCCTTCATTAACTATTAATTTGTTATTACGCAACCAATTTGAAACATCTAAAATCATACTAATTGTTTCATTTTTGCCAAAAATATTCGTGTTATTAACTGTTCTTCTGTTCCTAGTGGACGAGAGCATATCGCTTTCATGTAAAAGAAAGACTATACGTCCTAAAACCGAACCCCGCGGGACCTCGCGCTTAATTAGCAAAGAATTGGAAAGAATGTTCTTTCGTACCAGTAAGGTGTTTCTACCATTTACGATCGATGTTTGAGGTACGAGTGTAGCCAATTTATGGTAATACTGTGATTTGCTTTTGAAAGTAATTTTGAAAGCAAAATGTTATGGTAAATGACGTCAACGGCTTTCGAATAATTTTAAAATATTCCAATTGGTCCTTCATTTTGATCCATTAATGAAGTACCATCTCTAAGAAAAGAAACTCATAAAACTTAAAAATTTGCAAGTAGGTGTCCCGCTGTGGTCTCCTTGAAGAGAAATCACATTTATCAGCGACGGAGGAGCATGGTCAAGCTAGATGCATTGGATGTAAAGCACTCGAAAGCATTTAGTGAGGAGCCATCTAATGAATCTTTGCTGTGCCATGTTCAACGGCTTCACGCAATTGGGTAGGAATCATTATACAAACATGCTCACCGAAGCCTCTACCGCTAGTTGGAACAGAGTTAATCGAAACGGTGTTTCTTCGAGTGATTCGACTTTGCTCCATTGAAAGCGAAATGTTTATTCAATGCATCGATTGAATGTCGTAATTGTGTAGTAGTCGTGCACGTCGTCACCGAACAGTTTGATTAGCAAATGTCTTGAACGATCCAGTTTACCCGTAGTAATTTTAAAACAACATCGAGGCGTTTAGGATTAATTCGTAGAAATTGAAATTGAAATTCTGTGAAAGAGAGGAAGATTGCCACACAAAAAGTCACTGACCAGGCAATCAATAGGGCTATCCGGTTATTATGGAAAATACGTACATAAGTAACCAATAAACATTGCTGCCCAAGGAGTCTATAATCACAATTTGAAAGTATTAAGAACACATTGCCGTGCATGAGGAAAAAACACTCTAAACTAAGATTTTAAAGAAATCTGAACTATTGCTTAATATTAATAAATTATTAATATTTAATGAAAATTTGTTAATACTATTCTCATAATAATGTTTTATGTATGTTTAAAATTATTGAAAAATTATTTACAAAATACTATGGAAAATATGACAAAACACATATCTTTTGAATTTAAGGATTAAATGAGTATCAACAGAGAGTAGTAAAAACTTATCTAGTCAAAACATAGATAATAGACGCAAATTTCAAATGAGCTTCAATTATGTTCAACGCAAATTAAATTAATTTAAAGTGTATTTATGTTGGTATATCCATTATCATCTGCGAAATGTTTGCGTATTATTAAAAGAATTGTAACCAATTATAATTGCTCAATTTGGATGATCTCTTTTAAATATGCATGGTTACTCTGCAATTGTAAACTACTTCGGAATTATTCGACATGAAAGGCTTAGATTTTATCCCTGGGAATACGTGTCGTAATGTCAGTTCAATGTTATGGTCTATTTAAGCCTGCCCATAAAAGCGAGTACATTTGTAAATATGAAGTGGATAATACGTTGATCATACGTATCACCTCTGGCCTCTCGAAACAAATGAGTTAATTTAAAGGATTGATAATATTGACTAAATCAGACTCGTTACTATTTCATTTCTATGTTGTGATGGCATTCCATGATATAAGTCCAAAATACAAAAACTGTGTGCAACATAATAATTTTTTAAATGACTTCAGAGGTTGTAGTGATAGAATTTAATATATTTTACACTAGTAGGATGTGATGCTGCATATACGGTCTATGACGTTTTCATCCATTACTACGAGACTAAGACGTTTCATCCATTACTATGAGACTATGTCTCTCGGTACGTTGTATCATAGTAATATCAATTTCATTCTACAAAAAGCTTTTAAAAAACTCAAAAATCTCAATGCAAGCGTGTCAGCTAGAGGCCAGGATCATTTACTACCCTCCAGCCGCCACATGTTTGTACTGATGTTGGCTGAGATGCGTCCGTAAAAACATTCCAGGCGTCCTGTACCAACCGCCACCATCATCTGGAACGACATAGTCGATTCACCTCGCTCACTACCCATTGCTGGATGTAATTAGAAGAATGTTTCTATAATAAGCAACCACATTGTAAATAGTTGCTTCCAAGAATTTGACTTGGGGTGTCCTCAGGCTACATTATAATGTGAGTAACCAAGCATCAGCGGCTTATTTTTGAAACACAAATTGAGTTTAATTGTGCCGTGTCCATGAAATCAGCGCTTACTGCCACGTATTGAGCGAGAGGTCAAAACAAACTTTTCAATCAGATAAGTTGAACATGACTCGTTTCAGGATCTGCATTACAATTGCATTAATCAATCTGTTTGCATTCGTCGGAGTCCAATAAGTAATTAAATAGTACTGTATTATTTGCCCTTTACTCGTCACAAATGCAATATCAGTATTCATCAATGAGTGACATATATGCAGCGCATGTTTGTTGAAATGGCGAGAATAACAAGTGGCAGGTGTTAGCGCCGACTAACTACTACATCAGTGAGTATTTAAGAATGTGTTGTTCGATCCAAAAATGGAAAACAACTTTAATACATTACTTTCCTGTAAATGCCAATATCGTAAATAATTTCCATTTAAGTTTTCGCAACACTAGATTGCTGACGTGTTTGTGTGACATATAACACAGACCTTTCCTCTGAAACTGTCGTCGGCCGGAACATACATTGTTCCGCGGGCAAATTGCCGCGAGCGGCATCGCGGAGACAAATTGTGTCCTGCACTTCAGACAAAGCCTTGTGACCCTCATAGGTCGGCACCACTCTGTACCTGGCGCTCCATAGCACGTTCATCCATTGGTCGACAATGCGATTCCACGTAGAACTAATCAGTGTTATGGATTGAACTGCATTCTGATAGGTCGCGAGATTCCTAAATGCATACCTCGTTCGACATCAATAGTCGAGGAGCAAAGGAATTGGCACACAAATCCACACCAATGAAACATATCGTCATCCAGAATCAAACACAATATTACTAAACGTACAGGCACGTGTGTATCTAGAGTTTAGAAGGATCTCTTGTGCAATCTCCTCTTAATGAATCGGAATTTCCAGATATTGTTCTGTGATACAGCAACCACTGATCGAAGTGGTATAAAGGGTAGACCCATTTCGCTCCACAGTTCTTGCGTATTAACGACTAAACATGCTAATTATACAACCGTACAGGACGTAGTATAAGAAGTGACCGGAATGAGTTATCGAGGTAACGGGATATTTACTTTGAAATAATAGGTGCAAACAGAAAAGAAACTTCAAAACATATCATATTAAATGATTTGCTAAACACCAAGTAATTGCAATGGTGAATTAAATGTCTATTACTTTTTATTTGAGAACGAAATATAATCATTTCTAAGCAACAAAGACGGTCAGTAAATAGTTAAGTTATTACAGTAAAACTCTGAGCAAAAGAACAAAAGAACTTGATTCCAACACGGATTTCTATTGCAATAACACACAAGACATCAACTTTAAATAACTTTCGAATCGTGCACAATGCTGAGATTTAACTAAAGCTAAATGATAATAGTATTCAGTAATTTCTTTTTTATTGATAAAATACTGATATTAACTTTGTTTCTTTAAGAACTATACCATTCTCACTGTAATAAAATGGTAGAAAGACTATTCCCACGCTACTAGCTGATAGAATCTAACAAATGACCATAGTGAGAACTAGCGGCTACTTGAACTAAAGCGGTAGTATTCGCTAGAGACTTTGGACGTGTACGGTTTTAGAAGTCGTTGCTAGTTTTGTGTGTGTGTGTGTGTGTGGGGGGGGGGTATTTGATCACCTACTGCTAGTGTAGCCTTAATACTGAAGCTAGATATTTATTTCTTGAGACAATCTTTTCTTCAATCGTTAAATTGCTTAGTTTTTCAACATATGAATAGAGATTTTTTAGTACAAAGTACCCGCAAAACGTGTAGGTATTTAAGTAAAAATCATATTATAGATTTTTTTGGTATTTCAACACTTTTCTATAGAATAGTATATACTCAGCTTATATTGTTCGGGAAAGCATTCCGGAAGATAATTGGTACATTTATTTGTTGCGTATGACTTTTGCTAGTGCACATTTTTGGCATCTCCTATTCATGAAATCACGAGCCGCTTCTGATTTTACATACTTTTCAAAAATTAATATGAGAACATTTTTTTTGTGTTGCAGCACCAATAGCTTTGATACGTGATTTGCTACTGACACCATCACATCAATAAATACGTCATCAGTACTGTCTCTGCATTGTCTCTTTCATCATCATCCCCAAGATAATCCCTAAAGCACTAATCATCCTCACGTACCTCTCAATAACGTCAATTTTCACGTTATTAGAAAAATAAATCTATGGTTTTACATCTTGATTTGTTCAATATTTCAAAATTTCTCACGAGGTTTTTTTTTACAAATTCTGCGTTTTCTTGATATTTTTTGCTGTGATTAACGGAGGTGCAGAAGGGGTAATAGTTTCTTTTTCTAGGAACCAGGTTTCAAATCTCATTTGCCAATTAATCCATTTGTCCCATTATTCTTTTTACCATTTCAACTCCCCGTTATATTCAACATAAACTGATCTAAATAAAATGCTGCGATAATCCAAATATAAAATCAGATTTTTAAAAGTGCGAAGCTTTTGCATCATTGTATGTGGTAATACGTAATTTTGTTTTTCCTTACTTGAATGATTTGTTTTCCACAATTCAAACATATTTTATTATACAATACGAAAATAATTTAAAAAAATATTGTGATAATTTACAAGCCAGAACTTTAACTTACTGCTTTATCGTTTTGAAAGGGCGTTCTTTTGCTCAATGCAACAGGCAAAAGGATTCACATAGAAGCCATCTCCATAACGGTCTGAGGTGTGCTTAAAGAGACTGGTAAAGTGTGTTCTTCTACTAATCCAAAAAATATTTGTCTGACCCGTGAATTGGTAAACAGAAGGTCAATGTGGGGTTGATAAGAGGCGCAAACTCGCGTGAAAACCTAATTTCCTGAGAGGCACTGAGGAATCTCACCATCTGGTGTCAATATCTTATTCCGCCCGCCCTGTCACCCGTTTCTAGTGTACTACGGGTGCCGGAACCTCCGTGCACCCGCCGCCGTCTTCTTTGAGCCGCAGTGCCGCCTGCGCAACAAACACCGCCCGCACACCCCACGCCGCCCACGCAACCCACGCCGCCCCCGCTACCCACGCCGCCCACGCTACTCACGCCGCCCACGCTACCCACGCCGCCCACGCAACCCACGCCGCCCACGCTACCCACGCCGCCCACGCTACCCACGCCGCCCACGCTACCCACGCCGCCCCCGCTACCCACGCCGCCCACGCTACCCACGCCGCCCACGCTACCCACGCCGCCCACGCTACCCACGCCGCCCACGCTACCCGCACGCCGCCGCCCACGCCACGCTACCCACGCCGCCCACGCTACCCACGCCCACGCCCACGCCCACGCTACCCACGCCGCCCGCTGCCACGCTACCCACGCCGCCCACGCTACCCACGCCGCCCACGCTGCCCACGCCCACGCTACCCACGCCGCCCACGCTACCCACGCCGCCCACGCTACCCACGCCGCCCACGCTACCCACGCCGCCGCCCACGCTACCCACGCCGCCCACGCTACCCACGCCACGCCGCCCACGCTACCCACGCCGCCCACGCCAACGCCGCCCACGCCACCCACGCCCACGCCACCCACGCCGCCCACGCTACCCACGCCGCCCACGCTACCCACGCCGCCCACGCTACCACGCCGCTCGACGCCGCCCCGACGCCACGCCGCCCACATACCCACGCCGCCCACGCTACCCACGCTGCCCACAAGCACGCGCGCTCACGCCACCACGCCGCTACCCACGCCACGCTACCACGCTACCCACGCCGCCCACGCTACCCACGCCGCCCACGCCCACGCCCCACGCCGCCCACCTACGCCACCACGCCGCCCACGCGCCCTACGCTACCCACGCCGCCCACGCTACCCCTGCCGCACACGCTACCCACGCCGCTACACGCGCCGCACCACGCCCACGCTACCCACACGCCGCCCACGCTACCCTCGCCGCACACGCTACCACGCCGCTGCACCACGCCGCCCACGCTACCCACGCACCCACGCAACACACACCTCCAGTGCAACCCACGCCGCCCCTTCTACCCACGCTCTCCCCGGCACCCACGCCGCCCGCGCAACCCACACCGGCCGCGAAATTCCACGCCGCCCCCGCTACCCACGCCGCCCGCGGCACCCACGCCGCCCGCGCTACCCCCCTAGAAACGCCGCCCGTGCAATCCAAGCTACTCCCACTGCCCCTATTCTCCACCCGCCCACATCCCCCGATGTACCCACGCGACTCATTCATACATGGCACCCGCACCGCCCAAGTCGATCACGCCGCCCACAGAACCTAGGCACACCGCCGTCTCTGCTTCCTTTCCCCCATTCCTGTCTTCCCCATCGCCTCTGCTCTCTACAGCGACCTCCGACGTCCAGACACCACACCACCCTGCCACCCACGCGCCCCCCGGCGTGCCCCGCCGCTCCCCACCGCCCAGGAAGCCCGAGGCCTCTCGCGGCCCTCCGCCACCGGGGAGTTGCCAAGTTGCAGGGCCGCGGCCTGTCCGGAACTACTTTGGCCGTCGTCCAGAGAGGATTCTTGTGCCGTCACCGGTCCTTCCCCTTTCCCTCCGTTGTCGTCCTTTGTTCTTGCTCTGACGACTTTCCTCTTAATGTTCTCCGGACTTGCTCTCGTTTGACCACTTCAGTCGTGCCCATTATCGGAAAGACCATTGCTTACAGTTTAGGAAACTTTTTGGAAAGGATCGATCACTAGCCGAATTCATTAATATTTCTGCCACATCGTTGTACGTTCATGAAAGTAATATTTGTTCTTAATTATATAATGAGTTGAAAATTATTAGATTCACAAATTTTATCACTTCTTATCACGTTTTTAATCTTCTCTTTCTTTGCATTTTTCGCATTCCCCTCTTTTAAGATTTTTATAGCACCTGGTAATTCAATAATATCTCTCTATCTCCATCCTTTTAATCAATCCTCCCCACGAGCCCGGCTTTTGCCCTCTTTCGCGCCCATCCTCTCTCCTTTCCACATTCCTCTCCTCTTCATTTCTCGTCATTTTCCGCATCGCCTTTTCTCCCCGCTTTCCTCCTCTCTTCCCGCCAAGGGAACGTTATGCTTCACAAGGCTCCCACGGCGCCGCTTCGCCCCCCGCCCCCGCTGCCCCTCTTCTTCCTCGGGGCATCCGCACCGCCGCGCCGCGCCGCCCCACACGGGCCATTTGCAACGCGCGCCGCTCCGCGCCGTGGCAGCGACGCGGGCGCGGAGGCGAGCACGGAAGCGGGCGCGGAAGCGGGCGCAGAAGCGGGCGAGGAAGCGGCGCGGGGGCGGAGGCGGAGCGATGGCGCCTGGCACGCGCGCAGCACAGCGGGCGGAGCGCGCCCCGAGGTGATGCCGCCGTTTTTCGGCGGCTCCTCCAACCCCGACTAAATAATAGCTTCCCACGCCCCACCCCACCCGCTTCGGTAAGGCCCCCGCGGCTCGTTGCTGACGTCACCGTGGAGAGGGGGGCGAAAGTTCAGGCGGCCCGACCCCCGGCACGGGAAGGTCAGAGGTCGCGCGATGACCTTTCACCCCCCGGGCGGGCCGCGTGCGGGCCGTGGGTATTTGCGGCGACGGGGACCTCCCCCGCGCCGCCGTCTGAGGCGAGACGCACGCCGCCGCCGCCGCCGCCCCAGCCCCGCCCCCTCGCGTAGACACGCTTTTCGCACGCGGTCGCTGCCAGACGCCGCGCAGCCGCCGTTGCCCCCCGGCGCCGCTATTTCCGTCAACGCTGTCCTCGCCGTCGCCTGCAGCCCGCTCGCACGGCTTCTCTGCCGCTTTCCGGTTTTCACCTGCCCGGACACGGGTGACACCGGACGAGACGGCCTTTTGCCACTGAAGTGCGGTTGATCGGGAGGTACTAAGGTTCGACTCTCAATGGTGGCAGATTTTCCAATCCAAGTCGCTGTCTTGAGAATTCTAGCAGTCTGCTCCTCTGATAGATCGTTTTCCGCGGTTTCTGAGAACAATACCAGGTGAATGCTGATGCAGTATTTTATGAAATGAACCATGGCCGCGCGCAATCTTTTCTTCCTCATACTTGTTCTCTTTTTCTCCACACACACACATACCCTCACACAGCTTGTGGCAGCTGTATGCTGGGCCGCTGCCTCACTAGCGGAGATACCTGGAACCCAAGAAGAGGGAACCCAGGAAGCCGTCGTGTACATCGGCGCCGGTTCTCTTGTTCCAGCAGGGAAGGAACACCATCACATCTCGGCATATAACATACACTTATGGAACCCGTGACCATAGGATTTGTCGCACCTGGAAATTCAAAATAATCAACCAAACAACCTACCGTGCAACAGATTATGAACCAAGAATGCTGTGGAAATTATAGATGGGAAAAGGAAGGCACTAAAATGAGTTGTATGGTGATCTGCTGTAAACCAACATCTCCGGTTTAAATAACACAGGAGATCCCCTTTGCCATTCCCAACGTCGCAGCATCTGCCCTTCTCCTGACATTACATTGTGACATTCGACCTGACATCTGGCGCCATAGACGCGGAGTGCAATCACTCTGCGTGCCGAGAATCCGCGCAATCACTTTACTGTTGCCCCGTCTCACCAGCCTACGGCGTCGCTACAACCGGCGCCACTCTCAATCTGCACTCTTGTAAGCTCCAATACTTTTTGCTTTTTCCACCTCCCGCTACAGTCGCTCTCACAGGTCACTTTCCTGTTTCCGTCGCCACCGTCACCACCGCCTGCTCCATGCTCCCGCCGCGCCGCCGCTGCCACCGCCCCCATCGCCACCGCCGGAAGCGCCGCCGCAGCAGGCGAGCAGCGACCCCGATGGAAGGGCAGATTAGCTCTGGGTACAGCAAGCGCGAAGGTTCCGGGTCAGGGAACCCGGCTCCCCGTAGGCCTCCAATTGAGCGCCAGCAAAGAGCACGTACGCTGAGAATGGCCGACGTGACATGATAACTCGCACGTTTCGGATCCACATGGCCTTAGATTGCAGAGAACTGGCGCGAAAATTTGTTCGTAACGAGAATAGAACGAACACGTTTTGCACGTGTGTGGTGATGTTGATTTTCTTTCCTTTGCTCAGGAGAGTATAAATCACGATTCGGCAAGACGGTAAGCGAAAATGAAATGAAAAACGTTTGCGCAATATAGAGAATCACTGAAACATAACTTTTACAAACGATACTAAAAAATGAATTATATTTACCCAAAAATAATTTAACATTAGTGATTCCAAAATATTTTAGCAGCAACGGTCAGACATTCTAATATCAGTTACATTGACAAGTGATTTCAATAATAGAATTTTATTTTTAGACGTCCAAAGCAAAGTTTGAAGACACGTCTGAGAACCTTTTTTCTAGAAACTTTTTTCTTACTGTTTGTAGTGTCTAGAGATAGTAGTGACAGTTCAGTTTTTTGGTAGATAAACGTTTTTAACGCGATGAGGAAGGCTGAAGAGAACTTGTGCACTGAATATCCAAGAGATTCAAAACATGCAAGAGTCTGGCGCATTTCTGCTACCACTTCAGTTGCAAAATGTGCCCCCCGAGACCTTGTTGAGGTAGTTTTTCGACTCTGGCGAAAATGGGAGATCTGATGCGCTGTCATGATTAGATCTCGGGAGACTCACTACACCGAGAATTTCCATGTTCTCATGCATTTGCGTTTTTACGCCCAGCCAAGAGGCAGGAAAGCACGAATTTCACCAGACAGAAGAGCCAACCCACGTTCAAATATGAACCCATATTCCATGTATGAAAATAAGTATCTCCTGATCCTTACTGTGTAATATAACGGAAGTTTTGATATTCAAAATATATATAACGTATCAGAGTAAATTCATATGTATCTTACAGTCCAGAGTACTAAGAAATTATTATTGAAAATATAGGATTTTTATATTTATTACATAAGGCAATTAAATATATTTGATTCATTATACGCAATAATTAATTTGAAATACAATGCAACATAATGTAAAAATTGAATTGACTTTGAGGTTCATAATTGCAGTAGATGCAAAACTGAAATGAAAATATATATATTAAAAAAATATACAAACAGTGCTGATACTACAATAAATGCATTGTATGAAATTAATATTACGTTTATAAAAGAGAAAAACATGTATTTTCATACTTGAACTTGATTAATAGATTAAATATTTAAATAAGTAATTTTCATAGTTTAAAATATTTGGTGAAACAGCTATCTTCTGGCGAAAAAAAAGTAATATCTCTTACATTATCAAATATGCCTGAGAGTCTCGCCACTATATTTCGACAACAATTCTTCAAGGTATGAATAATTATATAATATTTATTCAATAATAATTAGGTTAATGATGCTATAATATTAAATACTATATATTCATGTCAAACACTTATTTAATCAATGTATCTCGAAAATATATTTTTATATCGCGTTTTAATTCTGAATAACGAAAAAAGACTCCGAATAGAGGTCAAATGGACCGATTTCAATAATTCACGCTACAACAAAATAACAAATTTTATATATGTATTGCTGCTGGTTTGTAAAATGTGGGGTCGTGTTAGCAAATTAAGTATAGAATTTGACCTGATTGTTGGTGATTGATTGTGACTTGATAAAAGCATAAATTCCATATTAGTACAGTGTGTATCTTCATGTAAATACAAATCGAAAAGCGGCAACAGGAGAAAAAGTAACTGTCAAAGTATGTTGATTTTTATTGTTACCAAAAATCTATCAAATTAAGAAATAACAGTATTCGCAAAACGCATTATGATCCTAACGTACGTGTCAATGGCGACAAATGAAACCTAAAAATCTTGACTTTCAATATAAAACATTTTCGCTGCAAAGTTCTCTTCTCCAAAATAAGAAAATTAGTGGTGTTACAACAGCGCATTAATTGTGACGGTTCCTCAATTTAATACAAATACTTCTTACATGAACCTACAAAAGTGTTTCCAAACCAGCAATTTCCCTCCGCGCCGAGACTCGAATTTGATCAATAAACAATTTGGAATTAATATTAATTTGCAAATTACATCCTAGACACCTTCAATTTATCATAATACAGAGTACTCGTATTAATACTATAAGACATTATAAAAAAGTGCGCATATAAGTGATTACATTTGATTTCTTAAACCCTTGTATTTATTTCTCGAGCAGGAATGTTTTCATTTTTCGACATACTAGATTAGTTACGAATGCACTAAAGGAGTAATTTCAATATGCTATTGCTTGAAAGTCACTGTGAATGTAGTTCTCTCACATTACTATGTATGAAGTCCTGCGTGACGATCATCTGATAAAGCAACTATTCGCATGTAACATGCGACGGAAAAATATAGAGAATGGGCGTCGCTACACCAAAATGGTGATTCAGCAGAATATTCAACATTTTCTCAATAGGGTTGTTCGGGTGGTCACATTCAGAACGCAGTGCTCATTAAATATGAAACAACATAGAAAATGCAGCTATTCAACTGTAATACTCTTTCCGTCATCTCTGGTTTAGAGGGTCATTGAGTTGATGTATGACTGCATCTTCATTAGCTCACTCACACGCACGCAATACAAGTCAAATTAAAGGTAAAGGAAAGCGCTGTTTCCCGTATTTCACCTATGTTGTTTGGAGATCTGCAAGTTTTTTCATTCAGTTGGCGAAGTTATCTGATCCTCTTGATGTGATATCTGTTTTTGTGCCCTTTTGCCACGAAACGTGAGTATTAACTAAAGGAGGCAGTACTGAATACAATCTACAAATTATGTCTAAATAGAGACAGCAATATTCTGGAATGCACATTTTTATAGATATGGAAATATCTATTATACCATGACGCCCGGTCGCGACCGGGTGCGGTGCCCGCTGGTTCACGACGTCCGATTCCGGGCAGAGTGCCTTCTCCCACCTCGCCTGGGAACCCGCTCCCTGATTGGCCGTTGCACTATCTCCTCATTGGTCGATCATTCAACTATCCGGCAGACGGGTGAAGGGGAACTTAGCAGTACATTAAATCGTGCGCAGTCCATTTCCGAGCATTCCCTCAAGGCTCCGTGCTCTCCCCGCTGCTTTTCTCGCTGTATGTCAACGACATACCACGTATACCGCGAATACGGCTATTCCTATATGTCGACGATATAGCAATCCTAGCAAGAGGGATAAACCTAGACCCAAAACTACAAAAACAAATTAACCTGACGCTGAAGTGGGCGGAAGAAAACCACTTGACCTTCTCTGCGGAAAAGTCTCAGGCAATCTGCTACTCTCGCCGAAAACATAAACACACAAAGCGGTTTACACTACCAAAAAAATCAATATAGGAACACAAAAACCTTAAGTGGGCGTTTAAGTCAACTTACCTGGGCGTCACCAATCGGAGGCTGCGCTGGCACTTCTCCGTCAGGCGAATCCGATCGAAACTTCAACAAAGGATCCGTCTCCTAAAACCTCTTTTAAATGAACCTACACTTTCCTTGGACTTTCGACTGGCACTATAAATCGTGTTACCGGGCTGTGGCCACCTACGCCGCGGCGACGTGGTGAACTACAGGAAAGAAGTACAAGGATACACTTGAGCTAGTCCAGAACAGAGTTCTCCGGCTCATCGCACGCCCTCCGTTTCGGAAACGACTGAAAGTACTGAGGAACTCGATATCGAATCCTTCACTCAATGCTTGAGACGGCTATCATTCAATAAAGCCTATCAAGCCTTTCAATCAAACGAAGCCCCGGCAACGTTAAAACAACTTCAAAGCCATGTCCTCACTATAGGACAAAGACGACAAGCTCTTCCCCGGATATATTGAGGGCTAAGCGCGAGCAAACCTACTAATATGACAGTCACAAAAGTGACTTATGCCAAAATGGCATCTGACTAAGGTCCATCGCGTACCTGCACCAGTCACCCACACTTAGCAATAAAACGCAAAAGCGTGTGCACTGCAAAACCGATCTTTTCCTATTGAACTTACGACTTTCGGCTATGCCGATAAAAAAAATCTCCGAGCATTACGCGCTGAGGAAGGTCGCAGAATGGCGGCGGAAATGTCGGCACCTGTGCTTTGGACGCTTGGTCTCCCGGACAGCCAAGAACATTCAGAGATTTTTTCCGAATGAAATCTGTTCCTTAAAGATAGATTTTGAAATAAGGCCATGAACAATGTGTCGAAAATTTGAGTACTTTTCGCATAATTTTGCATGAAAGTATGGGCGAGAAAGTACGTGCTGTTTTAGCACCACCAGTTTGAGTAAATAAGAATAATCAATGAACCACCCTTACCAAGTTTCCCCTACCAGGTATCTCCACCAGCAGGGCATCGCCCCAGCAGTGACAAGCTCTAAGCTCCCGACCGGTCTCCCGGCATGTGTGGTAGTGTAGTTCATGTAAGCGTGTGTAAGTAAGGAGTGATGATAGGACAAAGAAGAGGAGCGAAAATCGCGGTCCGTGGCGCATTTGTTAGGGTACTGCTCTGACATTCGTCTGGTGTTGATTGGAGGAAACAAAAATCTACAGCAGATCAGAGCAGCCGACCGCTAAAGTTCTCCTCCAGACAGTGACTGAGCTCGTCCTAGCTATCCAGCTAGCGTCCAAAATCCTGCCACCTTCGGGACTCGAACTCTAGGTCTTCCCAGTCAGAGGAACTGCAGGGATATGAGGTCATGCCCCTTGACCCTGACGTCATCTGGCCATCCAACGGGAAGAACACCGCCATCTCTCATGATAAAACATGCACTACACCTAGATAACCAATGACCATAATATTTCACGCGCCCGGAAACATGAAAAAATGAATCAATCAATCGTTGAAGGGATTGTATTGCCTTGCGAGTTGTCAAAGCCCTAGTTTGATCTGCCGCAGCCTGAAAAGCCAGCATAACGCACGCGTCGCCTATATCTTTGGTTGATCCGGCTTTGTTAAGTACACGGTACTCTGCGCAAACAGGAAATTACGGAATATTGCGGTCGCGCCGCGTTCTACGCAGTAAGTGTATTATATGCGTCATTGGAAATATCGTATTTAATAAACGTATATTGTAAATCTCCTGAACCGTGACACGTACAAGCACTACACTACTATACATAAAGGGGATCGAGATGGGAGCACAGAGCTTACCCCGGCTGCAGTGGTGCCCCTTTAGGGGTCATTCTTAGTGGAGGGGAAACCTCGCAAGCAGACAGGTAGGTCAGAGCCAGATCTAACTATCCATCTTAGAGGAACACCGCCATCGCCCAGAATATAATAAGAACTACGCATACGGAACTAATGACCATAACAGTTGTCGCGCCCGGAACACCTAATCAACCAATCGGGGTAGTGAGCGGTGGGTGGAAGTGTCACTGTCCGAGAGCATAAGAATATATGTTTATTAAATATATTTCCAATTATGCATATAATACACTTACTACGTAAAACGCGCCGCAGCCGCGATATTCCGTAATTTCCTGTTTTGCGCAAAGTTTTTCCTGTAATTCACAAAGCCGGATCGACGAAAGGTATAGGCGAGGCGACACGTGCGTTATGTTGGCTTGTCAGAGTGCGCAATGCCGACCGACGGGCCGCGTTTGTTCCGAGAGGTCGTGGGGAGCACTCGTCCCGAGCTTCAACTTCCCGCTCCAATGGGCGCGAGAATTGACGTCCGACTCTCCATCAAACGCGAGGCCGCGAGGCACGGGTGCGTGAGGAAACGAAGCGCGGGGCCGGAAGGGCGCGGGGGACGAAGGTGAGTGGCGGGGAACGAGGGGGGCGGGGATACGGAACCCGGCTGTGGTTCGCTGCCGGGGGACGTCGAGGCTGTAGGGCGTAGGGATTCAGGAAAGGGCATTCGAAGAGCGCAAAGTTTCGCGGACGTGGCAATTCGGAGACGCCGGATAAAGAACATGACATTTCGGTAAAGAGATGGTTTCAGGACGCGAGAGATTGCGGCGCAGGAGTTGAAGAACGTGGGGTTTAGCGATCAAGGGTTTGAGTGACGCGCGAAAATGAGTAACGAGTTTGTCGTTGACTGTTCGTCTTTGTGGCGGTGCGGGGGCACTAGAAACCGCGGCTGCGTGGGCGCGCCAAGTCGCAAAGGTTTTGAGGTGGGTTTCGAAGAGTGTGGGTGAGAGCTCGGGAAGATAAAGTTGGTGACGCGCTGATTCGGAAAATGACGAGCTTTTGGACATAGTTACCGAGATCGCTGAAATGTGTGGCTGTTCAGTGGGTTACGGTGTATGTGTGCTAGTGTGTGTGTGTGTGTGTGTGTGCACGCGCAAGCGCGAGTGTTTGTGCCTACTTCAGAGTGAGTGAGTATTTATTAATGCTGAGTGTATCAACTACTTAGGACGTTAGTTCCGTAAATATAGTGCATGTTATATCCTTTGCGGTAGCAGTGTTCCATCTCTGCAGGAACATGAGATCTGGCGCCGACCTATACATTGACTTGAGGTGTTTTTTTTCTCCCTCCGAGTATCCTCTAGCGGGGAACTGCCTCTACCTGGACAAGCCCGCGCTGATCTCCCGTCTTGTGTAAAGTTGTAGTGCACGTGTACTTGGGTTTTCGTAACGTGGCGGATGAATTTAGGTAAATTTTACACCTCCTGCCTTGTAAAATGAATCTATATAACAGTGATAAGCACATGTTTGAGGCTATGAACCCCGTTGAGAAGGACGTTAGCCAATGAATTAAAAAGATTCATTTTATAAGGCGGGAGGTATAAAAATGACCTAATGTCATCCGCCACGTTACGAA
Organism: Teleogryllus occipitalis; assembly: GCA_011170035.1. NCBI lineage: Eukaryota > Metazoa > Arthropoda > Insecta > Orthoptera > Gryllidae > Teleogryllus > Teleogryllus occipitalis. The sequence continues at coordinate 273,257 of BLKR01008963.1, forward strand.
AACCCAAGCATAGGTGTCTATGTCTATGGGAAGGAGTAGGTACAAAGATAAGAAAGAAAAACGCGGGCGATCGCCTTCGCTTAGTACCGCAATAAGACGGAAAACTACAGATCACAGCAGATAGTTGGAATTCTCATTGGTAGAATTCGACCCAGCTATCGAGATAGTGTTGAAAATCCGCCCCCCTCCCGGTCGACGTTGCTGCAGATGTAACGTGCTGCTGTGGGCGTTGGGACCGTGAGGGTGCGGTGCGGTGGCAGAGCATCAACCCCCGCCCGCAGGCGGCCCCGGTTGGGCGCTGCCGCCGCCGGCAGGCGCGCCGCTGAGCCGCCGGGGCGCCGACCCGCTGCCCGCGGAATCGGAATAAACCTCTTCCGAGCATTGAACGCTGTCGACCGCGGTGCGGGGCTCTGCCGAGGAAAGCTGCGTTGCCTGCCGCCGACAGCTCAATTCCACCTCGATTACCGCGCGATGGAATGCCTCACCGCTAGCCGACACTACAACCATTTGATTACTACGCGATCCACCTGTCTGTGACACGACAAAGTTGTCTTGTGTAAAACAAGACAACTTTGTCGTGTCACATTTGTTCGTGAATGTGTCACATGTGTTCGTGAATGTTTCTTGCACTTCTCTAATGGTAATATTTGGTGTTTGTATTTATAAATTTAATACATTAAATATCAAACCCGGCATAGAATTTGCATTTTAAATAACATCTATGAAATAATGTACAAAGTGGCGTGTTTTTTAAATTGGCAGATTAAATATTTAATGTCATCATAATAGTGTCCTATGTGTTGTTTTGTGGTGGTTTCCATCAGCATCATCGATGTCGTTTTAGTTGTATTTGGTATTACCTGTGAACCCCCGAAACTGTGTGAAGATACTTCGCATTAATAAAATATTAACGATAATAATTTAATAACTATACTTACACAATGAGAATCTTCACTGTCTCTTAAAAGCGTACAGATAAACTTTTTTTATATCTGCAATGAAACTATTTAAATTTGCTACCAACAAATAATTAAATATTGACATAACAGATTTTTACAAATATCCATGTTTTCTCGACTTTTGATCCAAATCACATGCTTCATATTCATTTGCATCAAAAAATTCAACATATCACTAGTGTTCACTTAAGCTATAGTAATTTATGTTTTAATGTAATATTCAAAGTAAATTTTCACAAATCCTAATGTAGAAAGGTTCTCAAATTCCTCGAAGTTCTATGATACATAATATTATACACGTATGTATTAGTATGTATTTTGTATCGGCAAATAGAGGACCACGACTGCGAGCGCTGCTGGTATCTAACCCTACAAGAATTTCTCGCAGTAGACACCAGCGAAAGTCTAGTGGAAATTAGATTACATTAGATGTTTACTACTGCTGCAATTAGCCGCCTAGAAATGACTTTTTAGTCGCAGCCACAAAGATCGAAACTTTTAAAGTTGCAACTGATTCCCTCACTGGGATTCCAAACCGTACGTCGAAATATTATACTAGTCGTAGGTCTGCCGAAGAGCTATATCTACTTAGTATTATATTCTGGCGTGTGGTGTTTCGGGCGCTTTAAATATTTTAAAAAATCTATCAGCAAAAAAAATATCTACCAACAGATGCGTCGATTGATTGATTGATTGTTAGTGATTCCGGGCGCGTAACTACTGAAGTTATTAGTCCCGTAAGTGTAGGACATGTTTTTTCATCGGTGATCTTCCCCCACTGGATGGCGAGATACGGCGCCGACTACCGTCGACTATCTGGATTTTACCCAACTACGTATCTCCCACCAGTGGGGCACCGCCCCAGCTGGGACAAGTTCTAAATCCCCGACCAGTCTCCCGGCATGTGTGATAGTGTAGTGCATGTTAGCGTAAATGTGTGTGTGTGTAAGGGGACAGTATAGGACAAGGAAGAGGAAGGAAAGATCGCGCGCGGTCCGTGGCCCGTTTGTTAGAGTACTGCTCCGGCATTTACCTGGTGTTGATCGGAGAAACCACGGAAAACTACTGATGAGAGCAGTCAGTAGCTAGAATTCTCCTCCAGATAGTGACTGAATTCGACCTACAAGCTAGTGTCGAAAATTCTGCCACCATCAGGACTCGAGCCTAGGACCTCCCGGTCAGCGATATTACAGTGACATCGGTTAATGCACTGAGCTACCGTTCCCAGTCATACGCGTCGAATGACACCTCACTAGCACCAAACGGCGGACCGAATGTGTCTAATCGTGAGTGATGGGCGAACGGACTGTCACATGCAGTTTACACGGCTATTACAGGAGGGATTATTGGCCTCACGCCAGCCAGAAGATTCTTCATATTACTATTAATTATATTAAAGTCATAAAAAGGTATAAGTCATGAAATGCTGAATGAGAATGAAGGAATGGAAAAAAATGCGATTCGAAGGTTCCGTTATTATTTGAAGGATTCAAATATAGTGTCTTTTTCACTACGCAGGGTATTCAAAATTTCGAAGATGCCATATCTGCTTCAACACGTTGAGAAACGTGGTATTCTAATCTTACCGCAAGAGCAAAACAAACGAAATAATTACTCCACAGCAACCAACGCAACCACTCGTAACTCTGGCGTAATTTAGTGAGATACAATTAAGTGTGCTCGCTTTTTTCGCCAAAAGAAATATTAGTTCTACGCGGAAAGGAAAAATAGAGGAATATGTGCTTGCAGCGTTAGAATTATCTACATGCCTTCAGGGAACAGGCGTGTTAACGATGGTAAACAAGAGAAAAAATACAGTTATGTACGTCACACAGTATTTTCCCAACGATGTATCTAGCATAATTGATATGAAATTCGCTGTGTAAATTTGTTGGCATTCGAACAGCAATATTTTCTTGTTTTTTTAACAATGAATGACAAAGTCGGTTGATAACAAAAATTGGTCAGAATATACTTATTACCAATATAATGCACAAAGACTTGGAGTGAAATATCTGTGATTTCGAATCAAAACGACATAGGTCACATTTAAAAACAAAGGGTAAAATTCCAAAGCTTTTTTTGAGGAAATAATTTAATTAAACAATGCGGAAAATGCGTCTGAAAAAAATTACGAAAAATGGAGTTTAATGGCAATGTAGAACATTATACTTAATAAACACACTTTATGCGAATCGTAATGGTAGATATATTTTAATCAATAATGGTAATTAGTTTCTAGCCTTCACGTTCACATATTATTCCTAACTCGCCAGACTACCACTAATCTTACCTTTTGCGCTGTGCAATTACCGCCACTTCTGACAGTGTACCAGTTATTTTACAACTTTAAGAGCAAGGCATTTTAAAATAGACAATAAATAATTTGGTATATCTTTTGAATTAGGGGATAGAATTTTGAAATGTTTTTTTCTTATTTCTCGAAAGTCATCAAAACTGGTTGGTTTAGTTTCATCATAAGGGTAATTTTCCATTTGGTCGCGATTTATAACTGCGTAGAGAGTACCTTGTTGAAGGTTTTTTGAATAAAAGTGTGGGTTTACACATGTTTATTGAACGATGCTTCATTGACGAACTCTCAATTAATACCAAAAAAATTAATAAAATGAGCATCAATTCTTGCTTCGGATAAAAACAACTTTATCTTTTGATAATAAGTGATAACCGAATGCTGTCGATTGTTTTTCCTTTCGCAAGCATATGTGGCGAACAATGGGTACACGTAAGAATAATCCGCGAGTGCAAAATTCGTGAGAAAAAATCTTCAATTTCCTTGCATTTTTTGTGTTTTCGCTTTACCTTTGAAATATTTACTATTCCATTCCAAATACGGTATCTTTTTCCCACCAAATCATCACTCGTGTTGACGACAATCTTACACTTAAATCTATGATGATAAAATGATTCTTCTAGACTTCCGAGAACGTTATACTAATATCGTCATTTCTGCGACGAATGCAGGAACATGAAACTAATATAGAAGCATACATAAATATCTTCATTAGTCAAGATGTTGCAAATGAAACTTCCACGTCGTGTAAACTCCAACCTAGTATTTTGAGTCCAGGAACACTCGCTTGCGAATAAACACGAATTAATTCGACTATGCTTGCTATGCATTTAGAACCATCAGAATAACCAATATACAGAGATATTCTATAACGCGCACCGGTTTACTCAGAGCACAAAACAGTAAAATGAGATCGCATGACAGCGGAAAAACATATAACTCTGCACTTACACGGATTAAACAAGAATCTTTCCCTCGTGCAGGAAAGCTTACCAAAATAATTACACACCTTCCTTTATTTTTGCATCAACCGCGTGACACGTTTCTCTGATGTTTCGGAGGGAGAGAAATCTGAGCTAACTGAGCTCAAGGTTTGCACGAGATATTCCTAGAAGTAATTTCCCGGTGACGAAGCTTTCTGCTCTAACAGGAGCACGCAACAAAAGTTGCGTGCCACCCCGCACGACATACGAACTTTCCTAGTTGCAGCCTACGATCAGTTGAGCTGTAGATAAGTAGCAAAACACATATACACAGCTTTTTGTGTTTGGCGAATTGCGGAGTGATTCGTTTGTGCGATTGTTAAAGTAGAAAGTATCAGTTAAACACCAGAAGTGATGTTATGAGACTGTCCACAACGTTAAAATTCTGAAAGGCTTGTTCTGAAGTCAACTTATGTACAATGAACCTATGTTCATATTTCCTCCAAAGTTGGTGCTTTAATTGTAAATACATGTTTTTGATGCACTAACTATGAAATAGTTTCAACTTCATAGTCGAGGAAGAAATTTAATTCCGTTAAACGGTGTAAAAACGCTTCCCTTTATTTTAAAATTTTGTTAAAATATTTTCAGAGCTGTGAAATATTTCTGAATTTGTTTAATAATATCCGACATTCTTATGAGATGCCTTCGGACAATTTTTTTATCATTTAGATTGTTGAAAGGTGTTGATAATTGAAATTTAATATTTATTCTGACAAAACATTACAAGCTGTAAATTTTTTGCGGAGAAGCATATACATATTTTTTCTGAGTTACAGAATCTCCGCTTCACTATCTTAACAAAAATTGCCGAATTATGACTAAAGGCAACTAGAATGCTTGGCAATATTTAAAAAATTTTAATCTTCGCTCCTGAGCAACAGAAAATGTTTTTGCATCAGAAAATGGACAAAAAATTGATTCTAATAGTACTTCTGACAAAATAATACTTCCCTGGCCCTACTCCTCCAGCAGCACGAGAGCTATATATATATATATATATATATATATATATATATATATATATACATACATGGGGCCATCTCAGTATTTGTTCAATGGTTCATAGGAAACTAAACAAAAATTCTGATTGAAATGTGAAAAATAACAAAGACAAGTAATTCTTCAGTATAAGAAAGTACTTAAATAGAGTCTTTATAAAATGATTCCAAAAAACATTGTACATTTTAAATCCATTTGGTCCCCTGGCAAATGCAAAAAATCAAGTTTCATAGTCGAGTGAAATCGCAAACCGCTGCAACTCAAAGGAGTTTGACTAGTTTGCGTTATGTATTTTTTTACATGCGAGTTGTATTTATTGCGTTTTCTAGAATTTATTAATCGTGAAAGGGATAACAAGTTGCTTCTCGCATAGTTAACATGCCAGCATGCAGCAAGATATTTTCAACAACGATGTAATGAGAAAATTAACTGGAGTTCTCGCCCTGAAGCGTTTTCAGTGGAGTAACCAGTGTCCTGGAATTACAGACACAAAGACAAAAAACAAAAAAATAATTGCCTTCATTTTCAAGAGAGAGTACGCGGAAACCGATTTTCAGAACCTGTATGTGTAATTTCGTGTTTGTGTACGTCAAAACAAAACAAAAGGTTTATTGGATTCAATTCGACTCTTATACATTAATTTAATTACATGCCATTCAAATGGACTTGCCAACCTACGCTACACAAACGGCTGTAAGGGCAACAGTTCTGCAAGGAACGTAAGTTTGTGGGTTCACATCTTTCATAAGGGATGGATGTTTTAAAATAATTATCGTAGTGTGAAAGGAAATTGCGAACCAAAACATGACCCACAATATCATCCGCATGATTATGCACTAGTTAGTAATTATTTGGGAGTGGTATTAAACCTAAGTACTGAAATATGATATTTATTTTTATTTTTCTCAGAACAATGCCGCAGCGACGGCAAGCTAGAGAGAGCCACGGTACATCTGCTAATGTTCGCAAACCACTCTCTTATTAACATTTTATAAATATTTTTTTTATTTCCAGTAACTGTTTTAATACAAGCTCAATATTATATCACATTTTTACAATAATTTTCATTGTCATGCCTTGAACATTGAAGGAACCTACCCCAGAGACACGGATACAGAGTGTTAAACCAAAAACGCGCAAATGTGGATCAATCAACAAACTGAACTTTCAATTATAACACGAGGGTGTAATATCTTACGGAGACATCCGGTCCGATTGAAGCGGAGAGCCTATGTGTGCAAGTAGATCTTTGCTCCTCCTTCCCTCGGGCCAATTAACCGCAGATGACGGCACCGTCTTTTCCGCCCCTAAATGAAGCGTGATGCACGAAGGGGCGCGGCCGGGAAAGTGAATGAGTAGGGGTTTTGACGCGTCTGTGGGGAGGGGAAAACCCAGAACGTTGTGGCGTGAGATACCTCCAGCTCCGACGCCAAGATCCGGGAATGTCCCATGATTTCTAGTTTTCGGCACCTGCTACTACCAGACGGTAGGGTGTCACAGAGAAGCATAGGACCTTTGGAATGTAAGAATTGTTTCTGGACAGTGTATTCAATATAAAATGATTCTAATAGTATTTTATTCGATAGACGACCTTGCATTCCTTAAAAAAATTGTGGCCAGTAGCAGCAAAAATGCTGCTGAACAAAACAACAAAAAGTTTTCAAAAAGTAACACGCAGGCTGTCCAAGAAACACAAATAAAATACTTCCATCTAATATTCCAATATATTAAATATTTCAACACAGTTTTTACGAATACTGCAATAACATATAGTATATAAAACAGTTCTTTCCATACCTAGAACATCAGAAAGTATCTGTTCAATAACGCACTACGTAACAAATATTTAATGACAGGCGGCCTCTTCCTCGGATCTTTGCTGTCTCTTGGCGTGAGCTGTTGTCAGTCACTATAAGAATTCAGTAGGTACGCGCAGTATGAGAATAAGGGGTATAACAGAATCAAATTCTCTCATTTCAATTAAAATCGTAACTGGTCATTGTGATTGGATTTTTGCTGAATTCCTGGATATCTGACAAAGTCGTAGAAACCTCCTACATGGCTGGATGTTGAATGTTTTTCTTTCAATTTATGTCCGCATTGGAAATTAGTAATATAGGTTGCCGTTTTATTTATCAAAACACGAGTTCCGAAAAACGTTTTTAAGACTAATATTTCCTATATACTCTCTAACAAACAACGCATTCAGAAGTAAATGTCAAAATCGCTAGATACTGACGTGATTATTTGAATAGTAATGCTTTCATTGTTCATGATTGTGAACGATCATGGAACGCAAAGTCGTGTTATTCACCTCTTATTTCAAAGATTATATGACTTTCCTGATTTACTAGACCAGTATTTCACACCTGAATTTCAAACGCAAGTTAAATTGTCCTCAATTAAGCGTCCTGCACACAAAATCAGACAGGGGTGAAATCAAGTTTCTACTTAACTAGTATAGTTCCGAACGAACTAATTCGGCACTAGCTTACTGCATTAATTTTCCCGGCGTGCTCATTACTCCCAAATGCACAGCACGGCGCCCTTTCCAACACTGAGGCTTAGGACTAGTCTTCAGAAGTTGCCGAAGCGTGCAGCTCAGTGCACTCAACTCGCTGCTCTGCAAGCGCAGTCCGACGATTCTAAGGAGAGGACGGGTGAAGGATGCGAAACTTTGTGTAGGAAGACAAAGGCGCAGAATGCTCTGTTCTTCGCTGTACAATTAGAAAGAGGAGAGAGCAATTCATAGTCAATTGTACTTGCATTAAAGTGTGATTACCGTGCAACGGCGATCATAGCGTTAATTTTGTTCTGGTGCTGCATAAAAATGCATTAGCTGAATGTCGTTACATCAAAGCGTTTCCACGCCTCTACATTTAAAAGTCGAAACGATTTTGTCCTTTAAATCTCTCTCTAGATCTGAATTACATTAATTACATTCTACAAAGTCATATAGTTTATTCTGATTTAACATTACATTAAATCAGAATAAACTTGAACTTTTTAACCCATAATTAATTATACTCATAAAAAACAGAAGCCACAATTTTTATGTGCTTCACTTCGTTGTAAGCGACTTTAAGAAATATCTAAAATAGTAATATCTTTAGATATTCACGACAAATCCATTTCGCAAATTATAACTGATGACATACAAACCTTTCTATAGAAATCGGAGAAATACCTAACCGGACGATTGCGTGACTCTAATTAGAGAAGTTCAAAGTCTAATTGGAAAAGTTTCAACATGCGCATTAGGGTGTAATTCTCCGTATTTTGCAAAGTTCATCTTTCTTCCCATTTTTTCTTAAAATTACGTTCCTGAATCTTATTCACATTTATTTTCTTTCCTTTTTACCTTCAACTTCACTTTCCATCCACTTCCAACCTTGCACTGGAACTCAGTGTCCCACAAGTGCCATTACGAGTCGTTCCGTTTCTTTCCATTTTCCCGAATAAACATTATTAGTCTGAAAAAACACACCTAAATTCATTTCTCGGTAATGAGATTCTGGTAGAATACAGACACGATCTCTTTCACCGCAATTTTTACCGTTGCAACCGCCATGTCAAGAATGAGAAAATCTCCTACGCCACATCCGTGCCCTGCATGAAGATGCAGAGCTTACTGATCAACGTTCCATAGTAAGAAAAATTGTGGTAAAAGAGAAAAGGACAATTATAATTGTCTCAAAGCGGCAATTCTCTATACTGAGCATACTTATAAAAATGCTAAAACGTAACACATGACAATGCATATCTCGGCAATTGACCTTAACACTCTTGGAGCATTGTTATGAAGAGAATTGTATGTTTCATGTTCTGTTATGCTGGCGTTCTTGTGTAGTTTTTCAGAAATTCAATTATTTAGTGTTAATTCCAAATTAACAATTGGACCTCTTTACAAAAACATGACTGAAGATCACCTAATGCGTAGTATGCACGGGACTAACATTTTTGGTTCACTATATCCATGGTTCACTGTGTCCGAGGATGTCCAAATTAAATAGAATTTCTCCATAACGATTGATTTTATTAATATAGAGATACAGCAAAATACATTAACAGCACGAAGTGAAAATTTCAATATCTTTATTTGTCCTCAATAAATCAATTATTTTCAATTGTTTGCTTCGTACTTTTTCATTAGTAATTTCTCTAGATTCTTCTTCAGAATTCGGGCTCTCTCAATAATTGATTCTGCATTTTCCTCTGTGTCGTAACTTTCGCAAAGAAGTTTTAACACCCTTCAATGCCTCTTGCACTGTTGGAATACCGTCCCACTCTCCGAAGACCCTTTAACTCATCTAATAACATACGAGATGCTTTCGGCAGCGGGATGACGCAAGTGGCTAATAAAACTGATTGCTTTTCCGCGTGGTATCACCAGGTTGTGGCCATCGCGTGCTTTTTGTCGCCTACGTAGAACTCAACGCGCTTTGTCCCGCGGAATATCAAGTTACATCGAGACTGAAACTGAAACAAGCAATCGCGCGGCGCCGCCGCCTGTTGTTGCCCACGAGAGCACGGCCTTTGTTTCCGCAGTGAAACTGAGTGGCATAAGGTCATCAGTAAGGTGCTCATTCCCGGTCCCCTACCTTCACCTCAATGGAGACTTCTACTATAACCTTCGGCCGACAATATTTTTTCAAGCTGCCTAGTGTTGGAATTTGTGGCACTGAGGCGATATATTCTTTTGCACGAGAGAATTTCCAGGGCGTATATCCTACGTTCACTTTAGCCGAGGTTCAGGTTCACTAAATCCGAATCGTCTTATGATTATTTGTAATGTAAGAGAAACGGGACCAGTGCGTTAAGCTTACTATAACCGAGGGTTCACTATATCCGAGTTCACTGTAACAGGAGTCGACTGTACTATATCATTTGCAAATACAATAAGCCACAAATGATAAAATAAGTCAGAGTGAGGGTAGGTGTGAAACCGCAGCAAACGCCTTTTTAAGAGGCAACAAAGAAATCCAACTATATAAATAACGCCCGAAGGTATTCGTGAAGAATCTAGCTTTAGGGAACATTCCCAAAACATCAAGCGAAAGTAGGGAAAGCAGCTTCGGGATCTCCGTTGAAAACTTTAACAGGAAAAGCTTCTTGCGAAAGGTACTTTGCGGATACGCTCCAGAAAATCCTTTTGAAATATTCACTCGTGAATACCCCCTAGAAAGGGGAAGATAATTTCTCAGTGATTCGTGAAAAGTATTGTAAGGTGTTAATAAAAAACTATAGTAACATCATTTAAATGTTAATTTCCAATCTGATATTTTTTATTTTAATAAACGATATTATAGTAACACTTGTATGGTTGTATTCATGCCGTCGCTTTTTGCATGGAGTTATCCTGTATTATTTTATCGGGAAAATATACGTCATTCTGCAGGTATAAATGGACCTGAATTGTTTCACGTAATATTGTATAGTTCGGTAATAGTTGGTTGTTTTCCTGGTAATTGCGTAATTTTTAGGTAAGTTATTACACGCTTAATGAACTTAATCACTCTTAATTACAGGATGACTAGAATTCTGATTGTATACAAAATGTGCACTATCTCCTCCTTCACATTGGAAAATACTACTTTGCATTTAATGAATCTCGTAATACCTTCAAACTTATCTCCTATATCTTTTACCACATTTCTGCACTGCATGATATCACATTTAGACATCTTATGTCAGCATTGTTCGTCAAGTAGTAGCTTAATTTAGATACGTATACGACTTCGGGCAACTCTCTGCGTTCATATGTTAATTATGAAGTTCTTAAGAACAATCGTGAACTTTACTCACGTGCTGATCACGAATCAACTTTACCTAAGGCGCTACTAAAGAACAAGGCGGCTGCTCCCTCTGCTGATGGTAGCTTGAATGACTGCAGTGGTCTCTGCTGCGAGATTGATTTACACGGAGTCAGAGACAGAACACTTGCAGAGGCAAATTATTTCCTATATATTATTAATGGTAAATTTTTGAGAGGATTTGCAGCAACTATGACATCCATTTCACATCGTTTCATTTCTATTTCTAACAAAATAACATATCTACATGTCGGAATTTCAATCAGTCAATGGGTATCACCTTGTACAACCATATAGTATATTACTTAGTATTTACATTGCTTTGGTAATCTGACATGACTGATTAAATACGGATTAATCATAGAAATGCAAAGCAATGATTTTCATGGAAATACTAGTATCTAATTTTTTAGCGACTTGGCTTCCAAGTGTTGATTTTTATCTTTTGCATTTTATATTTTAGGAAGTGAATGTGTGGAATATTTCTGACAGCCTTGTGCATTACACTTAATCGTGTTTCTAATATATTTCAATAATATTGTAATAAGATTAATACAACTGTCTACAAAATTATTTAAATTCTTGTGTCTGCCGTTGAATTCATTCTAATGATGGTGTCAGGGTTTGAGAATGCTCTCGGGTTATTCAAACAAGTTATTTGTGTCTGTCAACGCCATGTTTATTGTCCCAACTTGCTTTTCTGACATTCATTACATAACGTTGACATTTACTCTGCAATAAATTCACCGACGTGTATACACCCATTTGTCACCTCAATTTGCATGCATACGGGTACCGAAAATGCGGAATTGTATGCACATTTATTTTTTACAGATTTGTCAAATTCCAGGTATTTAATTCTAAAGACCTAGCACTATTATTTTGCGAACTTCCTGATGTCAAGATTCATCTGGACTATACTTTCAACGTGCGTGAATGAGACTGAAAGACTTGTGATGTGGGGATGAATGGGACTAAAGTGTGCACGACCGGAACTGAATTCCATTCATGAGCATGAATTAATTGAATCTCTTTGTGTCAAGTTAGTTACCGTACGATACCGCAAGAGTCGTTGAAAAAAGAGGAGATACAGAAAGGATAACAGGTTAGAATAGGGTCGGGACATTCGAATTCTCAACTTATTTTAAACCAACTGCGATATCTCAGCGACAACATCGTAAACTCTGCAGCATTGTTGATATGGAGGTCGTAGGATTTGAATACCAACAGAAGCGAGTGTGGGGTTTTTGTCGGGCACGTCAACTACAACTAACAGCCGGCCGCACGGAAAAACACCGATCAGAGCACCCGGCGGTAGAATTCTCCTCTAGTCAATGGCTGAATTCGACTTCGCTGTGTAACCAGAGTTGAAAATCCGCCACCGTCCAGACTCGAGAAGCTGAAAGACACTGCTGGCAAATCTACAAACGAAATCAACAGAAAAACGAGAAAAGCTTTGTTGACTAGAAATATTAACACTTTCGTGTACAGTGTGTCCAATAATAAGCAATACAAAAACCATAAAAAATATTTACCGAGAGAACTGAGAGAAAAAATTTGGGCCAGCGCGTCTCTCTGGACGAAATATGGCGGAATCCTCCCTCTACTAACCTTGCCTGGCCAGAACTGAGCTTGAAGTATTGCGTGGAAATATTATTCGTACGCCAGTGCCCAAGCCTTATCCAAACCCGGAATAAATGAATGATACGATGGATAGTTTAATATAAAGACATGACCTGAATGATAAAGAAGAAGCGGCGGAATGAGAGGGTAAACAAGGAAACGGACGAAACCTGCTGCGAACCCACTTTGTTCACTACAAATTTCACATGGAACGAGAGGGATTTGAACCCCAGCGCCAGCGGGGGAAGGCAATCTATACGTTGTTCTCATATCTTTTTCGTATTTAGTTACTGGAAGGCTTCCTCCGCCAAAAATATCCTCCAGATTCAGTGTAGTAGCCTGACTTTTGGCTTAGGGTATGTAACCCGAGAAATGAGAAAATAATTTAAAACTCCTAAATATTCTCCATTCACTAATACCATTTCTGACACTTTGGTCACTTAGAGCACAAAAGTATTTTGTATATTTGAAATAAAAACAGATCCTTTAAAAGAAGGAATGGTTCACGCACTTCATGTACTGGTTGAAGGTTAGAAAAAGTTGACTGAAGTTCATGATTTAGCAAAATATAAATGTGTGCCCTATTACTTTAAGTATAAAAGCACTCTCACAATCAATTATTTTTAAAATTCATCATTTCAGACACATTAGCACTGGCATAATTTATAAAATGGAAAGCATTGATTTATAATTTAAAAACCCAGGAAAGAGAAAATCAATCAATTTACAGGCACGTAACAAAAATAGTTGAGAGTTGTTCTTTGCTGCTCAGAGGTTTCATCTCAGGAGTTTCATCCAGATTCAATGAGACAAAAGAGGCTTTATAAATGCTATTTCATAAGAATTATGGATGTAATGAATCATTGTGAATCTGATTCACAGCGCAGGCGAACAGCATTTCAGAGTAAGTCGTTCATCTTTGTGAAGAAGCGAATCTTCAACGGTTCAGTGTTTGCAATATGAAGTGGAACAAAATACAAAAAGAAAATAACAAATAGACAATTTACAATCATTTTAAAATAATAATTGCTGATATGGTCAGGGTATGTAACACATCACCCACATCCATGGACGCTACGGCCCTGTCCAGATTTACTAAACTACTAACAGATTTACTAACTACTACTTTTTAGTACAATTGACTATTTGCTTAAAAATTATTTTACAGATAAAAACATTTTTAATTTTTTTCAAATATTTGATTGATTGATTTTTCGTATTTCCGGGCGCGTCAACTGCTTTGGTCGTTCGTCCCGTAAGTGTAGTGCATGTTTTTTCGCTGGAGATGGCTGTGTTCTTCACCAGCTGGATGGTGAGATCCTGCGCCGATCTACCGTCGAGTGGGGTTTCTCCCTAACCAGGAATCTCCCACCAGCGGGGCACCGCCCCAGCCGGGACAAGCTCTAAGCTCCCGACCGGTTTCCCGGAATATGTGATAATGTAGTGCATGTTAGTGTAAGTGTGTGTGTAAGTGGACAGGATAGGAGAAGAAAGAGGAAGGAAAGATCGCGCGCGGTCCGTGGCCCGTTTGGTAGGGTCCGCTCCCGTGTTGATCGGAGAAACTACGGAAAACTACCGATCAGAGCAGCCGGCCGCTAGAATTCTCCTCCAGACAGCGACTGAATTCGACCTAGCTGAAGAGCTAATGACGAAAACCCTGCCGCCGTCAGAACTCGAACCTAGGACCTCCAAGTCAGAAGCGCTGCAGTGACATCAGTTGATGCATTGATCTGTCGCTCCCTGTTTCAAGTATTAAATGAATTTTTCCGGAGTGCACGTCCCTCATGAATGGGAGTCCCTAAGCAACTGCTCAATTTGGTTGTAGGCCAATGCTGCCCTGTGCGCCCCTCAGGAGCCGGATGAGACAAAACGGAGCGTCCCTCTCCCTCTCGTTAAAATGTTTCGCCCACCCGGGCGGAGCGCGCGGCCGAGTGCACGTGGCCGCGCCGCGGTGTCGGGCTGCGTGGGCGGGGCAGAAGGCGAGGGCTCATCGGCGACTTGTTTGGCGCTCGTTAGAGGCGGTCGCCCGCCAGAGGCGCGGCGCGGGGCCGCCGCCCGAAACAGAAGGCGCCTCAACGACGCTATTAACTAAATTGGAAAAGGGCGCGTGCGGCCATGAGCGCCTGAGCGGGGCGGAGCGGAGGGGAGGGGGCTGGGCGCCGCCGGAACTGGGCGGGGCGTCGAGGGCGGGGGCGGGGGCGGGGGCGGGGGCGGGGGCGGGGGCGGGGACGGCGGCGGAAGGCGGAGATCGTAGAGTGGAGAAGTGTGACAGATGGCAGAAAGCGAGAGTCGTAGTGCGGATGGCGGAAGGAAGAATTTGCAGAATGGCTGATGGTGGAAAGCGGAAGTCGAAGAGTAGAGAAAGGGGCGAAAGAGAAGATCTAAGAGCTCAGAAGTGGGACGGATGGCAGAAGGCGGAGGTCAAAGAGCAGAGAATCGGGATGAAAGGGAATTCTAAGCGTGGAGAAGTGGGGCAGATGGCGGAAGTAGGACAGTGAAGAAGTGCGGCAGATGGCGGAAAGCCTGAGGCTATGTGAGCGGCGAAGTGAGGTGGATGGTAGTGGCGGAGGGCGTAGAGGGGAGAAGTTGGTCAGACGGCGGAAGTGGAAAAATGGTGGTGTGACAGGTGGGGGAAAATAGCGATCGCAATGCGGAGAAATAGGGGCGGTTGGCGGGAGGAGGAGGCCGAAGAATGGTGAAGGAAGGCCGAAGGTGGAAAGAGGAGGTAGAGGAGAGAAAGAAGCGAAAGAGAGGTCTAAGAGCTGAGAAGTGGGGAGGATGACAGAAGGCGGAGATCTAAGAGCGGAGAAAGGAGAGGAATGTGGGAGAAGTCTAAGGTAGTGGAAGGTCTAAGTGAGACCAGATGGCGAAAGTCGAAGAATGGAGAAGTACAACAAATGGCGGAAAGCGGAGGTCTGAGATCGGAGAAGTGAAGCGGACGGCAGAAGACGGAGGTCGATGAACGGCGAAAGGGGGGGCGGAAACGGAGAGCTGAGCGCGGAAAAGCCGAAGGTGAGAGATCGTAAGAGGAAGCTTGAGAGATGGAGGCTGGAGATAGGTGAAAAAAGCGGAAAACAGAGAGAGGAGATGGAGGGACGGGGGAATGAGGGCGAAGGGGGGAAAGCGGCGTCGGGACGGGAAACGACGCCGATGGAATGGCGACGTACAGCAGCATTACAGACCGAGCTATGGCTGGGCTGGAGCCTCAGCAGTAATAAAGGTTGTCGTGATAGCGGCTGCTGGAAGCAAAAAATAAATGAGCAAATGGGAACGGTACTGCCCTCGAATTTCCCACAACCCAAATATTTTGGCTACAAACCTACCCAATCCGACCCGTAGACAAACAGCGAAAAGTTTGTTTAACCCCGTTTCTCAGTAGTTCTCAGTAAATTTGCGCATTACTATCGTATTTAATTTGAAAAAAAGAAAATGAAGAAAACCAACTTCTTTGATTTTACAAAAGAAGTTCCCATTTGAAATATTATTGAAAGAATATAGCCAGAAACGTAATCGTGCAATGTAATTCTAATGCTTTTTGATATAATCTTGATGTGATTTTATGTTATTCTCAGTAGAGTAATAGGTACAATTGCTGACATTATTAATGAATTGACTTTCATCGATATTTCGATTATTATAAAACATTTATCCTTGTGATATGGGCATCCTTAATTTTGTTTCAAAAAAGATGACGAGTAGTTCGAAAACCGAGGCTTAATTGTTATTAGCAATGGAAGCGGTGAAGAATTTTAACATATTTGTGAACCTCGCACCCAAGCATTCGTGAGATGGCCATCGATTTTATGCGAGTGATAAATCAAGTGATTCTGGAGGAAGGGAAAATGAAGGGGTCGAACGGGAGAAGATCGATGAAACGCCCCCTCTCAAAGAAGCTCGACGGCTTTAAAAGAAATATGGATTTTGATATTGACAAAAAGAAAGCAGTTTTTCTCGACAAAAATAGTTAAAACCGTGCATTAGACCTGTTCTCATCTTGAAGAAATTAAACCTCATTCCGTCTTTTAGAAAAACCGAGAATTTATATTCCCTGCAGAGTACCTTTGTTATGAGAAACTACACAATACTAGAGTTCTTCAGTGAGTTCATCGCAATTAATGATAGTTACACATATTTTACTCCTTGATCCTTAGCTAACAATAATGCTAAGAGCTAGTCATGTGAATTTTTGATGGTAATATAACATTAGAGTATACGTCTGTTTCTCACATATAGGCATTTAAAGTGGTGTGTCCATTGAGATCAGGATAATACTAACTTAAATAATATTTACGAACGTCTATTTTCATAAGGAGTATAAATATTCCTTTGGTTTTACTCCACTTGAAAACGAATAATAAGAATTAACAAGAAATCCCGATTCAGTGTATTGAATCGATAAATCACGATAAATTTTCTTCATTTGAGTCATTTTGCTGCAAAGAATTACATTTCCATATCAATAGCAGTCGTCGCGTTAAATTTCTATATAAATGTTTACGATAGCCTTTTCAGGCTTACTAGGTAAATTTACTTACGCAATTTAACTGTTTTAATAACTTTGAATGAAATTTTTAACAATTTCGTGGAAAAAAGTACAGAATATTACTACATTTAGAAATCTAGTCACTTTTAATACAAATAAAAAATGTAGGTTCTGAATGAATATCAAATCTATAAAGATAATTCGTTAATGTACAATAGCGCTTACCAAAAAATTGCAACTTATATAGAAAACATTTACATACCCATGATTCTTAACTCCTACATTGAAAATGCCAGGATTGAGAGAGTCCAGCATTGGTAGGATAGGATTGGTATAATGAATTGAGATTGATAGTAAGAGTTATCAACATTTCGAAGTCCCTAACGTCATTACAGATCTCGTCGTGGTGAGCGCACGTTTATTTATCCCGTGGTACTTAGAGCACTAGATTTTCTGTAATGTTTGACATGTAGCGTAAAAAGTAACGTAGTCTAAATAAATCAAAAATCGTTAAAAAGGAGCCAGCGTGTTAGAGTACAAAGGAATGCTAAAGTTATAATTCAGGATTCTAAATACTAGAAATACCCGAAGTCGAAGTATCACGACGTATTACTAGAACTCATATTGTAGTAGCATAGCTTTGCCTTGCACTTCTTTCAGACTTTGCACGCACCTTCAAACGTGGACATTCGCAAGGGTTTAAATACGCCCTATTTTCTCGAGAATAGAGCAAAGGATAAACCCGCTCTTTTATGAAAAGAGCCTGAAGGGAATACTTGAAACATGACTTCACACTCTCATTTCTGTTTCTCTGTGTTGACAAATGTAACATTTGCATGTTCTCTTCTTAGTCTGTGACAAAATTTCAATATCACAAAAAGACTCTTTTGAATTCCCTATTTTGCAGTTGCTCATATTAAATAGCTGTATGTTATAAAATATTCGAAAGTTCGAAATGTAATTTACAGAAAATCCCTTTGCGATACTCATAGTAAGATCACACAAAATCTTACACTTGATTGTATATAAAAATGCAAACGGATTAAAAAAGATATCAGTTTTCTTAAAAAATTAGTCTTCAAAAATGTTCGTTTACATTTAAGAAATACATTTTTTTCATTGTAGAGTCTATCTTCACAAAGAAGAAGTTTAAAGGGAGATTAAAGTTTTGTAAGCTGCTTGTGTTTTTTGAAACATTGATTGATTTTGCTGTACCTTACAAAACTTTAAACTCCCTCCATTTTTTTACCCAGTGCCAAATTTCTTTTCCCCCATTGAAAGAAGTGGCATTTATTATCTTACATGTAATAACTGAATTTTCCTAAGCTGGACAAACAGGCAGAACATTTTCCAGCAGAATAAAATAACATATTAGATGTTGAAAACAAAATTACACAATCCACTAAACGTCAATTAATGTCGCCATCATGCAAGAGATGTTTTAGTTAATTTACATTATTTCAGATTTCGCTTCAGCTCATTTTTGACCTTGGCTAACATCCGTGAGTTCACCGTTCTGCCTAGATCCTTCTACTTTATGAGGGATGGACCATGGGAGAATTAGCCCAACACCAGACCCTAAGGATGGGAGTGAGAACCTTTGTGATGGTAGTCATACACAATATGGAGGGTTTTGAGCATACCAACGAAAAAATATTTGGAATGTTAAATATTCTCAAGTTTTCGTTACATTTTAGAAACAACATTTTTTGTCGCGTTTATCATGTATATTTGTGATAACGACTTATGTTATATTCAAAACATTCAAACGCAGAAAAATCTTTCTGAAATTTTCTCTGATAATATGATCCCATGGGCAGGATAACCTCAAACGTTATTCGGTCCAGTTTAGTTATTTTGGTTAACATAATACGTACGAATGCGTCTTAACTTTAGTACAAACGTTAGAAAAGTTTCCTGAATAAAATTAAAGTAGGAAACCTTGTGCATCTCTTGATCTCCGTATTAATTCTACTATTTTTCTGTTATTGAACTTACGAGCAACATATTTCTGCCAATTTGGGCCAAATATCAAAAAACCTTGAAGCCTTTTTTTAATGAAATTATTCATTTAATTGATATAATAATGAAAAATTTTCAGAATCAAAGAGAATTACAAGCTCTTAAAGAAATGAAAATACAATACAGGGAGGGAAAATCAGAGTTAGAACATGACAAATGAATTTAAAAAGCTAATTATTCACTCCGCTTCAATTTTTTTGTATGCGTTCTACGGAGTATTAGAGTATTATGCTCCAGAAGAATTAGATGCATCACTTACGAAAATTCGTAAATATTCTCCATCCTAATCACTTGGACAAATTTAACAATGTTTTGAATTCATCTTCTTGTGCAGTAACAGTGAAATAAAAAATACTAGTTATTGGATTAGATAATCAAAAATTATTGCGACTGTGACTGTTATCATGAAAATTTGTATACATAGTGATGCTGTGTTATCTCGTATATTAAAAATTCTTTCAAAAAATATTAACTTCATGTTGTTAAGTTTCTCACTAGTAATATACACGGTAGGCTGCTTACAGCTCACTGTCATACTGCTACATCACGCGACGATATATCCTAAAAAGTTTGAGAAAAAAAGAAAAACAGGAATTCACATTAGAAAAAATATATTCTAAATGACAGACACACAGTGAATGATGGTTATTATTTTGAAGAACTCGCTGCATTTTATGATGGCTGAAACATGTGATTTAATGTCATGATTATCATTAAGGATCTTTGGTCATGATGATGATGGGCATGGATAGGATAGATGCTGAGTATTCTTGCTTGCATTCGTAGAAACGTAATCCGCAATATTACAAGTAGCATATCTGGTGACGTTGTGATTATTTAATGCGATGTTGTTTGCTCTGTCTTTCCTGGGACTAGCAATATCTACCCGCCCATGTTGCATGATACAGCCTGAAGGGATGCGCTAATGTGTGCAGAGCGCTCCGACTCGCAACACGGACGCACGGAATTGAAAACTGCTAGCGTCAGCCACCGTAGACGCCTCTAAAATCAACGTTCTGTGGAATTTTCACTTCGTTTTTATTAATTGAAACAAAAATATTCCGAAGGTATCTTTATTATTTCAGGCAAATGGCATTTGGGTTGGTTTTATTGTTTTATTCTGAACAATATTATATACTGCCAGGGTATTTTATTTAATGGAGTCATTAGAAGTATTCCATTATACGGCGCTAAGGTAGTAAGAAATTAATTACGATATACGTTGTTCCTAAGTTCTTATTTTCACAAAAATAAGCTTAATGGAATATATCTCTTAAATCAAACTGTATCTGCGTTAAATACTTACACATTTCTTTCCTGGGAATTATTTTTGTATTTATACCATGAATAAACAGATTTGAAGAAAAGTATTGCAATTAGTATCATCCAAATATTGTGCACGTTATAACTGGGAAAATAGTATTATACACATAAAGTAATTATATATAAGCTCTTACACACACACATATATATATATATGTGTGTGTGTGTGTGTGTGTGTGTGTGTGTGTGTGTGTGTGTGTGTGTGTATGGTTGTTGTTGTTTTCACTGTTCAACGAATTGACTGCCCCAGCCGAGTATCGAACCCGTATCGTCGGGTACATACTCAGTTGCTCCGACCACTTGAGCTATACAGATCCCCAGTACATATACCCTCACAGAACTCGCCTAGCCCTACAAAATTGTTTTCCCTTCAAGGAAAAAGAAACGCGGTTTTCAGAGACTAGGGCGCATCGTTTCCGATTTATGCGCGATTATAATGTGTTGCAGTAATTGTTTCGTTTGTCATAACCTGGAAACTTTCAATTTTCCATCTAAAATCTGTCAAATACAGGCTTCGAGAGCGTCATTTGTTGAATGTGAAATACAGGAAACTTTGAATCTGTAGCAAAACAAAACCAATAAATTCACGAAATGAACAATGCAGAATTTTCCCCCTAATTTATTTTCTGAATCTCCACTCTTAATAGAATAGCAATTTCCTTTAGTTTAATTTTTTTAATCGCCAACTTTTCGACTTTTTATTAAGCCTTCTTCAAGGCTATAATACAAACCACTGTAAAACGAATGACAATTCCTCCATACGTTCGGACTATTACAAACATAGTAAACAATCTATGTTAAAATTGGCAAAAAAAACATACACAGCGATTGTTTTCCGTTATAGCCCTGAGGAAGATCATTAAAAATGAAATGTTGGATATTCAAAAAAACTCTTATGTGCTCTATACTCGTGAGACCTCTTACTCTAGGTAATGACAAGGCGCGTGAGAAGGCACGGGGCAGTGATGAGCGGTCCCGGTGGAAGTCACCGTGTTAATATCTCACATCATGCAGCCGCGGTTCTTTCATGCAAATATTTATTTTAGATCCCCGCGTATTTCATATTTCTCTAAAATGCTCCAAATTTGTATTGTTCAAAATCGGCGAGCATTACTCAACGCCGCACCGGTCGACATTGGCGCCCATATCCTTGCACACTGTAGTTTTGTTCACATTTCCAATGGAGAGTTGACACGGCCCTGGAGAGATCGTTCGGTGCGCTGTGGACCGGGACAGGCGCGGCATTTTGCCAACGATGTGTCCGCGCGTTCATACTCTCCTCCCCCTCCGCTGCCCAGCCGGCCACACTCACCCGCCACTCCAAAACATCTCTCTGAAAGCTCCTCTTCTATCCGGCTGTCCATCCGGCTTTTCGACGCGCTTACGCCCACCCGCCCGCCAAACCGTTCGCCCGCTCAGGAGGACACACGTTCGTCCGTTGCCCTAGCGCTGGAATATCTAGCGTCCTGTTTATCTATTGCTCCAATATATAGACCAGGGATTCCGAACGGGCTCGATGTCAAACCCCCTGGGGTCGATGGTATTTGAAATGGGGTCGATGATCAAGAGATCGATTGGGCTCTAGAGTTGAGTATGCACCGGCGACTTACAATCTAGATGAATATATTAATTGAAAAAAAAATATAAAGGCGAAAATTATTTGTGTCTAGTAGTTATTATTTACATTTGTTCACCTAATAATAATAATAATAATAATAATAATAATAATAATAATAATAATAATTAAAAATTTGGTCCACATTTGGAATTGAACCTCCTTCATATGAATGAAAATCGAATTTCTGTGCAATTAGAATAAGTGATTTTTCTTCGGAAAACTTGTTTAAAATTATAAAATTAATAATGATAAAAATATGTTATTTTTCAAGGCTTTTGTTAATTTTTGTGTCATTATTGGAGTTATGAACATATATAATGCTTTATATTATTAATTAATACGTAAAAGGTTAAAGAATAAAAGAGTGATGATGCAAATCTCTCTTTTAAAAGGGGCCAAAGATAGGGAAAGGATGGGAATCCCTGCTACAGATTAACTGAAAGCTCGAATTTCTTTTATTAAATTCATTTTAAATTAGGACATCATCCTTTCGGCAAAGGGGTTCAACAATATTACTGGTCGATGTGACTAGGCTTCCGAGCGAGGGAAGAGGCTTACGCCTTTATTCCATCCTCATTTCTGGGCAGATAATCATAGTGGTGGTTTGTCATTGCCTTCCACTGGATTGTGCAAATCTTTGTACGTACGTGCAGATTTTATTTACGATGTACCAAAGAAGATTCATGATTTTTTTTCGAAATATTTTCAATAATTAATTGTTTTCCTAAGAAAACTGAAAATATTGATGGGTAGATTTTTATCTAAGAACTTTTGGACTGCGATAATTAAATGATGAAAGTGCTAATGGAAGGTGTATTCTGAACACTATATTTAATTAATTAATGCATTTAAATAAACCGCGAAGCATTGGTTTGTATGTAGAAATATTAGAATAATTGCAATTTATGGATGTTTTGACTCTGAGAAATTGGACAGGTAACCGTTTAACTCCAATATCCACCAATTTTCTGAGTTAGTTGTGAAACCCGCAGCAATGCGGGTACAAGCAGAAGGCATGTGTTTATCCGTTTCCGGCACGCTATGTGGAATTTGGGGTGAAGAATGATATCCGTAGTGGACTGGTCGTGCGTTAGCATTCCATCTCTGGGTACAGGGGTTCGAATCCCAGTCATCCCGAGTAGAATTGGACACAGCGAGTTCGTAGAATTCTTTTAAACATTTTCTCCCGTTTCTACTATTCTGCAATTCTTCCGTCTACACTTTCATGACCCACTACATCTTACATCATCATCATTATCATCATCATGTCAGCTCTCTTCCCGAAATTTAAACTATCTGATAAATAAATAATGAGGCAAGCATTGTGGGTTCCCTACAGGTTTCCTTGTTTTTCCCATACCCTCTTGCATTATTTCCTTTTCAAGATTCGTCCAATCGTCACCATTGTGTCACAAGTTCAATCGGCATTTGCAATATAAGTGAAATCCCGGGAAGAGTCAGAATAGATTTAATGCAAAATCCTATAATGTCCTGATCAATGTGGAGTTCTGTTTCGAGGCCTGATAAGGCAACAAATTGCTAACGCACATAGGTGTTGCATAGAAAGAAATATTTCCCGTTTTCCTTGTGTTTCCCTTTTTTCTTGCTGCCGATTCTTTGCCTGTCTGTCTATTGTTCAACTCTTGGCAGCTGATCTCGGTATCCCTTCGAACTCCACCTACATCTGTTAATTGAGGTTTGGATGGATGATGGTGTTATTTGCTACTTCTTCTATTGTCACCCGTCCGTTGACATTCGTCTGCTGTCCACCTATGCATAGTCCTGTCCGCTGCTCCCTTTCATTCATTTCCGACTCTCGTCCGCGTGCCCTCCATCCTCTAGGACCGCAGGCCTAATTGCGTCGCTTGCAGATGAGTGTTTGCTGTCTACACACCCGTCCTGGTTCCCTACGCCAGGGACATACTCGGAGGGGAAGGGTTCCAGAGATCAGTGTGATCTTAACCCTGATATTTGCCACATTCACATAATATAATTTAACGAACATATTACGAATACAAATACAATAATTCGAATATATTTTTAATAGGCAGTGAATGAAACAGTAAATTTTTAATCTGTCATTAAAATATCCTCCGTCTCAACAATTGCATAGGCAACAGTCGCGTTTGCAATATATTCAGCAGGAAATCTGAACGTACGTGTAATCACTATCAGAGGGCTTTGAGAACTTGGTTTTTATACAACTTCCATATGTTCAATCAATTTACACAATCTTGTTGATTATTCACCTCTTTCACAGAGTTTTCAGTCCTCCTACAGTATATTATGCCTCCCGTCCCCACACTGCAAGGCTACAAGCAAGTCCGTTCCACGGCTTATTGTATAACTATTCTGGCCTGCATCCACAATTCCGCCCTGCGCCAATTAAGTTGATGCTTTCCCAGGGATGAATGTATTATAAATCTGCATTCGGCTACTTTTCTTATTCTGAAGATTTTAAGTCCGTGATTCACTACTTAAAGTTGCTACAGTATTATGACCAAATGAAGCTACATCGATTAGTTCGTCTTGATATGATCAGATCTCAATTTATAGATATGCTTCTACTTTTCTCCTTCTGGAGCAATATTTTCAACGAAGTGTTCACTAATAAGATACACAGAATTGATACTAAATGTATAAAATAATTACGAAATAATGGCGATGAGTGCAGTAATGGGATAAGTGAGGTTTGCTTTCATCTTCCAAGGAATTGTCATAAGATTAAAACAAACTTAAGCAGAACGCCAACCAGAAACCCTATCACAGAATGAATACCACCGCAACAGTTGGGCATAATTAGGCAGGTCAAAACTTCGAGAATTATTTTTGAAATCTAATTTTTCGTATTTTTTATCTCCTGGAAGAAATACAATGTAAAGTAACACATGCCCACCGCTAATTCTAGCTAATTATTGGGATTGGAACTATGTTGGACAAAACTACCAAGCTAACTGTTAATGCTACTTGATTCAGTTCGTCTGACACTGGAATTATCTTGGTATATTTAGAGTAGCCTCAAAACACGGTGAAACAATATTAATAATAATAATAATAATAATAATAATAATTATAATAATAATAATTATAACAATAATAATAATAATAATAATAATAATAATAATAATAATAATAATAATAATAATAATAATAATAATAATTTGTACGTAGCATCGTAATAGCAGTAGCACAGGGTCCCGGAATGACTTGGAGTGGGGCTGTCCTCTGTTCCGCTCGGTTGCTTCGGTCGTGCAAAGCATTGCCCGTTTTGGCGCCAGGGGCCCTGGGGACACGGCGTCGCCTGCCTCGACGGCCGGTCGCAGAGACCACGCCACGCAAGCGGCGCGGCGGCTCCGGCCAGACTGCCCAGCGACCACCCACCACCTCACGCTAATGGCTTTCCGGAAGCAGCACTAACGATAAACACGTTTGCCTGCCCAGTCCTCCACTGCCCCTTCGTTGTTACGGCTACAACCTCACCGCCCAGTCGCTAACACGCTCACTGCTCACCCGCCCACTCGCTCACCCGCCAACTCGCTCACCCACCCACTCGCTCACCCGCCCACTCGCTCACACGCGCACTAGCTCACACGCCCACCAGCTCACACGCCCACCCGCTCACTCACTCACACGCCCACTCACTCACACGCACACTCACTCACACGCCCACTCACTCACACGCCCACTCACTCACACGCCCACCCACTCACACGCCCACTCACTCACACGCCCACTCGCTCACACGCCCACTGGCTCACACGCCCACTCGCTCACACGCCCACTCGCTCACACGCCCACTCGCTCACACGCCCACTCGCTCACACGCCCACTCGCTCACACGCCCACTCGCTCACACGCCCACTCGCTCACACGCCCACTCACACGCCCACTCACTCACAAGCCCACTCACTCACAAGCCCACTCACTCACACGCCCCCTCACTCACACGCCCACTCACTCACACGCCCACTAGCTCACACGCCCACTCCGTCATTCGTTTGCGCGCCACCCCGTCGACATCTCACGGTACGAAAGTGCGCGATAAGTGGTTACACTTCGATCTGGTGACTCGACGTTCTGCACGACACACACATTCACGCGATGACAACGAGATACGATACCGAACTTAACGGTTAATGCAGCTGATCATAAACGGATAAATACTGCTAATTAACATAAATAAACGTTTACAATATCGTTCAAATTAAGGGCAGTATGTATTGGCTAAATGTACCATGTAATCTGACCCGTTCGTTTGATCTGTTCTGTCTGATTAAAGTATCTCGATGGTACACAGAGCGTTCAAAAATATATTAGTTGTGGATACTTCGCCTCTACTCCTCCTTTGACTCCGAGATAGCTACGTGGCTCTGCGCGATAGTGTTTTCTTGCAACAGCTACATTTTTAGCTTCTGTGGACATAACATAAATACAAACATGTGATTGGCTTGTAACGTATTCTTCTTCAAGTGTAAGACACGCAGCATCCAAAAATGGAGTGTGGAGAGATATTTTGTGTATTTTGTATTGCAATCAATTGCGTACAGTTTTTTTACACGTCAATAAGCTTCTTGCCGCCTTAAATTTCATCGATTTCCGCAAAAATGCTGCTGAATAAATTTACACAAAAATGGTTTTCCAAAAACGAGCAGGCACACTACTCACGAACAAATTACATATCCGCTTAAAACACGGCAATAAATAAAATATTTTAACCAAACAATTGCCAGGAATACGGCAATAATAATATGAGTGTGTGTGTGTGTGTAAAATACATTTCCAAGAACATACAAAAATCTGCTTTCCAGTAAGTCAATCCATGAATAGTGAATATTTAATTGTGGCAGGCGGCCTCTTCCATGGAGCCTTGCTGTCGCAAGCAGTGACGAATTGAGTATAAGAAATCGGACGGTACGTGCAGTATGATAACAGCCGAAAAACCATCAAATATTTGCATTTTTCAGTCAAAATCGAAACTTTCTTTGTTTTTCCCGAGTTTTTGGGTACCAAGCACAACAATATGAATAGACTGCTCTCAAATTACTGGATGACTTTAACAATAATGTGGCATTTTATAGTGTAAAATATTACACATTCCCCTTTTTCACTTTGATTAAAATATTATCAATCATCTACTGTATTATTATTGTCTGTATTATTTGAAAATCATGCTAACACGCAAAATCTGAAAAGGAAACTTACATCTAGTTTGCATCTTAACAGTTGAGAGCGATCAATCTTCATGTGAAGTGCATGTCTGAAATTGATCTTTGACAACTCGTTGGTACGTCATTAAGTATGCGTGTCTAATTTCCATTTCTTGGTACTCGCGCGATGAAGTTTTCTGATAGTTTACAAATTGCCGTAAGTTTTTATTTTTTTCATTTTTAACAAAGTATTTAATGTTATCATGACTACCCGCATAGCCATTTTTGGCAACTAGCAAGGGCTTTAGAACTGCGTATGTTCAATAATCTTACCAAACACTACACTTTAAAATCCCCAAAACTATATTTTTATATTTGATAGAAATTGATGAAAGCGGAAGTGTTGATGCAGTCAACTGTAAAGGAGAAGTTATAATCTGAATGTCTCATGGGAAGAGGGGAAAAAACCATCAATTTTGCGTTGTACTTAGTGCACCAACACGAAATTTACATTGGCTTCTGTGTATTGTTAGTATTTAAAAAAATAAATACAACAAAATAATTGTCTTATATAATAAAAAATAATTTGTGCCTAAAATATAAAAATACTTATTTAATATAATATAAATACTAACTAGTGAAAACCCGTCAAAATTTGACGGTGAGATCTGAGATAAATGTAAAATACTGTGACCAGACTAATGTTCACAATACGTTGCATTGTTTGGATCTTCAGGGTATAACGAAGATGTTCTGTGATGTGAGTTCCCAAAATTTTAAACACGTATGGCCCATGGGCAGGTGGCAATGCAATATCGGTGCCAAATTGCACAAAAGAAAGAGCACTATTATACTTAAGGATATTATTTCTAAAGTTTTTTGATGTGTCATCATGTCCTATATACAACTTTTATTTCTTCTGGCATATCGCCTGAAGGTAAACTTATTTTCCCATTTAAGCAACACAGAGTAAATCGTTTGCAGAATTTTTCTCACATGCGAAGTGCAAAGCAGAACAAAACTGACATTTCATAGGCAACGACCCAGCAGAAAACGAAATGACCTCACTATCACGACACTTACGCTGACTTTCTCTTTCCCTGCGTCCAGTTAATGTACGTTTGCGTCTTTTGGGACGCGTGGGCAACGATTCGGAATTCGACATAACCTGTGAACAACTTCACTACTTCAGTACAACCGAGCAAAACACACTGTCCAAATGTTCTCTACAAAATTCACCACAAATGCAAATACATGCAAACTGTCAACGCCACAATGCAATAATTACACTGAAACAAAACCTTGATGAATTGTAAACAAATCTCAACAATCAAAACAACACATCAAACAGCGCCACCATGAAGTGGCGCTATCGACTCATATATATCGATTTTGAAACAGCCACCCTTTGGAAGAAAACAATTGACTATTGATAAGCGTACTATTAAAGAAATATTTAATTAATTAATTTACACACTAAATGTTGGTAAATCAACACAAACAATATCTGATAACACATCTAGGGATCACATTCTTTCATTTAAAGGAAAAAATACTACAATCGGTTCAGTAGGAGCTCTAAACGAAGCCATGGCAAAATACCTTATTTTTTTAAATATATAGATATTTACATATTCATTTCACACACATTTACGTATTCATTATTATTTATTACTTGCGTGTCTCGTGGTCTCATGCAGCGGAAAAGAACAATAAATGTTCACTAATAATAAAATATCTCTAATATGTTCTAAATCTATCAATATGTGAATCACAGAAGAAAAATTAATAAATAACCAATTTTCTATATTGATCTAAAAGTTATTGATGAGAAACTTGGACGAACAATACAGTGTCTTCAAAACTATTTTATACACTGTTCACTCTGGTTCATGATTAGTTAAATTTAAAAATATACGTTTTTATAAATTCCCTTTATACTCAATTTTGTTACATTCTAAGACTGTACAAACCAGCTGTGACATTTCGAGCATCTGGTTGACCTGGACAAGAGCCAAGAATTAATTTGAAATCAAGACGCGAATATTCAATAAATTACGGCAGGCATTAAACAAAGTGATAACACTCCATTTCGTGTCTCAGCGCATTAATTCTTCCCAAGTGCGTACATCGTAAAACACTTCGTTTACGCTTCAATAACCTTCGACGGAGGTACTAAATACGCGCGATAACAGTGGCTTAATGAGCGAACTTCCCAGAAGGTACCTTAACGAGCTTTCCCCCTACGCATGGCCGGGTGCCCTCCCTTCCTCCCCCTTCCTTCGCGTGACCCACTACTCCAACACCCCCATATCGTGATCCTTATTTTTCCGCCCACTTTTGCATCATCTCCATTCTCCCCTGACCCTTCAGAGCCGTACAATCATGTAACACATTACGATATTGTAATATACCATATTTGCTTTCGTCTTTTTAGTACCATTTTTGTATTTTTTTGTAAGTGCAATATAAGTGCAATAAGTGCATATTATTCTGGTAATGTTATCCGAGAATGGGAATGAATCAATTCCTGGAACGTTAGGTTGTTTAAATATATAAAAAATAAGTAACATTTAATATGAAGAAATGGGTTATATTTTGTCCCTAATATTAAAGAAAAATTCCATTATAATAATGCTCTCAAAGTCTCTGCCGATTGTTTCTGGAGTCTTCAATAAACGCACATCTTAATCGACGTCTCCATTTTCATCCTTTTCTACCTGTTGTTTATTGTTGCTTCACGTCACTAGGCACAAATTCCGTACTCAATTTCTCTCCTCTCGGAATTACAACTGATAATATCTTCTTTTAAAAGTGACCTTCCATGTCATTCGTTCTCATCTTCGAGAGATATTGCTTAGTTTTATTTCTACATCTACATTTCTCTATTACAGAACATCGAAGTTTTGGTGTTGCAGAAAGATCTGTAAAGAATACGAGTAGACCTACGACATTGGAAATGAATACAAGATTTTGCTCCCCACGCCCCCGCAAAGAATTTTCATCAACTGACTAGTCCATTACGGCCAACCACTGATAAAAACGTTCTCTTCAAAGGCGTTAGCAGTGTGAGAAGTCACAAACGGGGGAGGAATGACTCTGAAACTATAATGCTACCAGTGGCACTTATGGGTTCGACAAAGAGGATCTCTGGCTTTTGAGAAGACACGTGAGTCGTATCCCATCAAAGTAATAGAGAGTAGAGAATTGTGGCAAATTATGTGATGACACAATTACTAGATAAATCGTGAGAAGGAAAGATGGAAAACAACACGCCTAGGAACGGGAAAACATGAAATCTAATTTCGAAAATGAAATCTGTGTGAATAAGGATGGAAGAACAAAGAAATCGTTGAAGAAAAGATCTCTAAGGCTTCCAATAAATACGTCTCTAATTCTCTCACGTTCCTCAATCGAGGTACACGCTCCTTTTTTTATTAATTGTTTTTTTACAGATCATACATAGTTCAGTACATAATACACGTAACACATGTAGTGAACGCTTATAATCTAATTTACTTAAAATTAAACTACAAACTAATTTGGGTGAAGAAATCTTCTCCAGATACCTCTAAAAACAATCTATTTCGAAAAATTTGACTAGGAATGCCTGGTAGGGATATCTATTTTTTATTCTGATTCTATGAGGAGTTTTCCGGAGTCTGAAGTGGTCAAGGTGTGAAATTTGATGTATGAAGTAATAGAATTGGATTGAGAGATTTGTCGTATGGTGTTGTATGGAGTCAATTTGAAATTCTTTGTGAAGCTGTGAGTTTGTGACAAACCAAGGAGTATTTGTGATAGTTCCAAGGAAATGGTTTTGGACTATTTCCAGTTTATTTAGGTTTGTTTTTGCAGCAGAGATCCAAACTTGACAGGCGTAAAGGAGGAGTAGTCTAATAATAGTTTTGTAGATGTTAAGGCGGTTGTTAGTGGGAGGTGTGAAGATCGATTAATGATGGGTTTTAGTTGGTGTATCTTATTCTTAGTGCGAGCTCCTAAAATGGAGCAACTAAGAAAATGCTCCATCGCCACAAGGCAACACCAAGGCTCTGTAGGAGGGTTTCTCCTATTAAATATTTGCTATTAACACATTCATGTTATGCTGTCGACTGTTTTTCTTAAAGCATATAATATTTTATTGCGTTTTACGTGAACATTTTATGTGTTGTTGTTGAGCAAGTTTTCTTTTATTTGTTTTTTCCTAATGACGCAATAGGTCTCCTAATCCTTGTTGGGCGTTATGCGCTTGATGTGAAGTAATCTTCCGTTACTTTTTTATACGTGGAGTATATTATTACTTTACGTGTGGAGTAATCCTCCGTTACTTATACATCTGTAGAATCATAGTCTGTGCGTCGTCAAGAGGACCGCCATGTAGCCTTTCCTCCCATACTCGCCTCCCATACGCGCTCCTGGGTCATACCCAGCGTGCTAGGGTTTAGGACGCTTCACAGTGGTTGGAATAAGAATCGAACCCGGACCTCCTTGGTGAAAGGCGAGTTACTTTGCTCTGAGCCACGAGCGCCCAACTTTTTGGAAAACCGTGCGTGTGCGCGCTCTTTTTTGGAAAAAGCTTTTGTGGTTTTGTTCAGCAGCATTATTACTGCTGCATACCTCTAGTCTAATTGTATATGCAGCAAAAAAGATTTTACTTGGCACTTAAACTTGTGTATCGATTTCGATCCTGTAATTTCACTGTCAATGTTTTAAAATGATGTGCGTATCAATATGAATTTTTGGTATTGAGCTATTGATACTTGCACGTGATGAATATGATTTGAACGCCGAGTGTTATACTTATGTTATACATCTGTATTGGCTGAAAATATGTTCCCATCCTTGAGCAAGTCATTTTGACAAAAACTACTGATTCGTAAATCAATAGGCACAGTAAAAGTAGAATTCCTAGCTTAATAAACAGAGGCTTACGAGAATCACGTGGGATTTGCTTATTATTCGAGAAATTCGCACAATTCTTATAATACAATGTATAAACTCTTTTAAGAAACGTAGTGTTCAATGAACATGTAACACGAAACTCATATTTGTATTTGCAAGTAAACAAGAAAAAATAAAAACTATTCAACTACGTGCATTAAAATAGTATTTACACTTTCCTTTTTCCAGGTTATCTCCCAAGAATTTTCTCATTGCATAACAAGCAGCCAGTTCCACAGACTTCTGTATTAACACTAATATTCCTACGGTTCTATTATTTCCCAATAATAATAATAATAATAATAATAATAATAATAATAATAACAATGACAATAATAATGTTATTTTTACTCTGTGTTATTCTATAATGCTATAATGATATTTTTACTCCTTTAAAAACTTCTGCAAGTCTAAGCCACTGCGGCTCGCCATCGCTTCCACGCGGCGTTATTTTCCACTTGGGAAGCCGCGTCGCGTGCATTCCACCGACCAGCGCAGGCCCAGTCGCCCACAGCCACCGTCGCACGTTATCGGCACTCACGGAGCCGACCTGCGCCGAACTAAGCCGCCCGCTAACGTGTCGGGAAATTGAGCAGCTCCGGACGGAAAACAAGTCGGAATAATTTATTTCCGAGTGGGTGAACGCCCGCCGCCACCGTCGCCCACCCTTGCGCCCGCCCTCGCGCACTTCCTCCCGCCGCCCTCGCTTCCGCGCTCGCACCCGATTTTCGCCTGACCTCTCGCCCGACCTCTCGCCTGACCTCTCACCTGACCTCTCGCCGGCCTTTCGCCCGACCTCTCGCCCGACCTCTCGCCCGACCTCTCGCCCGACCTCTCGCCCGACCTCTCGCCCGACCTCTCGCCCGACCTCTCGCCCGACCTCTCGACCGACCTCTCGCCCGACCTCTCGACCGACCTCTCGACCGACCTCTCGACCGACCTCTCGACCGACCTCTCGACCGACCTCTCGACCGACCTCTCGACCGACCTCTCGACCGACCTCTCGACCGACCTCTCGACCGATCTCTCGGCCGACCTCTCGACCGACCTCTCGACCGACTTCTCGACCGACCTCTCGTTCACCCGTGAGGTACCCTCCTGGCCCGGCAACTTGGGGGGCTTATATGCTCCATGCACGCCATGCCAAGCGCCGGCATTCCGCCCCGGCCCTCGCTTCTTTCGCTGCGTGGTCATCTATCACTCAGGATCGGCGCCGCGAACTTTTTCATTGAACTCTCTCTCTCTCCCTCTCTCTCTCTCTCTCTCACACACACACACTCTCTCTCTCTCTCTCTCTCTCTCTCTCTCTTGTACTCTTTCAAGCAGATCGCTGGCTTGAGTTATGATATTAACGATCCCTTGCAGAAGAAACTCTGAAAAACTGTTCATTAATTACGCCCACGTATTTTTCTTGCGAGGCTATTGAGTTTCACCTGGTTTCTGACGTGTTGTTAGTATTGTAATTTGAGTAGGCAATATTCATCGTTTGGGAATGGTCAAAGGTTTCTAACGGGTTGTCGCAAACGAAATATTGTAATTTCATTCATTTCAGCAATTTTACTGAATTGAACCCAAACTTCTTAATTTAATATTACTAATAACTTTTTCTTATGTCAATCCTTTAGTATTATTATTGTCGCCGTTTTTTAGAAGGTTATTTCCTTGAACGTATAGAATGAGTGGCAACTTATTTCTGAGCGTAGGTGAGAGTGGAGCCTTATGCTTCTCTAACTCCAAAAGTTAAAGAAAAAGTTCCAACATTTCGTGGCCATCTTCATATTACTTATAAATCTCGAACTGGATTTGAAGATCTCGAGAAAAATTAATAGGGACAGTTCATAAATTCCACAGGGCTAAATGTATTAGTGGTAAAACCCACATTCACTACATTCAGCCATTCACTACATCACCGTAAAAATCCTCGCAAGCCGCCGTAGGTCGTTGCCGAATTTCACCTTCCAGTGAGGAAAGATCGCTGCCACCTTCCCAGATTAAAAAACACGCATTGCAGTTACGGGACTAATGACCTTAGCAGTTGATGCGTTCAGAATCACTAACTAATCAATCAAAAACTATATCCGCCTACTCCAGTAGCAAGATCTAGAAAGTAATCCCTAACACCATTACATCTGTATAGTAAGTATTTCTAAACAGTTTATTTATTTATTTTATTTATTTATTTATCTTACGTCAAAAAACAGTTAAAAACTGCGTACGACGTGCTATGGGGAAAAGTGAATTGTGTGCACATTTTCAAAATTCTGAGATCCCTACGCTAAGTCATATACTACTTAAATTTTGAATTTTTGAAAGGGAGAAAAAAAAACTCCCATGTAATAAAATCTATTTTCAAGGATAAACAAGCAATAAATTTTGAATTTTGAAAGGGAGAAAAAAAACAAAAAAACTCCCATGTAAAAAAATCTTTTTTCAAGGGTAAATAAGCAATAAATTTTGAATTTTGCACATATTGTTGCACATATTGCTCGACGTACTCTGTGTATGAAACAAAACATACATAAAAACACGACGCATTTCAACGGCTTGTAATAGTGCCGCAGATGTCTCAGAATAATTGAAAAGTTCTAAATAATTAGTTCCTCAAGATTTATTTCATTCCGATTACGCAAAATTTAAAAAAATGACATCGAAAAATATCAATATGGTTTCTTTTTTATCTTTTCATAAAATTAAAAATAGTACTTTTATGTGTGACGAAAGCGCATCTAGTATAGAGCTTCACAATCATGTTCAATTTTTACTTGTGCTATATGAGAGCTATTTGTTAGTACGTCGTGAAAAGACGTATGTTCTAGGCAAATATATTTTATTCGCTCCGAAAGAGAATGAGAGCAATACAGAACGTTTTATTCTACTGTTCTGAAGTTGTGTGAGACTAAGGAATTATTCTTTCTTGTTATCAACTGACCACATTTTTTGCCGCCTACAAGGAATGAAAATTGAAAGTACGCGGATTGTTGTAGAAAAAATCATAACAAACGCCACAGAATGTTTCTCAGAAGAAAGTTCTGAACATTTCTATTTTTCTGCACAATTGATTGAAGTATACTCAACATTCGAAACCGTCGATTTTCAAACATTGATAAATGCTCTTTACAAAGATGTATGTGTAACACACAAGAATGAAAAGTTTACACATGCGATATGTATTACACAGTATTTCCATGAACGGCACACCACCAATTTTTCAAGTTCGACGAAGCAAAATCATTTGCCTGTTTGTCGACCGTATGTCATTTTCACCAACAAAGGTAAGTGAAAAAACCTGATTTCCGATTTTTAGAAGTAACTTTTCCATCACAGTCGGTCGCTACCTTGAAACAAACTGCACAGGAGCGTCCATGACAAATATGGAGCTTCCTGTGACCCAGGCTCCATCGGTGAGTAGGTGTTCCGAGCACATTGGGCCAACGCGGCCCGACACCGCCCACGCCCTTCTGGGCCAGCGAGCAAAGGAAAAAAGGGCCGTCCTCCACGGCTGAAAGGGCTCGAGCATCCCTGCAGGAAATTTATTGACGTCGTAACTGCATCTCTTTGACAATCGTGGGTAACCGCACGTGCACGGAGAAATGGCGCTTCGAAAGGTCGTCTCGAGGGTCATAAAACAAGGCTCCGCCCTCGTGTCTGCCTCTAGGTCAGTTCTTCGCAAATTCGTTTTACAGCACCGGTGTGATGGAAAGAATGAAGAGAGCCATTTCGGTTTCTTCTTCTGTTTGGATATTTGACAGATGTAAAATGATTATGAAAAAACCGTTCGTTTTTTAACGTGGATAATTTCGTGTTTTTTACCCTTGTTGCAAAAATAAAACCACTCTACATGTTTACCGATAAACGTGTAATGCTACGTTATTAACAAATGAAGGTCAATGTAGTAATGTGTCTTCCTTCTAGGAACTGTGATTCTCGATTGGAAAGTACTGGAGATTTTAATAATACCTCCATTTATGACAAATCGTGTGACTTTTCAAAGTGTAATAATTTACTGGATACATTACGAGAAAGAGTTTAGAAAATTCGTGTACTCATCAAAAAATTTTTGAAAATTTCTTTGACGTCAAACTAATAATAGACAATTTAAACGATTGATGAAGATGAGGTTTTAATTACGACCAATAGATTTTTAGTTGCGGCTTATTATGGCATTTTCTGAAATGGAATTTATGGAATTACTGTTTCAACGTCTTGGATTTTTATTATCAGAACCATGCTTAACACTAAGTGACAATTTCGACTATCAAAGCTTGTTGGATGCTTATAAAAAAATCGTACCGTCGCCATGCGTGATCAGTTAAAAAAATCGCATTTTGTTACAAACAGGCCTGCCCATAAACGCGTAATATTATTTTAGTATCTGTCAGCATAGATAACAGTTGAGCAATCGGAGGAAAGTGTTAGATGTTGAAGATGTCCTTCCAAAACGAAAATTGTCATCGGTGATCCCGCGGAAAGGACCGCTAGTACCGAACATGTGCATTTGGCATGCCTCAAAATCTTAAAAAATAAATATTTTAGCACGAAATTCCAGAAAATCATTTTAATACATTGCTAAATAAATGAAGCTTTAGTTCTTAAATATATCAAAACCTCATTCAAGTATTTGGCATTTTCCCCGGTCCCGGCGTTCACTCCCCTGGTTTTCCTTTGGTACCGAAATAAAATTAGTACCAACAACTTCAATATTGAAGGGGTATTTATTTATTTAGTCAAAAAGCAGTAAAAAGTGTATGTAACGTATGGGGGAGAAGATCATCTGCGCACCTGCTTTCTTGACTTCCAGAATCTCATCCCAACATTTTAACTCTAAAAAGTTCAAAGATGAAAAAGTTTTTAAAATAATAATAATAAAATTTAAAAAAGCGCGAGATTAGCAACATTTGAAAAACTAGACATTTTCGCTCCCGAGTTATAGAAATCTAATTTCAAGCGGTAAACGAACTGCAGATTTGATTTTTCTGTATTGCTAACATAACAGAATCTCACCCTAAGCTCTACTACCACTACAAGCAAAAGGAGAGCTCAACAAAACGTGCGCATACATTTATTTCCAGAATCAAATCAAGGGGCCATCTCAGCATTTCCTCAATGGATCACGGAAACGACAAAAACCTGATCGAGGTGGAGGCATTGACCCGGAAGCTGAGGGGTAGGACAGGTTCAAAAAAATTGAACTTTGTGAACATAGTATATCTCAAAATGCCTAGTAAAATTTGGAAACTAAATATATTTTGAAAAAGGGTGTTCGTGAGATGATTCAATGATATAATATTGAGAAATAAGTAACATTGTAAAAGAAACCCTAGTTTCAATATTGAAGGTGTATGACACTTTGAAAATGCGAGAAGGAAAGTAAAAGAAAGTTTTTGCAAAGTTTGAAATTTCAGACTTTAATCAAGAACAAATCTATACCACACAACTGGGCGCACATTCCTCTATACGAGCATAAGGTTTCAGAAAAAATGGAAGACCATGTTTTGAGAAAATCTAGTTTTCTTACTTTTTTTGAAATGTTACACTCTCACTCAAATTTATTCGAAAACTACTCATAATTTAAAGTAACAAGTCTCACAGTATGTTCTCACACTATTGTTCCCCAAGTGTCTCTATTCTCCTCAATGTATTTTTCGCAAGGTGAATTAACTAATTGAAAAAACGTCCAAAAATGATAACATCTATTAAAAGTACATTTTCAGTGAATTGTTTGATCAAAAAAGACATTTCATTTAGCAAAGTGGGAAAAAACAAATAATACGTATTTACACTGTATGATGGAGAAATACGTCAAGTGTAATTTCTTTTACAACATAAATCCCAATCGTTCCAGACAACCACTTCCATATAAAACCAAATGAAATTTACTGCAACAGCACGGTGAATAAAACACTCGTGATGGGTAATTTTTTGGACAGGTAAAAATTACGAAACCAGGGCGTGCCTTAGGCTTACATGGAGATGAAATATGTACGTGCTGTAAACACATAGGACATAGGGCACAGTAGTTTATATCCTTCCCGTGAATATTAATTACGCACTTACAAATGGACAGACAAATAACGTTGCGTGGCAATGCATTTGAACGACGACACAGACCAAATACGGAACCGTCGACCCAGGTGTGCTGCGACACATCGCAGAATCCAACGTGAAATGAAATGGCTGTGGCAATTAGCACAAAGTTTGCGCAACGGCAATTGAGGCGTAGGCAGGGGCGGGGGAGAGGCATGGCGGGGCGGAGCGGCGCGGAGGGGGGAGCAGGGGGTGGAAGTGGGCGGTGACGCGCGCCGCCGCAAGGCACTCCCGAGGTCACGAGGTGGTCAGATGGCAGAGCGCGAGGGCATGCACGCGCGTCGCGTGGGCCGGAGTGCAGAGGACGCCCACCTAACGAGTTCCTAGCAGCAACGCTACGAGTTGGAGGCGGAGCTCGTGCTACCTGGACCTTTTGACCTACTCGTGGGCGTCACAGGTTGCGCGCACCCACCATAGGTTCAGGTCATCTACATGTCAAAAGCGCTCACTATTCGAAAATATTCTGACAGGTTGAAAAACAGTTGAACAGCGCTTTTGACGGGTCGGGAGTCAAGGGTGATTGCTATGCAGCGAGAATTTTTAAAATACTTATCTTCCTAGAGCTGAGACAGTAGTAGTTCCTACATGTTGACCATATGCCGTTCGAATATATACTTATTTTAGATAAGGAATCTGAAATGGCCTTTGGTAGCCTATACTGTGCTCCGAAAATATTGAATCAAACGTAAATTATTTTTCTTTCAACTTTTTCAGTTCGCTTAAAAGTATTCCATCAGCTCAATAGTGAAGAACTTTTCATCCAAACTAACAATGTTTCGAATGCTTCGTGTTGAGACGTCATGGTAGGTAAACACGTAGCGCATCCAGAAAGTAAGTTTCCCTATTTTGTGAAATCAAAGACAACATAATTACATGCAAAATTTTATTGGCCACAGGTACAGCAATGTTTGAGCAATTTTTTGACATAGTCACCACACGAATTGAGACACTTGTCACATCGTGGTATCAACTTTTGTATACCTGTCTCCTAGAAGTGTGCCGCCTGAGACTGGACCCAGCGTGACACAGTCGTATTCAGCTCTTCGTCGTTGTGCAAACGCTGACCGGAGGTCAGGAATGATTTGAGGAATAGGAAAGATGAAAATCGCTGGGTGCGAGATCGGGACTGTTTGGGGGATGATCAAATAGCTCCCAGCCGAACTCCTGCAGAACGGTTGCTGTTAGCCGCGTCGTATGTAGACGAGCATTGTCATGGAGCACCACAACATATACAGTAAGCATCAGAAGAGCTAACGATGAATTTCGATCGGCGCGATGTGTTGTGCATTAAGGAACTTTATCACAGACCAAACTTAGCAGGCGGGGGGGGGGGGACAAATAAGTTCTGCCATTTAGGGCCACTGCTTCCGCTCTACTGATATTCGGCGGGACCTGCCCGGCCGGTACACAAATGATACGTAAAAGACATGTTACGCTTGTGCAATTTCCACGCCCAAATGCGTGCACTTTCAAAACAACAAAATAGGGAAACTCACTTTCTGGATGCACCTCGTAATGACTAGGGGCGAATTTTGATGACCTACAACAACGCTAAAAATGATCAATAAAATTCTCTTAAAATGTTTTAAAAATGACCTAAAAGTAAAGACAAAGGACGTAAAAAAGTGATCAAAATCAGTTCACATGAAAACTCAAGCTTTTGGATACATTACTGATGGAATGGATGCTTCTTTTATTCGTTCAAGTGAACTCAGCTTGTAAACTTTTGGTTTCGACTGATCTTTACCAGAAAATCTGTCTTTAGTTATCCCGAAATCCGTTGAATCGACAATGGAGCTGATATGCGTCACAGGAATCCTGGATTACATACTCACAATGGCTCACATTACAAATTCTGAGCGAAGCAATCGAATACGCTACCATGTAACGATACTCAGGAATTCTACGGAGAACATTTTTTGTATCTTGTAAATATTATTTGAAACAAGAACTATTAAAATGATATTAAAATCGACGAAATCAGCGAAGAATGCATTAAAAATGACGTAAAAAGGTAAAAAATGACTTTTTAGTCGAAATCGACGAAAATGCAAAAAAAATTACGTATAATAATTGGGCATTTCCTTTTGTCGCAACATAAAATGAATTTCTTCACGGCATTTTTCTAAAGTGAAAACAAAAAAATGACATTTCATTAGAATCCGCCCCTAGTAATGACTCACAGGTACGAACTCAATGAACAGTTTATTTACGTTTTATTCGTATGTAGTACAAGCTCTGAGGTTATTTTGCGCTATCTCCACCTCCCGTTACCCTCTCTGCTCCTCGTACTCGTGGGTATTGCAGACCCTCCACCCAGCCCTTTACCGCGCCCGTAATTGCACACCCAGTGCAGCACACTCGCAATGTCCCGTAGAGTGCACGTTCCGCCTCCCTGAGCGAGCAGTGCGCGGGCACACGCGAGGTGACTAGAAAGCCAAGTCCCGCCCGTCTGCGCTTGCATCTGCTGGGCTAGCATACTTTTTGGCGGTCACATGATCACCCCAGCCTCCCTGCGAGGGCGGCTGCCCGGCTATCACGTCATCGCCCTTGCGTCTAGGGCACCGTACTCCTCTTCAGCTTGCTATTTTTTACGACGCCTTTTCATCCCCTTGTGATAGCTTGCATTCCGATGTGCCCGTCTGCGCCTTCGGAAGCATGGCTGGCAACCGACGGCGAACGGGGTACGTTATTGACCTGCTGCAATCCTCAGACATATATACGCACATTAACTAGCAGTGAATATTTAACACTAAATCCTCTGTTTTATACTAAATCTCTTGCTAACGTTTCAATCACCTGTCGTAGCAATTTGGCTTAGAATGCAAATTTTACTCAAGCAGTTGTGTTCATTAATTCAAATATCCTACAATACATCTTTAAGGATTGCGCAAATACGAATAAAATTCATTTGCTTTTAACATTCCTTGACCATATGAAACCACGCACGATAGAAAACCTTCTGAAATGAACACCAATTCATATTTTCTTCTATGTATGTTGTGAATATTCTTGACACACTAGGATAAAAATTAAAAAAATAAATGCTGTGGTAAAACTGCAATAAAATTCCAAGGTAGTTCTTTTCAACAGTTTCTAGGGAATTTTACTGATTCTTTGGTACACACACATGTTCATTGCAGTGCAACTCAAACCTGACAGCTGATAGCACGTCCATTCTAAAGACAATGGCATGCCACAATTAAATTCATGTAAATGAAAACGTCCTTTTATTTTTATATTTATCGCAAAACAAAATAATGTTAACGTGCGTTCGTCAATGTATTTGTAATAATAACATGCGTTCGTCAATGTATATGCCCTAAAATGGTCTCCTTTTTTCTTTGAGTGCTCCGTTTTAAAATAATCCTGGCTCTGTGTCGAATAGAAGGTAGTAAATACATATCTACAAATGGTAATAAACGTAAAAGGTCAATCAATTAACGATACCAGATTTATTTTAAAAACGAATAATCAAACATTTACGAAGTTCTTTAAATGAAAATAATGATAAATTTACAAACACATTAAAGAAAGTGTATTCCCCAGTAAGATTCTTCGAACCGGAATATCAAACAGCAGGAAAAGGTTTTCGAATCGTCAAATGGCATGTGGCTTGTTCTGGCATTTTCTAGATGTTGTTTCCCTCATGAAAATGTAATTGAACGCAAGCAGACAGAGGGATCGTGTAGCCAACGGCGAGAAATTGTAGAGAGCACCTACGCAAAGATTCGACACCGTCCTGGACCATTGACCTTTCCTCCACCATTACCCAATTTTGTTCAATATTTGCTCGCGAGAAAGTGGGCGAAATGTCATGTTGGAGTTCATATATTCATGTTCAATTGGAAGTTTGTAGCAATATAAATTTTCAATATAGAATATTTTGCTATTGTATGCCTTCGGAGATAAATTCAATATTTCTTCTGCAAAACATGTTTTTCATTTTTCATGTGGTTTACATTTTATTAGCGATGAATTATTTTGGCAGAATATGTTTCATCACTTTTGAAACAGTTATTTAGTTATTTGTTAGGTTACATTTTTGTT
Source organism: Teleogryllus occipitalis (assembly GCA_011170035.1). Lineage (NCBI taxonomy): Eukaryota > Metazoa > Arthropoda > Insecta > Orthoptera > Gryllidae > Teleogryllus > Teleogryllus occipitalis. The sequence goes on from BLKR01008963.1 coordinate 315,616, forward strand.
CGATGATTCATAGCTTCCCTATAGAAATTAGTGTTAATAGCTGGAAATTTCTTCCACATTATTTCGCATCTATTTTAATAAATGTAAGAAATTACATTTTTCCGTTGAGGGCACATTCATTTTAATGATATACCTCCGTACAGATGTGATACATTTCACAAATTTCATTTCCGTATTTCGTATAAAACATATTCTGTTAGATAAAAAATTATAATTAGTTAATAAATTACTTATAATTTTTTTTATTTATTAGAACCAAACATTTCTTCAGAGTTCTTTTGTCATCCTTCAAATAAATTCAAAGCAACCGATGTCCTCCTATTTTCATTCGTTTAAATGCTACACAGGCTTATGACATTCAGATATTCGAGATGATGTTCTCATGTTCACATCAATCGTGTAAGATATTGGAGTATTAACCGACAATTGAAGGGTTTCTCGAAAAAAGGGCATTATTAAAAAAACATTGTAGGAAAGAAAAACAAATCGCCCGCCTTTTTTACTCGGCAAGATATATGAAATTTTATATTGTACAGGAATACTTTTACACAGTATGAAATAAAAAGAAGTTGTGAGTAAAGTGAAGAGTATATTTCAAAAGTTACATGAAAAAATTGTAATTTATAATTTTTGCATGAAAATTGCAGATTACATAAATATAACATTTGCAATTATGCATATATCAGCACAAGGTACCAAACACTTGCAAAGATAAAATTATGTGCATTTTTTGTTGCATTGTATTTCTTGCATACAACAATTAATACCTCCAACAAAAACTTTACCAAAAAGTTTTAAATATATTCTAGATTAAATATAATCTGCAATAAACGCAATTAAAATATTGGAAAGAACTGCTAGTAACTGACCATTCATCACACACATACTGCTGTTATCTTCATTTGTCCATGGCTAATACCGTTTTTTGCCGGAAACACTTTGAACATATAATGTTCTTCTAGAATCACCTATTTTTCTTCGCTCGTTTTCTTTGGGACTAATGCATTTTCGGCCGAGTCAATATTATCTTCTGATGCATACAAGTTCACACTACAAGATGGCAGCATTAACTCAATTTTCTCAATTTTGGACTAATGCTGTTTTTCCGAGAAACTCCCCAATTGTGTGCTGCATCTCTGACACCCTGCGGAAGTTCAGCAGAGTAGATACAATGTAATAAAAGAGACCAGAAGAGTTCTGGGTCACAGTTATAGTAAAATAATGGATAAGAATAATTCATTCTGTAAATATAAGTCTAATTGATGCAATATTTAAGGTTCACGTTTTCAGAAACATCTCTTTTTGTTGCAGTTAGAATTTGAAGTTGGAGAAACAAAATATGCAGTATAAAGCAAAACTTCCTCATTTAATCCTTTGGAAATCAAAAAAGGAGAAGTAAATTAGCAGTACGAGGAAACGGGACCCCTCGGTAGGTTAATTCACATCTAGCTAGTGGTGCGAAGATAAACATAGCACGAGCATGCGTGCGTTTCTAAGATACGGACCCAGAGTAACCCTTCATCAAACAAAAAATCCGTATCCAACAAGCCAAACGATAAACCTACCTCAACTTCGTGACCAACAAATCCTCTCCTGCCCCACCTCGCTTTAGAAACTCGCGCCAGGTGCCAGAACGGCGTACGGTCAGCCTTCATAATCAAAACCAAAGTAAAACTCTAATCAAATTTCCAAACAAAACTCTGCGCAGAATTCTAATCAAGGGGCGCGAATTAAATCGAACCAATGTGGGGCCGTGGTTCACAGCGACGAGGGGACGGTAGGAGTGGGGGTGGGGATGATAGGAGTGGGGGTGGGGGTGGGGTGAAGCAGGGTGACGAGTTGGAGGGAATTTGCAGTCATAGAATGAGAGCGTCGACGGCATTTGGGCGGACAGCAAAGGCAATGGCAAGAGTGGTTGTGGGATCTGCGACGACGTTAGTCAACTGAAGCTGCAGTGACCCTGCACTGGTCCTAGAATTCGAGTCCCGACAGTGGCGGATTTTCGAAAAGCTAGTGCTAATTCAGCCGCTCTCTAGGAGAGTATTCCAGCGATCGCGTGATCTGATCGGTGGTTTTCCGTAGTTTCTCCAATCAATTCCAGGGTAATGCAGAACCCCAAACAAAAGAGTCACGGGTCACGCACGATCTTTCTTTCCTCTTCCTAGACCTACTCTTGCCCTTGCACACACTTACGTGCTCTACACTACCACACATGTGAGGAGACGAGTCGAAAGCTTAGAGCTTGTCCCGGCTGGGGCCGTGCCCCGCTTGTGACGCACGAGGGCTGGCGTGGGAGTGGTGAGGAAGAAGTGGCTGTAAGGCGGCGGCGTAGACGATCTTTTATATGCAGTAAATCTACAACATGTGACAGCCGGCTTTACTTCCCCTCCGACGGAAAGCGTACGAAGGATATTTTCGCTAATAAAAAAATCCATGATTTGATCGGCTTTGCATTCGCAAATTGGGCATAACAGACGCCGCCGGGGCCGGGGTGAGACGGCGGTGGGAGGTAGCAGCGAAAGGATTGCGGTGAGAACTGGCGGGGAGGTAGTGGCGCGTGGGTGCGTGGGTGACGATGGTGGTAGATTGGCGAACGGGTGAGAAGGAAGGGGGCGGCGTGCGAGTTGGTAGCGGCGGGTAGGGAGTGAAGCGTGAGTGCTAGTTCGACGGCAGGAGTGATAGAGAACGGGTGATGATGAGGGGGCGGCTGCGAATGGACGGCGGTGATAACCGCCGCCGAGGGAGTGACACGTGGGGGTCAGTACGACGGCGGGAGGGTAGAGAACGGATGATGATAAAGGCGAGGCGGCGGGGGAGGGGTAGGTGCGAATGGACGGCGGTGATGACCGGCGCCGAGGGAGGGATGCGTGGGGGTCAGTACGACGGAGGGAGGGTGGAGAACGGGTGACGATGGCGGGATGGCGGCGGGGAGGGGGTAGCTGCGAATGGACGGCGGTGATAACTGGCGCCGAGGGAGTGACGCGTGGAGAACGGGGGAGGGTGAGGGGGTGGAGGCGATGTGGCGGTGGCGGTGGTGGTGGTGGCGGAGGAGGACGCGGGTAGGGACGTCGGCTGCCCCGCGACCTGCATCGACCGGGTACGCGGTGCCGCGCGCGCGGTGGGTAGGGGGTGGGGGCTGGGGGCGGGGGAGAGGTGGCGGGAGCCTTCGGGACGACGTGGCCCGAGCCGATGCAATCGCGGTCACGCAGCCCCACCGCGCGGCGCGGCACGGCACGGCACTCGCGAGTTACAACCCGAGCAGCCCCCTTCCCCGGGCGAGACCGCGACTCCGCTCCGCGGCCGCGCCGCCGCTCAGGCCCCCGCTCAGACTGCCCTCGCACCCGCGCCGCCCAGCACGCTCCTCGCCCCCGGCCACCAAGCCACCAAGGCCTAAGCAGGCAACTCCCAAACGGGAAAACAACCTTGATAATGAATAAACAACCCAAGGAAGAAGCCAATCCCCACACGAAATAATATTAGATGTAGAGGCATAGTAGTGAAAACAGAAAAAAAGAGACACTGCTAGGAAATGAAAGAAAACACAAAAAATAAGAGCAAACGTAGGTAACAAGGAAAAAGAAACTAAGCAACGAACGAGTAGTTCAAATGACTGAACAAAGAAACCGCTTATTACCATTCTGTCAAGGACAGTTTAATATTTTTGGCTGTTGAATAGATAACTTTTTGTAGTATATTCTTGTATCACTTTACAACACGTTTCAATACTTTCAACTAATTTTGGTTTAATGAACTGAAAATACTCATCGCTGAAGATGCGGCAAATTTGGTCATGAAATGTAAATGTGTTTTATTTTGTTTTCAATAAATGTATTGTGTTTTAAAAAATATTATTATTATTATTATATTTCGAATTGTCCGACAGTTTATTTGGAAATAGACTCCAAGAGACAATGGTCCCCTGTTTTCCTTCCCTATTAGTGAATAAAGAAATATTATTGCGAGATCATGGAGTGTTAAGACGCACGGCCGCCGACCATCTTCTGCACTTCCCAGAATCTATTTATGCTAAAGGACTTCCGCTATGTTTATAAATATAAGCTTGCAGATTATTCTATGCAACAATTCAAAAGCTCAGTAGAATAAGGGCTTATTCCACATTGGCATGGTTCTGAGATAATGAGGGTTTTGCCTAAATTTCCCTCATATAACTCAGTACATTTTTAAACTTTTAAACACAGTACACTTGCATATAAGTCCATACTGGATTTATATAACTTATTACATTAAAAGAATGCTAATGCCAATAACTCAATTTCACAAAAAATGTGGGATAGGCCCTTTTTCTACTAAGCCCTTCAATTTTGAAAATCAATAATTGACCAATTTATTCCGAACTTTTTCAATATGCGACTTAAATTAATATAATAATTAGCTGATAATATAATCATTCCTAAATTACACAACAATATATTTTGAATAATGCTTGAGTGTTTGTTTCTCCCATGATTCATGCATTTATTTTTGATACGGTCTCTCCGTCTTCTGCTTCTCCTACATTTCCTCATTACTCTCTTTTTTATCATTATCCCGCTTTATTCCTACTTCAGTTACTTAAGTATTTTGTTAGTTGTTTTGTCTGAGTTTTGTTCTTCTTGGTCTCTACGTTTGCTTGCGTTATCTCTCATTTTTCATCTAATATATCTTATCTCTACTATCGTTCCCTTTTTAAATTGTTTCATTGGCTTCTTTCTTTTGTTTTCCCATCAATTATTTCAATCCCAAGATCTTGTATGCACAACTGATTTTTTGTGAGAGATTCACTGACGTATCCTCTTCCTGAAAGCAATAAAATGGGGAGCAATTGCTGAAACGAATTAACCTTGAGCAATTATTTGAAAATGATAGATGCAATTCTCTCTTCAACATATGCATTATAAATGAGACTGGGATCAGACGTATAGCCTTGCAAGTGCATTTAAGGTATTGGTTCTATTCTTTAAAGAGTATGTTTTAATCAGATCAAGAGATTTTAAAACATGACCAAAATAATGTTCGTGCCGAAACGTGAAAGGTGGATACCTTTTTCGTCTACAGACTGCAATAGTTCATTGGCAAATGTATTGTCACTTCAGCATCGTTGTTTGAGAGGTCCTAGCATTCGGGTCACGATGATGGCAGATTTTCGACACTAGGTAGGTAGCTGGGTCGAATTCCATCACTGTCTGTGGGAGAATTCTAGCGGTCGTCTGCTTTTATCGGTCGTTTCCCGATCAATAGCATGCAAATGCCGGGGTAGAGCCTTAACAAACTAACAAAGGACCGTGCTCTATCTTTCCTTCCACAATTTTGTTGCCTCCCCACCTCTTACATACACACATACGCAGAAGTATCACGCTACCACACATATCGGCAGAGCTGTCTTGAGCTTAGAGTTTATCCCGGCTGGAAAGGTTCCGTGCTGGGGGTGATATGTGGAAGGGAAAAGCCTCCAAGCCGATATGTAGGTGTGCCAGAAATTTCACGTTACAATGTGGAAGAACACCTCCATTTGCGAAAAGAGCGCCAAACATTTCTGGGATTGGTTGAAGTGGTTGCCTCAGTGGTTGACGTGGCCGGATTCAATATTCGTTCATTCACTCCTTGACACCCTCTGCTCCTCGCTTGCTTGCTCGTCCATTACTGTTTGACTATTGTCATGGACGTCAGGCCGCTCATTACGGCAGGATGTCATGCTCTCCTCTCCCTCGCCCACCTGCACCGCCGCCGCGTCTCTCAGCTGCAGCAGCTGAACAGCCTTCGGCGTCCTGTGGCCAGCGGTGCACCTGCGGCAGCGTAGGGCTCCTCTCGTCCGCGCCCGTCCCCGCGCCTGCCCCCGCGCCCGCCCCCGCGCCCGCCCGCGGCCCCGACCCCGCCCACGCCACCCCTACCGCAAGCACTCCGAGTCGAACCATCCGCACCATCTCGGCTTGCCAGCAGGGTTGCAAATACAGCAACATGACACTTGTTGATATTGACATTCTACACCGCTGACAATGCACATTTCCTTAGCGACTAGGATGTATTTTCGTAGACTCGCACTGAAGTGTTGAAATGGAAAATGTTTCCTTCCTGAAGTTTGTTATCCAAAGGTGGAAAATGATAGTTTAGACATTCAGAGGAAAACGTTTGTTCGTATGAATAAAAAGTTTCAATACCAAATAATTTGCATATTGAATAAAATTATAACTCATGTGCAAGTCTAAATCAGTTTCTTTACGATCGGTTCCTTCAATGTTTTGAGGGAGAATTTACTTGAAGCGCGACATTTTATTTAGGTATTTCTTGAGTCTCGAACTGGTTTCGTTCATCCACTTCTAATGAATTACATAAACATACTTCACCACTTTATAATTATGACGACCCAAGGTGTAGTGGTCGGACCGTTCAACTTCCATCTCTGCGTACCGAGCCTCATATCCCGGTCAATCCATGTGATACGTGTTGTGGGCGAAGAGGGTTCGTGACAGGTTTTCTAGAAGTTTTCCTGTTTTCTCCTGCTTTTCATTCCCAAATTGCTTCATCGTCATTCAAGTCATGTCGACTACTTCAGCAATTATTAAAAAAATTCATCCCAGGTATGGTCGAAAATGATTTCACTGGAAGAAATTTCGGAAACTAACAAGGTGTTGGAATTTCTCTGGGAAGCAAATCACGTTGAATAATGTGGTTTTTGTTCCTTCGTGAGATCATCCATAATTCTCGAAAAGTGATGGTTGAAGAGACTTGCATTTTACCAGATTTTTTACTTCTTTGTAGAGAAATCTGTTTTAAAATATAATGACAAAATATCGCGATGTCGTACTTTTACGATTTCCCACATTAATTTAGTTTTGTTATTAGCGTTCAAAATATCCTCATCATTTTTCATTATTTTTGATTGTGCTATTTTTCTTAAAATGCATTTATATTTTAGGCAGTAGAAATGGAAACTGGGTGATACGTTATGATGTTCAGAAATAAAAGATAGGTACTGTGGATCGTCATAAAGATAACTTATCCCTTTATAACTGAGATGAGATGATATTATATAGCATTGAAAATGACATTATTTGTATACAAAAAAGGGTTCTTCAAACGAGTATGTGCTCGTATTCCACTTTCCAAATGAATATGTTTTCTATCCTAAGCAGCAAAATTTAAACGTATTTATTTCGTTGTTTTATTTGGACATATTAACTCGAATGCTTAATTAGAAAAAATCATTTCGTATTTGCACGTTTTCAACTTGGTATCACTCAGTTCAATTCTTTCATTACTTTTTTGCGTGCAAAACAGACTGAAGGACATCTCGCCATTTTGCGTAACTCCGATTCCTTATTTCCAGCTCTGAGAGACTCCCTTCGCCGCTAATCTTGTAGCGCCCAATCCCAACACATCTGCCTTCCTCCCATCTGCCAACGCCAGCTCCCGCCAAAGGTCACGTGGTGCGGGGAGGGGGAGCATGAGCTCACGCGCCTTGCACACAGGTCCCGCTTCCATCCACCACGGATGAAGGTCGTATCTCCAACCGATTCAACCCCAGGAAATTGTTGCCTAAAATTGAAGTGCTTTGCCATTAAAGGCGTTATAACTCGGTGAAAATTGGATCTATTTGCAGACGCTGTTGGTAGAATTTGCCTTTCAAAGTGCAGTTATTGCTTCTCATGAGTCGGGCGCACACTTCCTGCTTAGTGGCGTGTTCGGGCGTCGTAAAATCGAAGGGACGTGCCGTACTTTTTTTTTTCTTAAAACGATTACGTTCGCCATCTCCTCACATATTTTTGCGCTAAACTTAAGGAAGAAGGGACGTCGCGGAATGAAAACTATACGGCCTTAAAGTATGACGTTGTTTCCTTTTTCACCTACGATGTGGGGCTCAGAGGCCAAGTATAATAGAAGCGGAAAGCTCTCTTGTACCAAGATGGAGCGTCTCTTGTTGCGCAAACCTCCGACGCAGTGCGCTTACAAAAGAGACTTCCTTCTTTCTCTGGAGCCTCTTTCAAGTGAAAGTCAGAGCGCGTTCCTGGCGGGGACGCGCCGACTTCCTCCGCGACGCTCGTTTTGTTACATGCAGGCGAAGAAGGTAAAATAGTTGCAGCAGGTATCCTCCGGCACAGCAAAGTACAACTTATTTACCTCTAAATAATACAGTATGGAAACATTGTACTTGTGGACATAGTTCGACATCTGAACACAAATCGGTATTGCCACATAGATTTTTTGTCGAAAATGAGCAGTTAATACTGTCTGACCATGAAGTGGATGGGTTTGTGTATAACTGGGCTTAAATGGTGTGTCTACACACTCTAAAAGGGGTTATTATTTTGTCATAAAAAACATTATAAGAATCACTATCAATCAATACCGTAGTTCGTTATCTTGTGCAAAACGTTTTCTACTACTTAAAAGAGAAAATGTCTAATTTTCAAATGTTGCCAACCGTGTCTTTTGGTATCATTATACATAATTGAACTATTTACAGTCAAAATAAAGAGAAGCGATTTCGAATCTCCAGAAAACGAGTGCAGAATATACTCCTTTCCATACCTTACGTAGAGTTTTATGCTTTTTACGATATATACAAATTAAATAAAACAATGGTTTAAGGCAGGTATTGCATGCTACACATGTTTAGAGATTGTAGCGCAGGGTGAGAGGTAAAGAAATTGCTACCTTTCCACCACCGCGCTCGCCTACATACCAGTAAATAAGCTTGGTCCTTATGTTGCAATACGGTATACCACACTCGCGGCCCACGCTTTTGGATCAAATGCCAAAGCTGCCGGGCGACCACCAACCGCACCGATTCGCTGCGTGCGGATGACCTGCCATCGCAGCCCACGATTTCCAGGAACCAGAAACCTCAGGTAGTAGCTAAACGTCTGGCGCAAGTAATGCTAACATTTTTATGCATTACTGCGAGAAATAAGCAACTGCTTGGATGACAGAGTTGTCTGCATACGCGGATGCAAGCAAACGGTGAAGTCAATAACACGAAATTGTAAAATGCAAAAACTCTTTGAAGCAATCCATTTTACTGCATTTTGTCATGAAATGCAAGAGTGAAATATTTTGTGAGACATCAGTAAATGCACCTGAAGATAAAGATATAAAATGGATATTGATGAGCATTGAAATTTACTAATATACATATTAGTTATCAACGGATTTTTCTAGAATAAAACTAGTATCGGAAGAAAAATAATGTTTTTAAAATAGAGGTAAACGCGTAAATTTTTTAAAATGAAAATAATTAAACCTTGCATTACTGTCGTGCGTTCTTGAACTGGCTTACTTTACAGATCTCCGACGTTCACTTTGATTTTGCTAGATCGTACTTACCTTCTTTTTTATATTTATTGTTTGATTGTTTGTTGTTCATAGATACATATATGTAATGATGGCCATGTTTTTTCACATTGATACGCATTGTACACATATATAATGATGGCTTAATAAATAAAACATAACCTAAATTGACACTAAAACAGAGGTTGAGGAAACCATAATGGCACCTCGTGGGTTCTCTTCTAGGTCTGAAAAAATTTACAAAATATATGAAGTGGACACTTATTTTTGATGCGAGTAGAATGAGTGGGGTTCTTACAGAGATTGAATGCAGATAAAGTATGGGTGAGGTGAGAATTAGACAAGAAGTTACAGGGTAGGTAGGTAATGTGGTGAAGTCATCATACTTAGCAATGTCAAAACGGCACATAAAATGAAATGAAAATCTATGTTTTCAATTTATACGATTGCTTGTTTTTTTGCAAGAGATTATCAATCCATTTTTGGTTTTGTTGTCGAATCAAAAATCTAAGTGTATGTTGACTTTACACGGGTAATTTGACTTCACATGGTGACTTTTTGCCGAAGTGTTTGCCTAATCGAAAGACTAATTCAGTGTTTAAGTTGGTCAGTTAATAATTCAATAAGATAATATATCAATTTAAAAGCATTTGTAAATGCCAAAGTTGATTCTACACATTTTAAATTTATTTTTACTTTTAGCATTTTTCAGGGGGCGGCCACAATATATTATCAATCCACCCTTGCAATGTCCTTAGAATAAGAAAGGTCATTTACCTTTGTATTTGAAAATTCAAATGTTTTAATATAAAAGCATTTTTGTCGAGATAAATTTCATTGTTGTCTCTCCGTATAAAATGTGAAACAGTTTTTGAGAAAATCGTATTCACGCATTTTTGGAAAATTGACATGATTTAATTCAAAATTATGCAAAAACTATTAATAATTTTAAAAATATGTTAATGAAATACTTTGAATTGATAATATTGAAAAATCACTTGAATCAATGATTCATAAATAATGAAACTGTAAGAGAGATTAAAAAAGTTCAAATTTTGCAATTTTCAAGTTCAAATTTTTTAATGATAATCAAACTTCTATATCCTATATCAATCATTTTTAAGTGCACAGAGTCTGGAGACATCTACATAAATAAATTTAGTGTCTGCCTATAATTTCAAAGTAATTGTCTTCTTAACATTAAATCTTTCTACAAACAATGAAATGTTTTTACCATTGTTTTTGTGTGTTGGTCCAGAGTAATCAGATGCAGTTGAACCAATTTGGTTGCGGGTTTCACTGAAAGATACAGTGATTCGTAACTTAGGCTACATTCTTTCAAATCATTATTTTATCTTGTGTAAAGAAGGTTTGTTTGTTTCTTTGTTCGCATAAATATAGGCTTATTGCGAACTTGATAATCTTTTTTTACTCGAAATCTTCAAATCATAAGAAAAGTTATTGTCTCTATGAGATTTCGTAAAAATCATTCCTATACCTTAGAGCAAAATTTGAGAGTGCACACTTACCGATTTTTGCAAACAAATAGCCCTCAATGAGTAAATTCATCAACATTAATTGGATATTCTTGAATGTCCATAAATTTTCCAAAATACATTTAGATTTTTCCAGTAGCACAATTAGTCTCAGAGTAACTGAAGTTCAGAATGTTATAGGAAGTTTGTGGGGAGTATGTAACATTGCCTTTTTACAGTTGTCTATAGCAAGGACGGTGGTCGCAATGATGATCGCAGCAAACTTTGTTGGGCCGGGACAGGGAGGGACAGGGCGCGACAGGTGAGGCCGGGTGAAGTGAGGCGGGCACAGTTAGAAGTGTTGCACGGGTGGGTCGAGACAGGGTGAAAATGTTGGGAGGGGGAAGGGACGCGGCAAGGGCACTGTGGGTCAGGGCGACGTACAAGAAGAGGTATGGCGAAGATGCACCGCACATGGAATTCCTCAGTAATAGATGATTATGATTAATAAATATCCGGGTGACGCAGGGTACTTCAGTTAGATTATGATAAAATTTTGAAAATGTAGTACGAGCTTCATGTAATATTCTCCAAAACATTAACAGATCAGTTTGAAATTCGCTAAGTCCAAAGTTAAGTGAGATCTATCGAAGAATTTCAATTTTTGGAATATTATATATTGGCGTAAGCTATAGACGCTAGTATTGGTTGTGTGTTGAACTTTTATGTGTTGAGTTGCCTCATCATTTACTTTGATATGTTCAGACCCCTTCACCATAATATTATGAATTTTTTGTAGTACCATCAGAAGATAATAAACTTTTAGACAAAAAAAGCATTTAAATAGGGGCTCATTAGCGGCAATTTTTTTCGTATCAAATATAAAATAGTGGTACTAGAATAGCACATATCTTCTTGCATTATTTACAACTTTTGCAATTTCCGAAAATTTAGAGAGTTTAACTAAAATGGTATCTGCGCTATTTGCTCTATCTATGGCAAAAATTATAAGAAAAGAATTGTATACGTGTTTCAGAATATATTTTTATAAAATGTATTAACTTCCAACCCAAACAACGAAAAATCAATTCATTTTTTTCAAAACATTTTCATAAATTTACTTACACATTACATCTTCATTATTGTATTTTGGCAATGTCAGTTTTCCAGATCGCCGCAAATGGGATCACCATCAATTTTCATACGTCCTTTAACACATACGAGGGGAAAATTTAATTTATCCACTTTTTTCCTACCAGGGTCCGGCAGTAAGGGATTTTTGTGGAAAAATCGTCAATTTATGGCACACGATTGCAATACTTTTTACTTTCTCGAATATATACGTATATAAAGAGTAATATACGTAGTATAGAGAAAGTTATGTAATGCACGGAAAATCGATTTCGAGATTTCAACGGAAATACACGTTTTGGGGTTCCCTGATACAGAAAAAGTGATGTTTATTTCACAACGTTCGTCTGTCCGTCCGGCTGTGAACACCACGAGCGCCTAAACTACACGTAGGATTTTTTACAAATTGAAGAACCCCATTTGACTCGAGTCGAAGATTTGAGATTTTGAAAAACATTCTTTAAAATTTGGAGCTACTTTACATGAAGCCCCCCAGACATTTTCAAATTTTTTCTTTAAATTTCTTGTAAGAATAGATTAAAATACATTTGTAAAGGTAGCATAGATCTGATTTTCACGGTTTACTCAGAATTTTAGAAAATTGCAAAAGTTTGAATTTTTTTGGGCGTCTTCCCACAACTGTAAAATTGAAATTAGAGGTTTTTCCTTCAAATGAAATTAGTTGTCCATTATTAGTTCTTCCATTAAGGTCATGTATATTTTTTTGAAACTTTTAGTAGTTTTCGTGCAATAGACCGTGAAATATTTGCAATTTTAAACAATTACAAAAACAAGATTTTCTCAAAAACGGCTCCATATTTTTTCTTTAAACTTTTAGTAGGTATAGTGCTAAATGTACTCTATAATATGACATAAACGCCATATTGCCCTCTTCTTTTGTCTTTTCAAAATTACAATGTAATTTTTTTACTTGCCTCTGACGTTAATATTTGCAATAGCTGCAATTTGTTCACATTATTGTATTTACAAGTACATGTTTTTTAAATAATATTATACAAAATTTCTCGATAATTCAACAATTTTCTGTGAAAATGAACTCAAATTTTCGCATTTTGACAAACGCTCAAATGCCACTTTTTCAAAAACGACTGCAAATTTTTTTCAAACTATTCCGCAAAGTACTAGTTACACGGTTTAATTTGTCGTAAAGTTCATTTCGGTGTGTTCTTTTGTTGTTGTTTTTTTTCAACAATTACACAAATGTATTTTTTTGACATATCTCTCACGATGTTAATACGCACGTTTCCAGCAATTTGACTACATTATTGCTTTGGTGCTTCAAATTACTTCAAATGAAGTTTTTCGAAAACTTTGAAAAAGTCTCAAATTTCGCATTTACAGTAATGCTTAAATGCCATTTTCTTAAAAACGGCTCTAAATTCTTCAACAACAATTTCCATAGAGGACGAGGATTTATTCTTGAATATTCGTAAAGTAATATCTTAGTTCTACTATTAGGAAACCAAAAAATTGCAAAAATAAAAAAATGTACTTTTGGCGGAGATAGATGGTAGCAGGCAAGAGGAAGGGGCAGGACCGTAAAACCAGTCCACACAAAGGAAATTAAAAGACTTTACTACGAGAAAGTCTGTGCCATTCTGTGGCACCACTAGTTCTTCCTACAATGTCAAGTGAGAAAGTAAAAATATATACAACGACTGCACAACCTCCCTTCTTCCAAATTTTGTTAAAAAAGTACCTGCCGGTATTTTTTAAAACCTTTAAAGTATTTGATCTTAATACTTTGCTACCATTGGATTTTGTGGCATTTGCATGGAAATCTTAGCATTTCTCTGGATTAGATAACATTCTAACGAGATTGATCACAAAAAATAGTTTTGGCGCAAAAACGCCATTAAGAATCGTATCACGCGAATGCGGTTTGAATATAAATATGTGTCGACTTGAACGTCAATATTTTGGTCTTCTTTAATAAATATTTTCTTTTATTGGTAAAGAGTAATGAGAACAGAGATTGTGGGCTCTTTTAAATTTTAACCCGTCACACAGTAAGTAAATTTTCAAATATTATCATTCTGCATGCGAGTTTATATTTGCAACGAAAGTGATAGCTATCAGATGAGATTTTTTTAAACCCAATTGAAGCGACCGAGGTATTTTGCTGCACTGGGGAAATGCATGCATAATGTGGAGATAGAGCAGCCGAAACAATAATTATTTACCTACCATAAAACTCATAAAAGGTCGTTCATCATTCCGAATCTGTCAGTATGGATCTCCAACAACAAACACCATCGTCATAACAAAATGGAGAAGAATGAAATATAACACGGGCGATATGAACAAAGTACCGCTGAGGGGCCGATTAAGAACGACAGACAATTATCCAGCTCCATAACGAGCGTGTATGATGCGCGTCGGCTGCCTCTCAGTGAGCGCGCGGATAATCAAGGGCCGCTGCGAGCGCGTACGGCTGTCAATGCGCGCCTGTCGCGGCAGTAATTCGGGCGCGGAGAGCAGGCGGCGCACAAAGCGAGCCGGGAGCGGAGTGGGAAGCCAAGTGGGGAGAGCGGCGCGAAATGGCGCGTGCAGCTAAGTGGGGAGCAGAGCGGGAGCAGAGAGGAAGCTGGGTGGAATGCGGGGTGCCAAGCGACCTGGTGAAGGGGCTGAAACGGGGGAAAAGCGGGTGGGAAGCGGGGAGGGAACTGGGGAGGGAAGCGGGGCAGGTAGTGGAGTGATGAGTGGGGCGGGAGCGGAGCGAAAAGCAGGGCGTGAAGCGAGGCGAGAAGACAGGCGAGAAGAAAGGCGAGAAGCGAGGCGAGAAGCGAGGCGACAAGCGAGGCGACAAGCGAGGCGACAAGCGAGGCGACAAGCGAGGCGACAAGCGAGGCGACAAGCGAGGCGACAAGCGAGGCGACAAGCGAGGCGACAAGCGAGGCGAGAAGCGAGGCGGAAAGTGCGTGTGAAACGGGGTGGGAAGGAAGCAGAAAGCGGGGCGAGAAGCGGGTGGGAAGCGGGGCGAGAAGCGAGGCAGGAAGCGGAGCGGGAAGGCGGCCGAAAGTTTAGCAGGAAGCGGAACGCGATGCAGATCACGAATCGGGATGTGTAGCGGGGCACAAACCTGGCAGGAAGTAAAGCGCGAAGCGGTGCGCGAAGCGGTGCGCGAAGCGGTGCGCGAAGCGGTGCGCGAAGCGGTGCGCGAAGCGGTGCGCGAAGCGGTGCGCGAAGCGGTGCGCGAAGCGGGGCGCGAAGCGGGGCGCGAAGCGGGGCGCGAAGCGGGGCGCGAAGCGGGGCGCGAAGCGGGGCGCGAAGCGGGGCGCGAAGCGGGGCGCGAAGCGGTGCGCGAAGCGGTGCGCGAAGCGGTGCGCGAAGCGGTGCGCGAAGCGGTGCGCGAAGCGGTGCGCGAAGCGGTGCGCGAAGCGGTGCGCGAAGCGGTGCGCGAAGCGGTGCGCGAAGCGGTGCGCGAAGCGGTGCGCGAAGCGGGGCGCGAAGCGGGGCGCGAAGCGGGGCGCGAAGCGGGGCGCGAAGCGGGGCGCGAAGCGGGGCGCGAAGCGTGTCACGAAATGCGGTGTGGGAGGCGAGCTGGAAGCGGAGCGAGGTGCAGCTCGCGAGGCGGCGCTACGCGATGCGTGGGAGAATGCGTGGGAGGGTCACGAGGCAGGGTGAGGCGCGGGGAAAGACGGAGTTCTGTAGGGCGGACAGGTCGTCGGGTGAGGCGCGGGGTGGATCCCCGCTCCGTTCACGGTACTTATAATTCTCAAACTACCTCGTTATGTAATTTGCTATTGTGTGCCGGAACTCGCAGAACTGACACCGCGGCAAGTTATAATTGACAAGGTGGGTCGGTTACCGAGAGACGCGCCGTTTATGAAAGCAGAAACATAGAATTTTCCGTTTCAGTAAATATTCATACGTAATTTCATGTTTTTATATGATACTTGTAATAAGGCAGCGACAAATATTTTCATTTCGAGGCTTCAGAATTCCAAAATATAAATATTACAAGCAAATTAAAGATACTAGCAATTCAGAAATCTACAAAAATTTAAAAAAAATAGTAATTCGTACTTAAAACTGGATTTCTTCTTTAGCGCAGACCGTCGCTAAGTATTAAAAACTTTGCTGACAAACAGTAGGCTGGCATTATTGAATGATTTAACTTTATTATACATTATTTCATGATTACTATATTAAAGTTTATGTGAAGAAGTGCCTCTTGAAAAAAGTCAGTGTTCCAAAAAACGTTTAACTGATGTATCAGTGTTATGTTCTCAAAATATGTTAACTTATATGCTCAAGATATTCAAAAATTTAAATGACTTTTAGCAATAGCGCTAAACAATTTTGTTAACGTACAGCAACCCCTTCTATCACTCAAGTCGCGAAATTGTGAAGATTCCCACTCGCGCGCAAATGTTTTTGAAATCCATTGTAACTGTAACCGTAGAAGATTTGGTTCGTCGCTGCCTTGTTCAAAGACAATGAAACATTCCAGAGAAGACGGTTAGTATTTACATATCAAGTAGACATTTCGTTCACATCCATGCCATCAATGTAATTAGGGAACCCGCCCGTATGTTAAGATATCTAGACAGTCCATACTCCACTGGCGTTGAAATTAGACGAGAGCAATTACGAACAGTAAATTAAACGAACAGTAAATTTAATAGAGGTTTCTGTCAAGGTGCGATGGACCGAGCCTTCGAGAATACACAGCAGACACGTCGGTGTCCCAGATAAGGGGTAGTATACAATTTATAGCTTCTACCTCATGGGAGTACAATTAACCACCAATAGTACATCCATATCACGCCATGTCAGTCTTCCTCAGATTGATGTTTACACAAATATAAAAATATATCAATAAACTTGAAAATTACTAGCACACAACAATTGAGAAAGTCTACTTGCCCTGCAAATAAATGTCATATCCCGACGTTTTGACACCTGAAAATTACCAATATATCGAAAATGCTTTCACACGAATTGGCATGTTTTCTCACCAGCTGCGATAGCTCCGGGTAGCGTCGTTTTTTCAGGAGCATCGTTGATCGAGAGATCTAGGTAGCTGATTTTCGGCACAAGCTAGTTAGTTGGGTCAATATGTTTTTATATACTGGCTGATTTAAACTACTAATATATATATATATATATATATATATATATATATATATATATATATATATATATATATATATATATCATTGATGAATTAACAATGATATTGTGTCAGGCAGTTGGCTGCAGAGATAATTTACTGAGAAACATTATGACTGATAAAAGTCCAGTGAAATAAAATCTCAGTGGGTGAAAAAGTAATATTTTTCTGAGGAGATTTAAGACATGTGATATCTGGGGAACCGTTGTATCTCGGAATCCTATATTCAAAATGCAACAGGATTTGAAATTGCCCTTTTCATTCAAATTGCCTTTTCTCATGAAATTTCCACTTTATATAGGAAGTACTAATGCGAAAGCACGCGCATGTTCCAAGTGATTACATAAGCCATGAAATATAACATTTTCCTCTAATAATTATGGCGACAATATTATTCAGAATACCAACAAATATGCAAAACATTAATCTAGTTCTGATTGCTGTGCCTTTCTGCACTGGAAGATAACTGGTAAATAGAATTTATTCATTTTAGTTATATTTTAATATCAAAACGATTATAAAGAATTTTTAAAATTTCGATCAATATCTTAACAGCTTTTGTAGTTACGAGCTACTACTATTATTTTACGAGTCGAGACAGCATTATACCACAGGATATCACATAGCATCGCACTACACTGCACTGCAGTGTGCCGAGCCACACTTTAAGGAATTGCACAACACCGCATTCAACTGCACGTCACTGCTTAATTTACTTAAATTTTGATTTCACTCTTCAAACATTTTTAGAATTGCTCCATCCAGTAATCCTAAAATAATTCTAATGTCACAGGAAACGTATTGTGATTTCAGTGAAAATATTTTAAAATTGCGACCAGACAATGAAGTCTTGTGGACAGATCCGAACGATACAAAATGAAATATACACAAATATGCTTCCAATACATTTTCCATTGAATGTTCGTCAACAATCGGTGTGGAACGAATCCAAATTTTAATACCAAACGAATTTGGTATATTTTTATATACTATACATGCGTGCAGTGTATCCCATACATTTTTATAAGGTTACATTTATTGTATTATCAGAGTCCACATCTAATGGTCAAAGGGCAAGGTCACAGAGGTCGGCGAAATCCAGAGAGCGTGCGTATTCACTGAAAGTTAAATTCACGCGATACTGCATTTAGATCCGTACTTTATAGCTCCGTATTCGACGTAAGTCCATTTTCGTGGTAGCGATAACAGAAAGAAATATTTCAAGTGAATATAATGTTTTGGAGTTGTATTCAAAATATAGCGACAATATAGTTATCCCACACGACGACTAATTTTTAGTTTGTTACTTGTTTTGTTTTTATATTATTCCCTCAGTTCTATACTGGATCTCAAAATACATTCTCAAGAATCTTAATTGAAAAATATCACTTCAATGCAGCAATCAATGACCTGCAGAGTCTTCAACACAGAGGGGAATGAATAAAGAAAATATAGGTGCTGATGAACTCGGAATACTTTGTTCCTCTTTATCTGGCATTAGTATTAGACATTGCTAAGAAAAATGGACGAAGGCATTAAATACTTCGCAGTGACGCAACAGTCGCATCCGTCTACAATACAGAGTTTTTAATATTTGTCTTAAATAAATTGAAATAATTTAAAGTTTTGAAATGAAAATTTTAGAAAAACAAGTACGCGTACTTTCAGTGGACATCAATTCACTAATTCTTAAAAAGGTCCTAAAATAATAGTTATTTATACACCAAGGGCGTTATAAAGGTTCTAATGTTCGAGCGGCGAAAAATGTCTGAGGACGTCTGGCCTCCGAGCTTTTTGTCACCCGTGATCATTAGAACCAGTTAATGCCCCTGGTAGTACATACATAATTTTACTTTTATCTAATTTTATTGATTCAGATTTACTTATCTACTAATTAATTAGATGTTAACTTGACTCTGTTTGTCTTTTCATATTCCTCTCCAATAATTCCCTCTCATAATTCCCTCCGTTAGAGAACATGTAGCATCAATCAAATGTTTTCATATTTCCCTGGTAACCACGATCCTTTCGATCCAGGTACGTTATGCAGTGTATTTCGAACTTTGTATCGAAGGCAATAACAATCTATAAGGTATCAACAAAAAATAAATATATTTTTATTTTTGGTAATTAACACAGTTCAATTAAAAATTATATAGAGAGAACTATTTTATTAAAGTAATTCATTTACTGTGTTATTTCAAATGGCAATTAAGATATTTCTGACACCAAATTAAAAACTATAAACTATTCACTTCAATATTAGAATTGACATACAAAGATCAATTGTCAATTAGATTATCCACAGAGCAAATATGGATCCATCATTACTTTGAATTCAAAAGCTTAGTTGTTGCGAATCTCTGTAGAAAACTACTGGAAGATTCCAATTTCAATTCTTTTTCGATCGGTCGTTTGTAAACAGCTCTACGTAATTATAATTGATGGAGCAACACGTGATTAACGATCTTAATGTAAGTAATGAATATTTACTAGGAAAACTCAAGGTACCCTATATGTCTACACATGTTTACTGATGTTTTAGAATAAAAATCAGTAAAAAAATATATATAACATTCAGAAAGAAATTTTCTGCACTAGCAAATAATGCGTTCAGAATCGTCTCACTTACTTTCGAATTTTTAATCTGATAATTATTTCCCAATCAGTATCAGATACACGAAACTCTCCCTCTCTACAGTCGTGATGGGTAAAGAATCACTGAAAATAAAAATGATGAGCTATAACATTTCTTAAATACAGACACAAAACGCACTTCTTTTTCAGTACACATTCCGCTTCGTAACACAAAGTTTTCTATATATGATTGACTGATCCTATGATTAACATGAGTCATATATAGGATAATACCGTTAAAAAGTAAAACTGAACTAAAATAGTATGTTTAGCACAATAACGAAAGCAAATTTCGTAAAATGAAAACATTGTAGAGATCATTCGTGGAACACAAACTGAGAGTTCTGGTTATTTTTCAATTATCAAAATGACATTACCAGTCATCAGTTACCATGCGCGCGAGGGAATCGCAGGAAAGCAAATTAGAGAATGGGCGGTATCGCACAATTTCGAATGATGAGATAATCAAGACAATGAAGATAAAAGTGGTTTGCAATAGCAACTGACAGTCGGAGAAATCCAATAAAATTAGTCACTATCAATCATGTGTCAAGAGAGACGTGTGTCACAAAATAGTATTTTGTATAGACAGCGATCGGATACATGTGACCTTTCTGGCAGGTACTAGGACAATTGAAATGGATCGCAAAAAAGATACACATCGAAATAATGAACTAATAAAGTTATTCATGTTATCTACACTGCCCTTTCAGCAGTGTTATGGAGGACTTCTGAAAATTTTTGTATTGCTTTTCATCTTCGCAGTCTCGATAAAGAAATTACAGACAGTTAAAAATGGAAATTAAGAGGTACCTGAAATCGATTAGATAGAACTATTAAGAAGCTGTTACTTCAGATAGTCGTATTTTCAACTATATCTTCAACTATTCAAAAATTCGCTACAGCGGCAATCGTTGGATATGTTTGTGGTGTGACCGGACTATTTAAAACATTCATCATATATATAAAAAAACACTCACTTCTCAAAGGGGAATGTCAAAGCATCCAACCCTAGAGCAAATAATTTTTTTTTTTAATTTGGTTAGAATGATATACCAACCTGGAAACGTCAACCAGGAGAAAAAAAACACCGTCTTCTCAATTACATGAAGAAATATTCGTCATGATATTTAGCTGAGAAACGTTTAGTTTCTACACAGCAGTTTCTTGATCATTTCTTCCACAACGTTCATATGATTGTGCGCAAAGTCGGCGATGAGGATCTTTCTAAGTAGTGCCGAAGAAAAAACTTCCTATTTTTATATAAACGAAGAAATGCACAAATTCTTTAATTGGCGGACTTGGGGTGCGTATAAAAAACCTGTATCGCCTGCGTGCGGGCGAGGGCAGTCGACCATAGGAATTGCAGTGCATACGCCGTTCGCAAGTAACAGAAATGACGCCATGAACCTGTCAAGTCCACAACAGCACTTCTAGTCTTCGAAATGGGCATGGAGTTTTATACAGGCTGCAAGGAATTTGTATTTACAAAACTATCTACAGGAATTATTTTTCTGAATGTCAAACCGGTAACGGAATTATTTATTGCTAGTAGGATGAGGATTGCACCCTCGCGGTGTAGCTTAGTGGTCAGCGTGCTCGCTTTCCATAACGCGACCCTGGGTTTGATTCCCTGTCGGGGCAAGCTTATAATGTGCACTTTGCTTGCAGAGTCCCAGTACATGTTGGTATATGACGATGAAAAACTCACTTCTCGGATTTAGAAGACCAGAATACGACGTGAGGATGTCTTTGTGCTAACCACAACCATCCTTAACCCATGGCCGTGAGGCCGGGACGCTGGTGGTAGGTCATGGCCCGTACGCGCGCTATCGCGCCAAGTACAGGCAGAGAGTATGCGGTATGCGCTGGTGTTTTATTCACCTGAAATGACTCACTCTGAATTTAAGAGTATATGCATGAGTTTAACTCTGTTTCCACACGGTCCACATAATTTTATTCATGCCGTTATTGGTCAGTAACATTTCATGAATATAAAGTACGATCAATACATTTGATTTGCATCGGTTAAAATAGTTCAGTAAAATCAAATATACGAATATTTTTGTCGAGGCAATAATTGTAACCAATTACTAATTTAAAATGTTTACATTTAAGATTAGTAAATTTGAAAACATTTCAAATTATTTGCATAAATGTATACTGATAATATTTGTATTTTAAAAAAGTATTAATTTTAAATATATGCATTTAATTCATAACTGGTTACAATTAATGTCTTTCCAATCGCTTAGACGTCAATTCGATGATTAATAAACCATATTCATTTATTTAATAAAACATTTACTAATTTCGGGCGTATTGCATCGTCTTTTGGGGACCACCACGTCCACCTGGATTCCTCGCTGATTATACCAGCCGCTGTAATACATATAATCGGCCCGTCATCCGATGCCAGCATGAAATAACTCTTTCCGTCCGCTCCCTGGGAATTTGCGCAAATGCCTCCCTCGGCGGGTGGCGCGCTGCTGGCCCGTGAAACGCGGACCGGGCGAGCGCTCGTGACGGGGGCCGGCGCCCGGGGAGCGAGTGACGGCCGTGAGGTCGGGCGGGCGCGGGCCGCAGGTGCGAACGCAGTCGCCGGGGATGGCCACCCTGGTGCCCTCGCGCGTCCACCGCTCAAGCGTGCCGCGCGTAATTAACTCGACGCCGCCACCGCCGCCGCGTTGTTTGTGGCCCCGCAGCGCGCCACTCAGCGCCCGTCAAATGCTTCAAAGAGCGCGATAAAACGCAGCGGCGGTGACGGCGGTGGCGGCGGTGGCGGCGGTGGCGGCGGTGGCGGCGATGGTGGCGGCTGTGGCGGCGATGGTGGCGGAGGCGGCGATGGACACCAAGGACCATGGAGGTAGTCGAGGCGGTGGAGGCAGTGGAGGTGGAGGTGGATCGGAGGCGGTGGAGGTGGCGGCGGAAGTGGTGCGGATGTGGTGGCGGAACATGTGGAGGCGGAGGAGGCGGCGGTGGAGGCGGTGGCGGCGAGGACATAACGTGACCCTCGTTGTCCAATGGTGTCGCTCGCCTCCGCGCAGCCTTTTTTCAGCAAACTCGTTGGCCAGCATGCAGTCTCACGACCGGCATTACCTCCTACCACGGCCGACTGTGTCATCAAGTTTCTGAGAATGACCACTATAGATTCAAATACTACTGTGAGAAATGTGACCGCCTCTTCCACACCGTTTCCGACATTATTTGGAAGTCGCAATATTTACTTATGTTTAAGGTCTTCTTGTTCTCTGCAATTTCCTTTTTGCATGCGAGGATTCTGATCTTGAAGGAAACATAAAAAACTGCGTGGGTAAAACAGCTGAAGTTTCCCAGGGTACTTGCGTTTCCCCTGTCATTTCAACATTTACTCCATCTTCATGTAATTGAAGCAGCATGGCAGCCAGCGAGCGTCCGTGTTAATAATATAAAAAATCACGACCATTCTGCTGTGTAATTCAAGCTGCACGGGGATTAAATTAAATAAATTTGCATATTCAAGCGTATTAATTTTTTTAATCAAATGAAGCGCAATATCAGATGAATATACATGAAATAAATACAGAAAAATTAAAAAGAGATTTTTTCAATAGTGCATGTAACATTCCTGTTCCTTATTTTTTGAAAAGCACGGCTGTTGCCTAGCTAATTTATTGATTTTCGCACGATTCAATTTTTTAGTGGGGCAAAACTTTTTTTTTCTGGTGGAGCGGAACATCTCTGATATTCGACACGCGACTTTAAAGATTTTGGACTTTGTTTTTTAATAGAATTATACATTTTAGTATATTACGACGGGCGTAAAAAGACAAATACAGTGATACACGTATTGTTAAAGTATGTATAGTTACACTTAAAAATAAAAGCAATGTGCTCAATATCTCGTAAAATACAAGTGATAAAATAAAAGTGAATACATGTATTAATTAGCTCCATTCCCTCGTGAACTTAGGGGGAAAATGAATTGCAATAACATCAACCGTTCAAAAACTGCAGGAGTTGCTAATGTTACGTAGTTGTGCCGGAGTAGTAACTAAACAAACGGGCCAAAGACGGTGCGCGATTTTTTCTTCCTCATCCTCCCTCTTCCGACCTTACATACCGACACTTACATGAATTGCATTACACTAACACACACACACACATAACACACAGGGAGACGAATCAGGAACTTACAGCATTACCCGGCTCGGGTGGTGTCCCGCTGGGAGGACATACCTGGATACCCCAGCAAGCAGTCGTGTAAGTCAACATCGGATCTCATTTTCTAGTAGAAGGAGAACACCGCTATCTCGCAGGGTATAATTTGCTTTATGCCAACGGGACTAATGATCATAGCAGTTCGTCCGGTGACACAAAATAAGAAACCTATGCAACATCTTAACTAAACATTTCTGTTGCTTAGTTAATACCATGACAAACATAGTGTATGCAGTGAGACGGAAGCCAAACTGACAGTCCACAAAGCCGCCGGCCTGATGCTAATCCCAGTGGCCGGTTTTGGCCGCGGAGTTGGCCCCGCCCCCCACCGTGGCGCGACCGCATTGTGGGCGCACGGACCGCGCGCCGTGAATGGGAGCGACGGCGCCCTTTGTGCAGCTGCCCACAACTCGCCCTTTACGAGCGCCGCCCAATGACCGGCTGGTGGCGGAAGCTGGCCGGACCCGAGGGCAGCGGGGGCGGCGGCGTGGGCGGGGGTGGGCCCCGATATACTATGAGCCACTGCTCATTCAGCGCCGCTGAGAGCGCCGGCAGACCGCGTTGCGCATGCGGACTTGTGCAGGGCTCGCGGTTCACTTAGAGCGCAGACGGAGGGTGGGGGAGGAGGAAGGGGAGCGGGAAGCTGGGGTCAGCGAAGTCGCAAGAGGTAGCGGGGAAGATCCGGCTTTACGACCGCTCTTCGCGGTGAGAGGATAAGAAGAGAACGTAAGGCGCGGAGTGACGAAATCTCTGGGAGCTTAGATCTCAACTCTTAGGAGGTTAATGCCCAGGGATGTACGTCTGCGGTTGTTTAGTGGGTTTTGTGATAGTACCTTCGCGTGCAATTCAGACTCAGGACGTTGGGTTTCTTTTGGAGACGAAAGTCTCCATTATGGTTCTTACGAAATCAGGTCGACGACCAGACCAACGAATGTCGGTCTGTTGGTCGCAGTACTTTTGGTGAAATTTGGAAACTTAAGCGAAATCCCCGATGTTATCGGAAACGCTCTCAATGGAAAATCTACAATTTTCGTGAAGTTTACTAGATTTATTGTTTGATGATATGTAATGGAAATTATAATTTGTGCAGACTTGTACTACATTATGTCACGGAAGATTGCCATGAAATGGTAGTATTTTTAGTAAAGATAATTAAAGTATTTTGTAAGGGTTGATTTTTACTATTTATGTGTCTCGTCTTCAAGCGGCGGCCTATTACAAATAGTAGTTTGTTGATACGACGGAAATTCAATAGTAATTGAGATGGCGAGAAAATATCGGCTTTCATTTCTATGACAACGCCAAATCAACATATTCTTCGATAATTATACTACAAAATTCTAATTTTCTTGTACTGCTTTGTGTAGGGATCAAAACGAGATTTACATTCATTGCGTATGGTACACACAAATTACTAATTGTTGTAGGATCTCTTATAACTAATAAAAAAATCAGTTTGCCTTATTTGCATCTCATTTAACCACACAGAGGCAACATGTCTGAGACAGTATTCCCTTCTCACCCACAGCCAATTAGAGTCCATTATTCGAACGTCATTCGAGACCACCAACCAAAGCATTGTAATGCAGGGTTGCCACAGACGTAAAAGCAACTAGCCAGGAAAAGCCTTTCCCTGTTTTCATATTATTGAAGCTTCACTGAAAAGGTTCGAATCGTCATTATTATAAAAGTAAAAGCAAACTAACTGATTTGAGAAATGCACGATGGGGCCCTCAAATAGTTCAGCAAACATGGATCTAGGAGTATAAGATGAAAAAGAAATGGTTCCAGATATCTTCCAAAAAATGTAATCTTTGCCACGTTGAAATGAAAACCTATAATTAATAATATTGAAACATCCATAGATAATGCTTTCGTATTACAATATCAAGCCAGGAATTTGTAAAACGTGTCCTGTGCCAGAAGCTCTTTTGACACCACTCACTTTGTGAAAAACGTATCTCTAAAATTAACATTGTGTGATAGAACTCGTTCGGACAAATCTTTATCAGAATTATAAAGATAAAATAAATTAATGCACAGGTTACCGCAATATTATAAATGCATTAATTCAGGGACAAAACATACATATTCTCGTTTTTGTCATTAGTCTTCATGAAATATAGTTTAAAATACGAAAGTGTACATTATTTAATAAACCACATAATAATGCAAAATGAAAGTTCCAATACAGTCTGTCCAATTAGAACCTCAAGATGTGATAAAATAATTTTATTTTCTTCAGCAATTAATACCTTGACATTTAACTTGCAGTGTCATATTGCCAACACTTAATACTGAAACAAAACTAGGGGGACTGCAATAGCACAGACGTTCTCGTGTAAATAGTACGTATTTAATACTGCAACTTGTATTCAATTAACACTTCAGCCATCTCTTCAAAAAAATAACAACAAAGTAAATAGAGGACATTCGTAAAAATGGCATATATATATATATATATATATATATATATATATATATATATATATATATATATATTATTGTAAGCATTAGTAATATATATTTTATTTATTGAAAATTCAATCACTTCAATGGAAATGATTTGGATGCCATAGATTTCTCGTTATAGTACTCAGTTTGAAAAAAAATATTTTTACATAGACGTGAAAAATTGCAACGATTTGATTCAAAATTAGGCCAAAAATACTAATATTTTGTAAACATTGTTCATGAAATGATTTAAAGGTTTAATATTAAAATATTGAATAAAATAACCTAAATAAATTGAGGTAAATATAGCTATAGCTTCAATAAAGATATAGGATAGTTTCAAAAAACAACTAATGCAATCTTAAAAATTTCAGAGACTCACTAGAAAAACGATTTTATGAGCACTGTTGTACTTGCCAACATCGTTTGACGAATTGATTAACTATGCTCCGTAAAAGTTATGGAAGTTAAGCAACCATGTTAAGTTAAGAAAGTTAAGCTCCATGGAAGTTAAGAAACTCGAAATACGATGGATTCTTCGTCAGGTGATCGTCTAGGAACTACGGTTTCTAACGGCACCGAGCCCTTGGTCGAAGGCACAGATTGTATGCGATGTAACGAGACGAGACTTACAAATCTTACTTAACGGATGATTACCCCAGATATTCTCAATGCCCAAGAAGGATGAAGAGAAGTGTTGCGAATAAGAAAAAATTAAACATTTGAGTTTACAAAATATAATTAATTCTGTAGTGGCAACAGAGATATTGTGGTACTCCATGATTATAAATTCAGGAGAGCCGAGGTATCAACCACACGTAGTTGCTTTACTACTTCTTGTGGTTGATACCTCTGCTATCCTGAATTTATAAAATAGCATTATATTTAATCGAATATATCCTCAAATATATCCTTATTCTCTTGCTTTAAAAGTGGTAAAATTATTGTTGGAAATTCTTTATCTCCTCAGCTGAAAATTTGCTGTCACACTAGTGATTGTGAATCCATATCCTTGATTGTTTTGATATCATCCCCGTCGTGAAAACATTGTTATTTAATACAGGTTTTTGGTTCGGTAGAAGTTGACTTTTTCTTAAAGATACCGGGTGCGGAATTTTCCAGCCGCACCATCAGCACTGTGCAATAGTAATTTTTGCTGTGCTAATGAGTGAGACAGTTGCTTTTTTAAAATTTGTTGTTCGTTTGCTGCGTCGTACGGACAACAGTATTGTTTGATTTTAGTGGACTGTACGTTTTATCAGGCTTTTTGGTACCTGGTAATGTTTGGTAATGTGGACTTCAAAGTTTTTATAAATACTGTCGAAAAATAATCACAACTACAACACAAACAGAACAATTACAATAATTTTATCCAAATACTGAAGGTTAGTTATTATTTTGTAACGAAATTCGCTGTTCGTAATAATCACTGCATGTGCTCCGTGATACTAAGATGAATTTTCGTCCTCAGAGTCAGGTACTATGTAAATCGCAAGCTATTTGTCAGCAATTATAGAAACTGTTAGTATGCTGAGGTTACTTTGCTCTTTTTAATTATTATTAACTCTAAGAACGTGTTATTTGTTCTAAATCAATTTCTGAGTTTTAGAACTTAGTCCAATTTTATTTCAAGTTTTTTATATACTATTTGAACCCTTAGGATACGCGAGCGTTTACATCAAAATTGAACATCTTATTTAATTTGCTAATGTAAGAATATTTTCAAAACAACTAATGTTGAAATCTCCTATTTAAATGACGACACATTGCTCTTTAACGGTTTTAAAGAAAGGGGTTCCATTTTTACTGGCATACAATTGTATATTGACTTCTCTCAGAAACTCCGGCATTTGATTCGTTCGATAAGCGGCCCAAGTTTCTTCAGAGAAATACAAGTCGTATTCCACGGAAATTCCAGGTGCAGTTGAGAAGTGGCTGCAAACAGTAAACGGCGCTTCGATTGCGAGCGGCGGCGGTGGCGGCGGCGGCGACGGCAACTGAAACAAGCACGAAACGACTCCACCATTCGCAATAAAATACAGCTCTACCCGCCTTACGCAGCCCGCAATATTCCAGAGCGGTGGAACGTCAAAGCCTCCGACGCGAGCGAAGTAGCGAAGTCGACGCATGGGGGAGGCGGGGAAACGGGTATACGTCAGCGGCGAACAATATGGGTGGGACGGAATGCGAGGGAGCGGGACGGATGGAGAGGGAGAGGACGCACCACGGACGAGATACACAGAAAGGCGGAGAGTGATTCACGGCAGTGGAGTAAGATACTGGGAGTGGGAAGTGATGTGGCGAGGCTTCAACGATCGTAAAATGCAGTCAAGGCATGGCGAAATTATACGTGGTAGTGCAGGAAAAGTTGGAGAGATACGACAAGACATTCATAGGGAAAGGTAAATACAGCTGGGACAAAAAATACGGGCAAGCTGGTTGGATATGATGAAAACAGGAAACAGCGGGAAACGAATGCATAGAATGATTTCACACGAAATGGAAGAGACATGTTTCCCAATGGGAAATAACTGAAAAAGGCAGCGATCATTATGTTTAGTTTAAACCAGCACGTAAAAGAATAACTTTCCTTCGGTCGGAAAGAACATTAGCGAGAGAGTTTGTGGGTACCCATGTATAAATTTAATGCGAGAACTGCAAGAGATGGATACAGGTGGGGTGGTCCCGAGAAAGGTAATATAACGTAAGGAACCAAGAACTCAAACTCGCGAAATGAGGGATGGATGTCGCAGTGAGGGGCTGATTGGGAGAATACCAAGTACTCGACTCGCTGTTGCGAGGAGACATGCGATGGAACTGCTTCTGTGCCTTATGCGTTGCGGGAAGGCCATGAGCCGGAGCGTTTATGCAGGCTGTGGAGGGGGGAGACAGCAGAGATGGCAGGCGGAGAGGAGGTTGGGCCGCGAGGCGGAGGCAGGCATCCAAGAAACGCGGAGGCGTAGAGCATTGGAACTCCCGGAGAGGCGGTGTAGGGCGGCTGTGCGCCGACGAGGGAGCGAAGGCGGGGACGAAGACTGTGCGAAGGCGGGGACGAAAATCATCTGAGGCGGAGACTCGGAAGGGGTGGAGGCGTAGAAGGATGAAGAGTGCAGAAGGAGCGTGGGGCGGGGCTCGGCGTGGGGCGTGGTGCGGCGTGAGACGGGGCGCGGGGTGGGGCGGGGCGCAGCGTGGGGCGGGGAGCAAAGGAGCGGGAGAAGTGGCGGGGAACGAAAGGGTGGGCGCGAAGGGGCGAATAGCAAAGAAGAGGGGAGCGAAGTGGTGGGGAGCTGATGGTCAGAGATTTAAGGGGCGAAGAGCTAACGGGTAGGGTGCGAAAGGGCAGGGAGAGAAGGGCGGGGAGTGAATGGTGGCGGGGAATGAAGGCGCTGGAGGGGAGCGAGGTCGTGAAAGACGGGACTCAAAAGGGTGGGGTGGGGTTGTTCGTGGGGAGCGAGGTGCGGTTTGCACCCACAGCATGCCCTCCCCGGCGTAGGATGAGAAGTGATTCAGAAGTTACAAATGGCCCCGCGTTTTCTCACGTAGATGCTGTTGCTGTTGAGGCTGCCACCGTCGTCGCTGCCTCGTCACCACTGCCACTGCTGTAACACATCTGCTACAGACATCCCGACTTGTCTCTTCAGAATTGCCCACGTCTACTACCAGCTTTAGTCGATAGTTGCATAGCCGCATTGCCACGACTTACACACCAGCTCTCGGAAACATGTTGCGCGTTGAGGGTTGCCTAACCGCCAGGTGCGACTCTACAAACGAAACATCACGAAGTATCCCTCTCTGATTTCTCTGAATGTTGGATATGTTGAAAGGATATGTTAAGATTTACGCGTCACGTTTCTTCTGCTAAAATAAAGTTTTTTATGGGAAATTCAAATGTGTAGGCATGCAGTTGTGATTTTTGTTTCGTGCAGAAAAATGTAACCGTTTCTTGTAAACGCGATCACAAACTACATACCGAGACGCATTATAAATTCTCTTAGAACATTTTTCTAATACCCCTTGTAGGAGTGAACTACTCTCCAAAACTTAATCCAAATTTCAGTTTTTCTGCTTATCTTAACCCAATAAAAAGGAAAAATTGAGAAAAATATGGCATATTTTCCTTTAAATTCGATACAATGTGATTAATACTGTATATTTTGCACCGGTCTACGCGTGTCACGATTGTTCATACGACAGTGTTGGGAATGTATCTAAGATCTATTTGGGGAATTTATGATCTATTTGATGGACTTTTCCTCGTTTAGAATTTAGGAAATTTGTCGAACACCGTGTCCTGTTATTTATTCTGGCCATGGATTGATGTGACACAAAGACAAAATACGAGTTGTTCTATCGGATAAGCTTCAACACTTTCAAATCGCTTCCTCGGTACCTACATCACGGAAGTTCTTATTAATGTTAAATTAATTCCAAAATGTTTCATCAAATAGAAGGTGGGTAAAGTAATAAAAATGCCTTATATTTCATCATTATCCTGACTTTGCGATTCCATTTAAAAAATGATATTTTTACTGTAACTTATGATATTTTTACTGTAAAAATATCGTGAGAGGGTTCAACAATACGGAAAACCGGCACGTGTACCACTACGAAAACTCAACTTACGATTGGTCTTTTCTAGAACGCTGTCGCTTCTAAAACAGCTTTCATTGACACGAAAGTAATCTTCAACATAACCGCTTCCTGTTGCACAAGTTCCCACAGCCATCTTCTAGAACAATGGCCGCCATAATCGTTTATGCGGCCAATGTGGTTCTTGAATAGGACGCTTTTGTTTCCACTATGGCCACACCTCCCCATTACTGCCTGAATGCCATAAGATATTTCACAATCTTGTAGCTTTTTATCTTTATCTTAATCTACTTCTTCCCATTAAATTACCCAGTAATCTCTTTAGAGAAAGGTTGCAAACTAACATATTTGTCGATATTTCATATACAGCATACGGAAAAACGTGATGATAAAGTGCGAGGACATGGAAAAGTAAACACAAATATTTTGAAATAGGTTATCAGGTTTCCGAAACACATAGTTACTGCGTGAGGAGTCAAAAAGATCAGGCACATAATTATGTTTCTTCTTTTTCTCTTTCATATGCCTTTAATATATCTTCAATAGATCGAAATCCATTACAAACTATTACACAGGTCATTTAACGTAAATTTTAGGGATGGCATTAAACATTTCACCAATTCTTATATATATTAGATAACATTTTTAACTAATTTGTAAGTAGATATTTACGAATATTGAAAGTATTAAGTATAACAGAATTTTTAATAGTCGACCACATTTCAATATTTTTAATATCAAAAATTTTCTGAATAATATTATTTTTTACTAATACTGCTGCCGATGTGACAAAGCGATTTGATATGACATTATTATTATTATTATTATTATTATTATTATTGTTATTATTGCTCTTTCCGGCAACAACGAAGGCCTAGCACGCTCCTTTTCTCTCATCCGTTGCTCTTTCTCTTTCTTACTTCCTCCCTCTCACTAAGTACTCGGAGAGCTCTTAGCTCCCGTCTTTGCTCCTGGTCTGATGGCCAACGCGGGCACGGCGGTCGTCAGTCCATTTCTCAAATTGCCACCAGCTGCACGCTGCATTTGAGCCGTCACTGCACCGGACGCCTGAGCAGGCGCGGTCGAGGGAGGAAACCGGCTTAGGTGGTCCAGGGCACCGATTGATGTCACTGTAGTGCCTCTGGCCGGAAGGTCCTAGGGTTCGAGTTCAGACAGTGGCTGGAATTTCGACACTAGGTACATAGTTATAATGAATTCTACCGCTGTTTGGAGGAGAATTGTAACAGCCGACTTCTCTGATGGATGTTTTCCGTGGTTTCTCCTATCGACACCAAGCGATTGCTGGAGCAGTGTACCAAAAAACGGGCCACGAATCATGCGCGATCATTTCTTCCTTTTCCTTGTCCTAACATCCTTTATTTACTTATACACTTACATGCACTACACTATATCACATGCCGAGAAACCAGTCGGGAACTTAGAGCTTGTTCCGGCTGGACCGGTGCCCCACTGGTGGAAGACCCACTGGATCTCGTCGTCCAGCTGGGGGAGTGCAGATAAAAACATGCCCTACACTTATGGGTATAATGACCTTAGCAGTTGATGCATCCGGAATCATTAATCAATTAATCACTCGAAGGAGAAACGATGGCCACAGCTTATACCTTCCACCATATAAAAATGAATTCTAGTTAGAAAGTAAACTCCAATTTGTAAAGAGATCGATTGTATTTACCAGGAACAATTGTTGAAAATGATAAATGTTCACAAGTGGATGAATCAATTAAGCATGCATTTAAAATATTTAAATCTTTATAAATAAAAAAAATAAAACCCGCGCTAATAAAATGGCAGTGAAGAACTTTGGAATTACATTTTGAAAATCTGTTATGCAAAAATTGCTAAAAACAAGTGTGTTCCGAAAAACTGGAATTCCGAACAATAAATGATCAAAACACGAAACGAAATATATTTCAGATGGGTGATCATTTGTATCCTGTTATGCTAGCAGTGACACTCATTAGATTTCCAGTAGTATCTGTTTCTGGTGACATTCATTTTATTATTTGATTTGTCCAAATTCTTCTTTCATTACTTTATTGCTAATATCATTCCTAGGGTAATATAGTAAATACAAGGTATTCATTTTCTTCTGGGAATAAGTACAAAGGATGACGGATTTAGTTGTTGTACCAATTTAAATTGCTATCTCTTCTTCATATGTGCGGCCATTCATTCGTTCAATCATGTTATTTTTTCATTGACCTCTCACACTCCTTAAAGCGCACAACCTCGTACATCCTTTAAACTATATTCGGCCCCATTTACAATTAAAGGCTTGCAAATAGATGATTGATCGATTGGATTCGGTCCATTACAATATTGAGATAGTTTTAACCGCTAGCTCAACGCTTCCAGGGATATAATTTATCCTCCGCTATCCGTCCTCTGTAGCGTTCCTTGAGCAGCTCTACATATTCCGGATGTCATTCCTGCTCTCTTTTATAATTTCCACTGCTGGTGCAGGTTGCTTACTGCCCCACAGAAGCGGTCCAAATTGAAACAGACCCCTTTCTTTGACGACGTTCATTATATAAATGAAATATTCCTTTTCAAAGCACTTTGTGACATTCAGAAACGTCATTCTCCTTTCAGCGCTCTCTTCTTTCAAGCTGATATTTATTTCAAACTCGCTCCTCCCTTTGTATAGTACACACTGGCAAGTGTTTCCCGCCCTTACTCTTTTCATCCGCGATATTCCTTCGAAGCTTATCGCATCTTTTAAAAGTACTCCCCCTGGATATTTGCAAACTAGATTGAACAACACGGACTGCGTGGCGAAGAATCTGGATAGGAAAGGACCATGCAGAAATAGAAACACCCCAAAACTATTTTCCACCTAATAGGATCGGTTTCCATATACCGATTCAATTGGCCTATAAAAAAACAAAATGCCAAATTCTGGAATCAATGTTTCAAAGGGATAAGTTAATTTAACTCAAATTCCAGAATTAAAAATAATAGCAAAGTAGTACGAAGCAGAAATATAATTAATATTAAAGAAATCAATATAAGCTGCAAGAAAGAAAAATAGTACAGATGGATCTCTTTTGAATACGAAATTTTTCATTCATCCCCAAGAAATGAAAATTACCGATAACACTGATGATGGTTAAAAACGTCTAATGTTTTCAACACTGCGAAATACCAATGCTCAGAGATGTAATTACATAGCTCTCTGTTTGAAAGTTCTTGATTTTGTCTATTTACGTAATTTCACAAAGAGCTAAATTATTTGACTGATCTACTTTTATAATAAATTCAATTGATCTAACATGGCAGTACTGGTCATTAGTCCCGTAAGTTAAGTGCATTTTTATCACGGGATGTGGCGATATTCTTCCTAGTTGGCTGGCAAGATGCGCCACCGACTTACACGTCAGCTTGCGGGAGTTTCCCGAACCAGTCTTCTCCTATCGGCGTCACAACACCCCAGCCGAGATAAACTAAGAGTCCGACTGATCTACCGACATGCGTGGTAGTGTAGCGCATGTAAGTGTAAGTATGGCTTCCCAAGGGCTTCTTTACTTGGCCCGCCTGAGCTTTTGTTTCGTCACACATCTATAGAAACAGGAACAATTTGTTTTAGAAAGCTACAATTTCATTTTAGCCCCGGCTGGAAATCGAGCACGCAATATAAAATTATATAATACATTGAATCTGCTAGTATCCCATGTAGAAATATTTTAGGAGTGAAATGACTTCATCGACACCTCGATTGTCGCCTCGCTCTACATCGGCCTAATGACGTTACTAACCATTGCAGCATTTCACTTTGGTTTTTCTTTTGCATTGAGCGCCGCAGCAGTAAGTCTGTTTAATGCTCCGCCCTCGCGTCGGCGGCCCTCGCCACCCGCGCCCGCCGCGCCCGCCGCGCCGTCCTTTCCGCTCGATGGCCTTCTTGGCGCAGCGGCCATCGCCGGCGTCGTCGCCAGCGCCGCCGCTCCCCGGCGCCCTCGGGCCTTTGAGAAATTGCGCACTATCACGAGAACGACCCGGGGCGGCCCAGGGCGCGGCGGCGCGACGGCGAGGGCGGGGCGAATCTCCTTCGCAGCGGCGCCGCCCACGGCCGGCCGAATGGGCGAACAGGGAGAACGAACGAACGGGGGGAACGGGCGAACGGGGGAACGGGCGAACGTGGAACAGCGAACGGGAGAACGGGGGAATGGGGGGAACAAGTGAACGGGGGGAACGGGTGAACGGGGGGAACAGCGAACGGGGGAACGGCCGAACGGGGGGAACGAGTGAACGGGGGAACGGGCGTACGGGGGGAACAGCGAACGGGGAGATCGGGCGAACAGGGGGAACGGGCGAAGGGGCGGACCCATCCTGCCGCGATGCCGCTCACCGAACCGCTGGCCACACTCTGCGTACCAATGCTTACTGCTTCTTCCCAGTACTCTTCTTAGTTCGGCGATGGCTCAGGAGCGTCGTTGCCTCTGGAGCGTCGTTGGCCGGGAGGTCTTAGCACTCGTGTCCGACGATGGCAGATTTTCGACACTTGTTACGTAACCGGGTACGTATGCCACGTCAATTGCGGGTATGTACCTCATCCTTTTTCGCTCCTCTCCCTTACAAGCGCACTTACACTTACATGCATTACTCTACCATACATGTTGGAAGACTAGTCGAGAGCTTAGATCCAAGCAAGTTGACACGAATGTCAGCGCCGGATTTCACCGTCCAACACCATCCTCACCAACGTTCCACCATCGGAAGAACACCTCCACCTTCCGGAATATGACGTGTACTATACTTATGGGATCAGTTACCATAGTAATTGACGCATCCATGATCTCTAAACACACACGTTTAACTCATCTTTTCACTTCCTTCTCCGCATTTTCCTAACTTTGTCTATTCTTCTTCCTTCTTCCCGATGTTCTTTTCTCCCACGTCCATCTCCTTTATATACACTTTCTTGCCCTATTTCGCCACATTTTTCTAGTTATTTTACCTCCTCCTCTTTTTTTGTTAATTTACTCCTTCATTTGCTCTTCCCTTCCCTTTATAACTCAATTATATTTTTTCTCGTCTGTCCTTCCTCTCGCCACTTATTCCTAACTGCCTATTCCTCTATTCTTCTACTTTTCCCATTCGTTTCCCTCCTGTTTCTCTCACGGGCTCTTTCTTTGCTTTACTAGGCTTCCACCCGGCATCGGAACGAGTTATTCTTCGTTATCTTCCTCTATATCTTCCACATAGTTTCAATATAACATTTTCGTATATAACTTCATATCGTTGATCTTGCATAATTTCCTCTTAGATCTTGCTCATTACTTCGGAACTTTACAATGAAATTTTCCCTTCAGTACATTTGAGCAACCTTCATTGAATTCACGTTGGTAAAAGGGCATTACATCACAGCACCCATACGAGGGCGCATTGCCCGTTTGTCCTCATTTTCTCCTCCGACCTTACGGGTATTAAAACTCATATACATTATTCGTGTCGTGTATTCTGCACGACTCTACTAGCTGGTGGAAATTAATATCACCGTTTTGCTGCTTTAAGTAATGCAATCCCGTGCAATGTAAACTTACAATACATTTGAGCACTCCAAATGGCGTAGGAATATTCCATCATATATTGCTGTTAACTCTGAATAATATTCAGCAATTAAGTGCATTGATAGGAGAACCATGTCTGTACAACTTCATATTTATTCGAAAATTGAACAACCAAGAGATTTGACCAAGGAGAACTGCCAAACATAGGGGAACCGGTAAGAATCAGAGGACTTTTCGGCAAGAGTTGTGCTGAAAGGAAGCGACCGGGTCATTGTATTATTATATCATCACGTTAATTATTTTCTTTAAGAGTACTCAAGGGTGGGTTCCTTGCTTTGCGTTGCGGACGGAAAGACAACTTTACTGAAGAGTTGCAGAGCTCTCCCGGCCTGCTTCACCGGAGCTATGCTCACAATCGATAGTGTCTGAATAAATAATTGCGTTGCGTGAATGGTGGCCCGGGCCGCCTGTTTAGGAATGTATCCACGAACGACTCTGACCTTGGAGTTGTCTGCTATGCGTGACGGCGAGGATTAAAGCTGAAGTCTGAGTCTGAATCATTGAAATCACCTTTTCGTGCCATAGCTAACAGTGGTTTGGTAGTTGTACAGATTAGTAGCAATAATAGAACGTTACAATCCATGTAATTCTATTTGAGCACAAATTTAGTGTGGATTTTGTGGTCATGTTGCTCATTTTAGAGAAAATTCATACATGTTTAAATACACTTTTACTAAATGAAAAAGGAAAATGAGAGCAAGAGATGTTTTTCATTTCCATTCGTCTGATGCGGTGAATATTACCTTCAGAATCCATTTTAGTAATTGAAGGCCTTTGTTCAACATGTGCAGGTTAATACTTGTGAGCAACTACTAACTGATAGGTACAGGAACCAGAGATTCAAACAGAGCAAAGCAGTGACTAATGAACGTGAACTGCTTCACCCATGAAGATCATTTCTATACATATTTCTTCACGGCAACATCATTTTCGCTTCAATGAGGAAGAGAACTTATTATGAAGTAGGGAGAAATACTCAAATATGTACAAGATCATTAGAGGTAATGTCTGCATAATCAACGTTTCTTTATCCAACGAAGACAACAATTTTCTTGTAAGTTATTTCACCATTAATGTAAATAAGTGACTAACGGTACCTACAAAGCATATTTAGTTACTACGTTATTAATTAAAAACGCAATTTCGAAAATGATGTGCGAAAGGTGCCTAGAACGAGCGATCTAGGCATTTACAAAGGACTTCGGACTACAATACATACAATATAAATGTATGCATATATATATATATATATATATATATATATATATATATATATATATATATATATATATATATGCACACCGGCGATTTTCATAACAGTTGTCAAGTGAATCATTGTAACGTGCTACAGCATGCAGAAAACATGGAATGTGGAAAGAATAATCTGATTCACAACTGAATAAAAGAACGTTAATTTAAAATAATTTAATTTCGGAAGATCGGAATTAATCATTGACATCGTTGAAAACTTGACGTACCAGAAAAACGTCGAAAAAAGTTGAAGCATGCTGTGAAGTTGAAACGTTTCAACAAGGACTAAAATTATGTGAAAAATTGGAAACGAAATGTGCAATTTGTCTTAGGCTTGCGGAAATACCATTTTTTTTTTCTTTCTGCGATCAGAAAGTAAAATAAATTTAAGCGCAGTTTCATAACTTTTTTTAAAATAGGAGCAATATGAATTTGGAAAAAAATAATTACATTCTTCTGATGCGAAGTTTTAAAAATAAATCTACATAAAATTAATTAATTGCATTTCCATATACATTCAGTTCGCTTATATGTGGTACATGCAGCTAGAATCAATACAATATTAGCCTGAAAGGTCTTTCATGCTTATTGCTTACGTAATTCTACTGCGCTATCGCACATATGTCACTAATTCCTTCCTCAAGAGGCGAAGTGAACCCGTCAGTGGCATTACCTAACTGTGTCTCGCGAGCGAGCCCAGGACGCTCGAGCTGACGGCGCTCGAGAACGAAACGCTCGAGCGAGTACGAGCGAGCTAAGGGACCGCCTTGCAGCACTCGAGGAAATCCCAGTGTGTCCTGGAGCCGCAGCGCTGAGGCGCTGCGGGGCGGCGCGGAGCAGCTCTGACAGAGACTGCAGCCGTCGGACGCAGCTCCACCGGGATCAAAGGCCGTTGCGGCTATCTCGCCCAGGGCGGCTATCTCATCTCATGACGTATTAATTAGGGCGCTAGCGAAGCTATGTGCTCGCGCAAGGAGCGCGTTCAATTTAAATACGTGAGCACGGCTGAGACGCGAAGCGACTACGTCTTGAGATCCTCGCCCACAATGTCGTTCGAAACAGTCTGATATACTTTGGTGCTTTGCAAGTGCTCACGTAACGTCTCTGTTTTACTTTGGATACTAATTATAATCTGTGAACTACGAACTCGTATTATTTGCGACATATTTAAAAAATATGTAACATTATTATTAGACATAATAATGTTACATAAATTTTAGAAAAAGTAAAATGTTTTTTGCTGACTCATCGTTTTTATAAGTATTGACCTACCTAAGCTAAGGACAAACTTTTGAGGGGATTGGCATACATGTAATACTATAATACTTTTTTGTTCACTTTTGTGTATGAACATCATAATATTCAGATTCGTTTATTATTTTTACATTCAATTTTTCAAAATTTACATCGTTTTTAGAAAATTTTGTAAATCAATTAAATTGGTAAAAGCTTTGGAAAACATCAGTTCTAAGTTTAATAAACTTAACAATACTGATTAATATTCTAATGTAAAATATGTTTTTCATGTGAACTAAAAACTTCCCGAGAGCACTTGCATAACCGATGTATAATATGGAGATGTATATTGCTCAGAGAACCAAATATAACTAGTGCAAATATAACTAGTATGAGTGCAAATGCTTTCTCGTTTTATTTGCTACGATTACGTAATCTTATAATACTAGATGAATCCTCAAAAATGTTTCTAACCGGCAAAAATGGTTTTTCCAAGCTGAGATACGAACCCAGGCACGTAGACACAGCAAGCAGTGATTTTTTTTCTAGAAAGCATGGCTGCAATGAAAGTCAGACGCGTACCATATTATTAATCAAACTTTTCTCTGTGCGAAGAACAAAACTTTAATGTAACAATTTCGAGACGTGTTTGAGGAAATCTTTTTTACGTTTTTTTTAATTGCCATGATTTCACTTACAGTTACAGGATTAATTGTTGAAAAAATTATATTTTACATTATTTAAATATCCAATGTTCAAAAACAGATTTCATTAAATTTTTATCTTCAATGTAATTGTATGACGGCGTCAAAAGACGAATATTTTTCAATTTTCGAAAATTCATAGGTTTTGTTGGAAATCAAACGTATGCCTTTTTAAGTATTCTTTGCTCTATTAAAGGAAAATATTTAAAGAAAAAATTCAAGCCACTTTTGAGAAAATTTTGGAAATGCGGCGTTTTTCCTGAAGCATTACATATTTTTTCTCTGCGTTGTTTATACGAGAAAGTAAAAACAGTACACGGAAACGTAGTACACCAAAACATTAGACTACTGCCGAACACAAACTGAGAGAAACAGTAATTCCTTCATTTTGCATCTTGTTCCCTTATGGACAGCAACATCGATATCGAAACGAAGATAAAACGCGCCCTCGGGATACGTGAGGTAGATGTTGCAGAGATACCAGAGAAAACAAAACAAATACCTTGTCGAATACGTTGCCTTGAAATTGCTTCGAATCCAATCACGTTCATGGTGATAATCCTTAATAAAGAGAGAAACATAATTTCCGTTAAATCAACAATAAAAATGTTAGTGAATTTCAAAGTTATTATTAGAATTTTTTGATACTGCATGAGAATTTACCATAATTCTAGAAATTGAATGTTCGTTATAATACTTCGTGTAGAGGACAGCACCTAATTCCGCGATTCATTCAATTTCTTTTGCTCAATAACATAGAATTTGTGACTGACCTAAAACCGTTGATGTCCGTGACAGCTGTTGCATCTATCACACTGATGTGTACAACAAGCTGTCCCTCTTCCGTGCACGTTTATTACGTTTAACGTTTGAAGTATCTATTCTTTTTGTTTCATGTTCATAAACGTAAATTTAAAATTACTGAAACGTTGAGATGAAAAACATGTTCTTAGAGATGATTTTGTGAAAAATATTGCATAATAAAAACATAAAGCAGATGGAAGAAAGGCAAACCTCTAAGGAACATACTTGTATTACGGGTAATTCATTCAAGTAAAAAAGTACATTAATGGGTGTTGAAAATAATTTTGTGTGTAAGATAATATTTTAATACGATGAAAATGAAAGTGAGTATAATGACCTAATCTATCGTATCCTATGTTTTCAAAAATCTATTAACTTAAAATGTGGATACTATTACCCACGAAAACCAATAATTCAATAATGGATTTCTTATTTCTCCAGTTGAAATTATTATCATACATCGAGAATGGATCATAAACTCTGCGGAGTTAAAAAATTAAATAAGATAATGAAAAATATTTTCATAAAAAAGATTAACTTGTCTCTAGATGCTGCAAAATAGGATGCTAAATCTAGCATTCTGGGATGTCGTAAAGCTATGCTCTTCACAAAAAAGTAAAAGGCAAAAAAATTAAAAACTTAAAGATATTTTCAACTTCAAAATTAAAATAATAGCGTTATTCAAAAGAAGTACATCAAAGGAAAATAATCAAATCAACCAACGATCATATAATTCTTTGACGAAAATGGTGTTAGGTTTTCATCCAAGAAAAAATAACTCACTAATTTTCGAAATGAATGTGACATTTACTGTTTAGAATTGGTAGTTATTACGTTCTTTAATCTACCATACACGGTGATTAGAGAATTCTTTGAATTAATGAAATTAAAAATTAAACAAAATAATTAAAATTTTCACTCCACTCATTTACGTGAAAACATAGATGTACGGCCGTATTTAGAATCAGTACGAAACATAAAACTGTTCTTTTCTCTTTTTCTACCACAGTCCTTATCACGTAGCCCTCTCAATAATTGAAAATTCTGTATAACTGCCACACCTTTTAGCGAAAGGAGCGGGTAGAAATGATCCTTTCAGTGCTGGGAAAAGTGGAGTTTTTAGCATGAGAACAATTTGTATCCCAATAAGAAAAAAATGTCGCATCTCCAAGACTTTTTGGAACATTTAATGCTAAGTTACTTTTTCTAAACTGCAAGTAAGGTGCTCAGCGTTCAGAATTTCAAATAGGGGCATTGATCATTCACACATTTCGATATCTTATGGAATCCCGTTATCTGCTGGCAAAGAGTCCGTGATTTGAAAAGTGCCATTTCAATTTGTGGCTTCACGACGATTAAAGCGTTTTTTCCGCCGTTTAGTACGATGGCCAGGTAGCCCTGTTTCCAGTGTAGTAAATTAGACGCCATCTCCGCACAATGCGATCTCCGCAGATTCTCCGCCCTCCGGAAATATGTCTTGATGGAACCGAGCTATGGTTCATTTTGTAGTATGACGGAAATTGAGGAACTGGGATAATACAGTGTCATTTCTAAAATGAAAATATTATTTATTGTCTCTAAGCTGAAATGACAATCAAATAGAAATCAAAGGAGGTCGAGATCAAGTCATCACTTTCTTCCTAGTCAAATATTCCGAAGAAAATAAAGAATTTCGGTGAAATAAGTTATAATAAAAATCGTTAGAATAATAGTTTCACTCTAACATGTAACCGGCCAGATGAAGAATTCACTGGCACTTCAAACATTTAACTAATACATTGGGGATAGTCCAGAGATTCAAAAATTGATGTCACAAAATTTCGAGGTTTGAGTGGTAATTTAAGTTTTGAATTATGATTAAATTTTTAAATGAAAAATTTTAAAATTTGATAGTGTATACAATAGTGTGTATTGTGATACAATTATATTTAAAATTGTATTTATCAGCTTTTCAGTCGTAAGAATGTTTACATTTTAGCCTTAATACGAACTTACATATTGAACTCGCGTATCAAGGACCCTGGTTTCGAAAAAGTGAATAAATCGTGTTCCTATGCGTAGTGAATTACTACCTCTAATATGTTTTTAGTTAAAATCCACGATTTGGTGGTCCGTATATCATTGGTTACCGAAAAACTGGTTCACGGCAAAACGTCTGCCTCTCCAACTATTTGTCTGTGGTCTAGCTCAGATTCAGCTATAGGCAAAATTAAAATTCTTCGATCGATCTGGACGAACTCGAGGCCCTACGAGTTTGAAACGGATATATTTAGTTTTGAGAGTACTTTACATAAAGCCTCAACAACATTCTCTAATTTATTTCAAGAATAGATCAATTTTTATTACACTCTTCTTCGGATAGTGCAAATAAGGCTTCTGAAGAGTACAGGTCTATTTTTCATTGAACTCTCTTGATTTTAAAGAAATGCAACAGATTAAATATTTTTCGGCAAATTCCTAAAACTACAATATTGATTGTGTTTTTTTTTAAGAAATAACTGTTCTTCAAAGGCATCTCTAAATAAGATCAGGTACAATATTTCGAAAATATGAGTAAATTTCGTAAAATTTTGCCAAAAATAATGGAATTTTAGCCGTTCTTTTCTTAAAATCTGTTCCAATTTTTGTTTTTTGTTACTTTTTACCTCGAATAGAGCAAAGGACTCTTAGAAAGTTGCGTAGATTTCATTTTAGTTAAACTGTCTTAATTATCGAAAATTCCAAAAGTTAAAAATGTGAAAAAGAGTGTGCTTTTGTACCGTACCAAGTTTCTTCTCCATATTCCATTTGGAGAGTTCATAGAAACAATATAATTAAATATTACAAATTTTCTTGTTGTATAGTATTAGAGTGCCAAAATAACTATCACAGTCACGTTATCGAGACACGCAAACAGCTCAATCCTCACATTCACACGTACTTCATTTATCATGCCATCTGCCTCTGCACGCTAACATGTCATCATACTTCTTTTAAATAAATAAAGTGTTAATACTTATGATTTTATTAATTGGTCAAGCTGACTCGGTGAAATCAGAAATGAATATAATAAAGCGCTTAAACAATAATTCCTGAGAATAAAATATCAAAATGAAATAACTACAGTTCTATTTCGGAAACAATTTTTTTTTCATGTCTGCCTTTCTCCCTAATAATTCAAGAGTCTGCGCATTTGGAAATCGCTGCAATTCCCTTTCAATTCCGTGGTGCCACTCTGGTTTCTAGTGCCACCCAAAACTTTATACCGCATGCTAGTATTACAGATCAAAAATATGTGAACATAAAAGCGTTCGTTATTACCCATTAGAGTACAACATGGAAACACACTCACGAAGAACAAAGCCAGTTCCAACGCATCAACAGACCAAACACCGGACTACAAAATTCACTCCCAGGCTTATAGCGCCGTTAAGGAGAAACGACGTGCTCTCCGCGAAGATCTAAGACAGCAACAGGCAGCCAGCTTCAGAAGGGCGTTCGCCTTTGCCGCTCGCCTTGGCCGCTCTCCGAATTTCCCTGCGACTCTTAATCCGCACACAAGAGTCTATTCATAAGCGCAGGAAAGGTTATAATACTGGACGCGCCCATAGAGAGGATATTTTGTCTGCGCAAACAAGCGAGGTCCGTAAAAAAAGACGATCGGGTAATTGATCGAGGGGGAGGCTTTAAGCCACAAAGGAACTTGATCCCGCGCTGATCCACCGTGACGTCGATGCAGGGGGGGCTGGGGAGTCGACCGAGGGAGGGGAGGAAGAGCTGAAAAAGGGATTCAGGGCTGCTAGGAGAAGGGATAACTCGTTAATAGAAGGGTCAAGGACGAATATAGAACACACGAGAATGGAATGTATCGTGTAGGCACTGTCATGGATGTGAT
Organism: Teleogryllus occipitalis; assembly: GCA_011170035.1. Taxonomy (NCBI): domain Eukaryota; kingdom Metazoa; phylum Arthropoda; class Insecta; order Orthoptera; family Gryllidae; genus Teleogryllus; species Teleogryllus occipitalis. The sequence continues at coordinate 359,991 of BLKR01008963.1, forward strand.
ATATGTAAGAACACAGGTCATACGTCCTGTGAGTGGGAAAGAGTGGCCCTGAAAAATCAAATTTGAGATGAGGAATGAGACGTATTGTAAGTTTGTAATGCTGTGAGTGCTGATATCTTCCCGTAAAAGGGCAAGGCGAAGAAGAATCTGATCATGTTTGGTGGAATATAGAAGTAGATGGATGTGAATGACGGAAGTTTTTGGTTTACAGGCACATTACTCGTTAGAGAGGGGAGCTGAATGTTTGCGAAGAAATTAAGGAAATATCGCAAACACGGCGTGAAACTCGGACTCGCTTGAAAACACTCAATGATGTAAAAGAGTGCGATGCTGGATTAAATATGGATTTAATAGTTTCGGTAGGGACGACCTGTGTTTGGGCGGTTTGGAGTCCTCACTTGGTCTCTCTGACTCATTAGATTCTCTCACTTGGACCTCTGTAGGAGTGAAAAGTAAAAGATTCCACCAATCTGGCCATTAAGAAAAGATCTAATGCAAATCAATATGGATATAATTGTAACGTCATGAAGAGAAAACTGTAAGACAATGAGGGGTCTGAGAGACGAGAAACGACTTCATGTTAGAGCAGTCCTACAAGAGGTGGCCGAGAAATCGAACATCTGAATGGATGGCTTGTTTTGGAGTAGACCCAGTGAAAGTACGAGTTTACATGCTGAAGAATAATCTAAATTTGAAAAATGTTTGAGACCACATGAAAACGGTTGCTTGAAATGTAAGCCGGGAGGGGTTGCAAAAGTTTTCTAGCAAACAAAAGGTCGTGGATTTATTCTTTTGATGTCAACTTTACGGACTCAAAGGTGTTTTTTTCCTTTTCCACAGTGTTTGCAAGACATTATTGCTTATCAATACTCACGGTTTAATTAACAAGAATATAATTGACAATTTGTAGCGCTAAAAAAGTTGTTGGAACTCAAAACTGTGAAAAAACAAACGTTTTCTACAGATTTACTGATTTCATTTTAACCTTGTATTTACCTTCATTTGAGTCACGTATGAGAGTATTTACGGTAATCAGATAAGCTGCACAGTCATTACCATACTCTTTACGACCAGCAATGCAACTGCGGTGATGTCATTCGGGATTTGGAGAGTACTGGTAGTGAAGGCTACGGTGAACAGGCATCCAATGAAAACGAAGTTCAGTCTTTATAAATTGAACAGACATAAAGCAGCTTAACGAGCGGACACTAAAGGGAACGGATACGCATGGATAAAGCGCAATTTGAAAGGTGTTTGGAGTGGATGCACGCAGGATAGTGGGGTGCAATCAGAGAAGACAGCGTTAGGTCAATTACGAACAATTGGCAACTGTCTACAAACGTATACAACGAAATATTTCTGAACCTACAAGGAACTGTTAGAGACACATGAGGGCAAATTTTTGAGAGACAAAAACATTTGTGATCATTCAACAAATAAGAGCTCAATATAGTAAATATCGTAGTACATATCAGATCAAATGCAAGACTCAGATTATGCCAAAACTTCTGGAAACTACACGGAGGTTGGTATTGATGGCTCCTGATAAACGGTGGTCCTGGAACAATTCATTAACCCTTAGGTAACAGTTGAGATGTTGTAGCGTTCATCAATTAAGAACGGGTTATGGGATTGTTGAATGGAAGTAACTCGCTAACGAGAGTAATTGATTGGCTGGTGGTTCCCATGGCAACAGCAATCACGCAATTCTCGCCTCTGGGCTTTTCCTGGATGTTGCAATAGTCCATTCCCGCCAGTTTGGGCATATGCTGCAGCGAGAGTAAGCGCATTTTCCATACGTCACTAACGATACATGTTCCAACGCAACACTATTAATTCTGGCACTGAGAACAAAAACAGAAAATGGCGATTCAAACAAAATTTACTAACGTACAATGTCTGTTTAAAAAACACGTGATACTTGAGAGTAAATAAGTAGTTTTCGTGTTCTTTCTTCTAACGAGAAGACGTAACGTTTACGCAATTCGCATAATATCTACATTAGTTTCAAGCCAAATTCTCAATTCCAACGAACCTGTTTTCAGTCGCCTCCACGCCTTTTGTTCGCAGCGCATCGATTATTATATTTCCCGCCTGTGAATGGCGAGTGCGTTGTAGGGCACGGCGCGGTCCGCGGGTTTTCGGAAGCGGCTAACGGCATCCGAGGGCTCACACGGCCGCGGAGTTGCCGGCCGGCGACCGGGGCGGCAGCGCGGAGAGGGAGCGCGACACGGCCCACGGGCGGGCGGGCGAGCGAGCGAGACGGAGAGCCGCTGCGGCCGAGCAGCGCGGGGGCGGGAGCAGAGCGAGAGCGAGCGTCGAGCGCCGGGGGCTGCCTCCGCAATGCGGGCGTCGCGTCGGGCCGTTCGCCCCCACCGCCGCCCCCACCGCCTCCACCGCCGCCGGCGCCGCCGCCGTCGCCCCCGCGGCGCCGCGCGCCTCCGGCCGAACGCAGCGTTCTCTCGCCCACGCCCAGGCTCACGCCCACGGCCGTGCTCGCGCCCCGCCACGTGCCCCGGGCCACGCCGCGCCACGCCCCCGCCAAGCGCCCGCCCCGGCCGCGCCTGCGTCACGCGCCTGTACGCTGCCGCCCACGCCCCCGCGCCGCGCCACGCGCTGCGCACGCCCTCGGTGCGGCCGCGTGCGCGGATTTCGCGGCTGGCGCGAGCATCAGCCGAAGGCGGCAGCTCTCGGGGTTTGCCGGCTTGGCGGAAAAACTTGGAATAATGAAATTCATTATTGGTATGGCATTATAATTATGAAATATCTACGTTACTAATTTTTATTTATTTATTATTCAAAACAGTTAAAAACTGTGTTTGACGTACTATGGGCAGAAGCGAAGTTTCCTTTGTACGTAGAAATTGAAAAAAAAGAACTACGCTGCTCCCCACCGCGTGAGAGGTGTGTGTGGTGTCGTTAGATATCCAGCAACTCGACGGAAATCCAAATGAATCAGTTTCGATGTCTCAAAAATTCAAATAGTTGGTTGAGTTTTTTCGCCTACTCTCACGCTGCACATCCCGACGTAATTATAATACTGAATTCTCACAACACAGTAAACGTAATGCGATGTAATGGAACGTAATGCAAGGCTCCAAGGAATAATTATTTGCTATATTCGGGTTGCGTTATGAACCGGCAATTGTTTTTAGTATGTAAAGAACTGGTGTGATACTTATCCCTGTATACTGTACCCCTATATTGCAGAATTTGTGATGACTGTTTTAATATCTAATGGGTTACAGAGTGATACGAAAACATTTTATTTGTTGTTCTTGAGAAGTGTTTTGGAAAATCATTTTGTACGATTTTCTTCAGCAGCATTTTTGCTGCTTCAGAACACTGTACTATGTTCCAGTAAAAGATTGTTATTCTCTAAAAACTGAAATCGCCTTTAAAATAAAATAAAAATAATGGTGTAGTAGAAAAGCATGATTATAAATTTGTCTAGTACTAGTGTTTCTGTGAACCCTAAGTAAATAACTTCAAAGCATTTGTTTCTTTTGCTTAAATGCAGAAGTACATAATTTGTCACAAGCCATACTTTTAAATATTTCCACTCAATAATGGAATATAACTTGTACCGCAAACTCATGTCTTGCAGTGTCATATCTTGGAGAAATAATTTCCAGTAACAATCAGGGAACTAGCACTTCTTAGGCAATCGATACCAGGTGGATGACTTGCTTCCGCCCACCAGTTCCCAATCACAAGATGAAAACACCCTCACAAAATGTGAATTTACATCTCGACGACAGCAGTTCCGGCACACCATCAGTAAGAACCATTAGAGCAGGATCTGCCCCACACATTCGGATAAAAAGCTTTCTTTAAAAGAAATACACAATTTAAATTCACTTACTTCATAAATATTCAAAACAGTTAAAGTATTCAACGACATCAACTGGAATGGGAACGTGAACACGAATCCTCTACATTTGAGAGAATAAAAAACGTTATTACATGTGAGAAATATCCTCCATATGCAGCAATACTGACAAACGAAAACTTTTCAGGTGTAGCAGTTAAATTTATTTCAGTTTCTAATAATTACTATTTAGAAAAATTCTATGAAGTCTTTTGGAAATACTTTTTAGTCCACCTATCAGTAAGCGGGAGGTTCCAGCATTTCTCTACCAACGAAATCATTAAAAACAATCAATAAAAAATATTATTTTCCTAGTTGTTCCAGAATTGACCCTACGAAAGATTATAGAAGCAACAAAAATATGGATAACCCTAAACAACAACAGAGTAAATGTTCTTTGAAAGCCTCGAGCGAGTAGAGATAAGGTAATTTAACGAGTAAATTTTATTTGTATGGCTAAGGGTTTGTAAAGCAGTGAACAACTGAGCAGCTACTTTTGTGAACAATCTTATTAGTTGAAAGTAAAACAATATCTGCAATACATTATTAGCAATCCAATAACTGCAAGCCAAAAAAATCATCTGGGACGTTCAAAACGATACCGACGAGGCTTCATTACTTTGGAAATAAACGCGAAACCCGAGTAAGCGCAATAAACGCGCAGGGAGTTAACCAGCAAAATTTACGACGGTTGAGCCTTACCTTGCCTTGCTTCGCCTTGCACGACCTGGCCTTGCAGGGCTGACCTCCGCCGCAGCGCCCCAAGCCCCGGCGCCGGTGCCGGCGCCGGCGTCGCGACGCCAGCCTTATCTTTCCCTCTGCGCCACTCGGCGTCGCGACGCGCAGCCGGCTCCAGCCCCGGCGAAAACGACCAGCGCGAGATTTCCATTCTGTTGGCTCGCAGCGGGCGGCCATCGCTGATGGCGCGGCGAAAAAACGGCGACACGGAGGAGGACGACTATCAGCAACGGTATAAACAACGCTTACTCAACGTCGTCCAATGGAAATTGAATGGACAGACTGCGACTTTGCCCTCCGTGGATTTACATGGGTAGGGATTTCTTTCAAGCGAATCTCTCAGCAGGTCAATCTTCAGTTGAAATGAATTTTGTTGAGCAAATTCTGACACGGATCCTTGCTCTACCCCTGAACAGAAAAATTCACGTTTTCTTAAGATCTGATTTTTCTAGATGCGTAAGGAATGGGTTGAGGTATTTTGTCCGCAGCACCTTAAGTCAGATATTTTGTTTGTTTGGAGGTGCAACTTACTTTTTTCCTAACACTTCTTTTTATCAAATCTTGCCAACAATGTTCGTTTCTATCATCTTTCAAAATTTAAGGATGTTTAGTAAAAGAGTCAAGGTACGAGTTCCCGAGCCCAAGAAAATATGCATAGATTCTACCTCATTTTTAACGCAGTTTATACGGTTTTTCAAGATAATAAATAATAGTGAGTAAATAAATAATTTCTGTATAATTCCAACAAAAGATCGTACCAGTGTCTTCATTTGGCTATAAACGAAAGTTCTGTTGAGAAAATCACTGTTTCCAGAGTCCACTGCCTTATTAAATGATCTTGGCTGTCCAGGTGACGCCGCGTCGAAGGCTTTGTTGCCGACGTTTCGTCGAAACGTCGGCAACACAGCCTTCGCCGCAGCGTCACCTGGACAGCCAAGATCATTTACATGACTCTGGCCGCGGAAGCCTACGATTTCACATCCACTGTCTTATTGTATACAATGCTTCCACAATTGCCGTAATTGCTAGGCTTCACTGCTAGGCTTGATAATGTCTAGATAATACGTTGTCCACAATGCAGTGGTTATCAGAAGCACAGTTGCTACATATTTCAACCTTATAAGAACCAATAGTAAGGACCATTCATAGTTTGCATTCTCGCTGTTCATTTGCCTCTCATAACGAATTTTCAAACAATAGCTGGGTGTATCACGTGATATTAATAGACATGCAAAGAGGAAATATTGGGCTAGACAATGAATTCCCTTTCATATTGCTCGTTCAAAAGATATTTCTTTATGAAGTGTAAACATTTAATTTATAGCTGTCGCAGCAGAATATGAAATTGATGTAAATTTTGTAACACATTGATGATCATTTCTGAATTGTAATTTGTTACCACATTCGCTTCATTCAGCGTAAGAAAAGATTTTTAAAGAAGCTCTTCACTGCAAAGGAATAGATGAAAGAGAAATCAATACGAAAACTTATTCTTCCATTTTATTTCTTCTTCGGTCACCTTTGACGCGCCAATTTCTACTCTGTTTTCTCATTCTTATAACTTAGGTTATTCTCTTCAGTTTTATTTGAAATTATTGGGCATTCGTCTGTCACTTTTTTATCAACCCATCGCGCCACTAAATTTTCCCTTCTTTTGAAGCAATCAGGTTTGCTCCAGACTTCAACGTTTACCCTATCGACATGGCGGAAGATGCCATCGGAACCGCACATCGCGTGAAGCGATGAGACTACAAGGAGCTGCTACAGAGAGTTATGGAGGCCATGCAAAGGGGGGAAACAAAGTCTTTCATGCGTGAAGAGACATAACTTTCAAAGTTTCTGTTTATTTTAAATGACCTAAAATGGATATGCCTAAAATATTACACTTCTGATGTAATAATATAAGAAATTTCAATTTTTACGTATATTATTTTCAGTTATGTTGAAAAGGAATTTACTGGAGAGGTGGGTAACCTGATTTTTATATATTCTCATTGTTGAGAAATTGTTATTCAAAAAAAAATGTCGAAAGAAGTGCGTTGGGTTTATAATCACGGCGAAGAGGAGGCAGTCTCTAATGGGTTCAAAGTGAAAAGTGATGGTATTTGGTGCCTGTATTGATCATAACAGATCAAGGAAAAGGAATAAGAAGCTAGAATCGAAGACGCTTGTAAACGCAATAGACTATGAGTAATGTATCAGAGTAAATTTAATTACACTTTCAAAGACAAACTGTAGTGAACTACAAAAGGGAAGATTTTCTTCAAACACGGCCGGTCCACACCTTCCCAGCAACCACCCTGCCAAACACGAGCAATTATACGACCTAAACATACGACCTCGTTTCATTTTCCATATTATCCACTTATTTCAGTCTCAAAAACATTAAATTCACTATTTTTTAATATTATTGTAATTGTCTTAGACGGGAGTGAATTCAGATTGTTTTTGTGTACAAACATGTAGAGTTTGTGAGTTTCTTGGTAATTTATTAGCCTAACCAATATTATTTCTGCAACCACAATGATAAAATTTGTTATGAAAAAACATTTTAAATGTAAGTACAAACTGTGAATAGGTTTTTACACTGCGTTATATTGTGTTTAAAAATCTTCAATTAAATTTCAAAAAAATATTTAAAAGTAAGTTTTGATTGTTTTTCCCAAATCTCATGCAACTGTTTCCAGCTTGCAAAAGTATTTGCCCGGATTGTATATTGAACCTTTGTTAATAGGTTTTGATAGTAAAGTTCTTATACATTACCCTCGCACGATACAGTCCCGACACATAAAACGAGCTGAACGTTTATAATTTTATAAATTTCAGAGTACTTATTAAAAATTGGACCTTTGCCTCTTAATATATTTTTATGATCAGATTTCATTAAGATTAAATAATTAATCTTCAATTATGTAGTTGTAGCAGGGCATTGAACTATTTTTAACTTTTGTAATTTTCAAAACATCAGATGTTTAACTGAAAATAGCACGTTCACCATTTTTATCAGATATTACGTCTATTCGAAAAAAATGAAAAGAGAAAATTTTTTGGAGAAATTTTTGAGAAAATTTTGAATATGTTTCAATAGATCTCTCCTTCTAAAGTAGCTCCCAAAATTAAATTAACTGTTTCAATTTGGAAGAAGTGCGACACCACCCAGATAAAAATTGGAAATCCAGTTGGTGAAAAATCATTGTATGGATTATGTGTTCGTGTTGTTCACAGACCTTTTCAAAAACACAATTTTCTGTCAAGAGACTCCGTAGTGTGTATTTCCATCAAAAAATTGGCATTCATTACAATACTTTCTCTTTCCTGCGTATACACACGAGAAAGGAAAATTATTGCAATTTTTGAAAAAATATTGGTTCTATGGGCTTCATGTCAAGTACGCCAAAAATCAAGATCCGTTTCAAATCAGTATGTCCTTAATTTCATCCAGATCGATTGGGAAAATCCAGTGTACAGCTTAGATGAGTTTTATTTTTGCCGCATTACATAACTTTTTCTGGACTAAATACATACACCGCTTATGCTGTATGCTGTATATAGTAATAGCATTGCTTATATTCAAGAAAGTAAAAACAGGCGTGGTTGATTTTTATCTTTGGAAACATGTCGCACGAATTTCCATAGCAAATACATGAACATTTTACCCAGTTCTTACACTAATTGAAATCTTCAATGTACAGTTGCTCACACAAAAACGTTCCAGACTCCTGCACATTGTGGCAGCGCTGTACGGGGTACTGACCATGTGTTTTTTTTTTCATTGTGAACTAGAACAATACAACATTCTCAACTAACTGCCAACGACTGGGCAGTCGATAGGCTAGACTTCCTCCAATGACCCGTTCCATACCATGATCGTTCCCTACAAGAGGCGTGGTCAAACTAAAGTATGAGAATATTGGAGGTGAAGGCTCTGGCGGTACCAGTCGGTCGCGTTGCGGTGCGTCATTCGATCGCGTGAGTAGCGAGCGACGTGGTGGTGGCGTGTAACTCACTCTGGGCAGAGGACAAGAGTGAAAAGAAGTTATAATGTTCTGCCGGTCCAAATTAGGTGCAATTAAAAAAGTTAAAAACGGAAAATCTATGGAATATCATCCCCTACTTTTAACGAGAAATTACTCAAGTAGTGGATCATCAAGAATAAATGTTGCAGGCCATTGATTCTTAACAGCTAAAGACAAAATTTTCTTTAGATCTCAATTCTCGCACGAACGCTTTTTGTTATTACTGCCCTACTTTCGACGCAGCCCTCCCGGATCAGAGCTTTTTGCGCCGCGCGTCGTTGGCAGCCTTACGAGATGCGGCCCGCGAGCGTGGGCGGGAGGCTGCTGCGGGCACGGCGTGGGCGAAGAAAACGGAGGGGGTGGGGCGGGGGGCAGGGACACGGCCGGGGCCGAACGGGGGCAGAGCGAGGGTGGCGTGGAGTTCGCCGAGGCGCGTCGACGTGCTCCCGCGCAGAGATGAGGCCGCTCGGCGCCGAAGACGTGAGCGCAATGCGGCAACGCGCCGCCGCCGGCCGCCCGTTCTAATCGGGACCGTACCGGCCCGCCCCCGCCCTTGCCCTGGCCCTCGCTCCGTCCTTGCCTCCACCCACGTCTCCCTCCTCCACCCCGCCCCCGCCACCATCCCCGCCTCCCGCCTCCACCAACACCCCCGTCTCCAACTTGCCCCCGCCTCCACCCACGCCTCCAACCCCGCCTCAACCGCCGCCTCCGCCTCGCCTTCGACTCAACCCCTACCCCCGCCTCCCCGCCCCTCCTATCCCTCACCCGCACCGCCTACCTCCCACGCTACCGCTTTGGTTCCACCCCCACACATTCTCTGCTCCTGCCTTTGCCTCCGCCCCCGTCTCAACCCTCACTCCCACATTTGTCGTCACCCAAGCACCTCCCCTGCGCCGTTCCTCTCCGCCCGTGCCTCTCATCCCTTCCGGCCTTCCCTGCCCATGCTCTTTCGTGTTCTTTTCCAGCCCTTTTCACGCTCCTCCCATGCTTATTCCTGCACCTCCCCCCTCATGGCCCTCTCAATTCTCACCCACGTGACTTTTCCTCAACAAACTTATCCAGCTATCCAGCTTCCAGCCCCTCCCAAGCTTCTCCTATGTCCTCCTTGCGCCCCTCCAACGTTCTCCTTGACGTCCCACCCACGCCCCTCAGCACGTTTATCCACCGCCACAGCCCTCCCTATGACCGCAACACGCACACCCACGATCTGCCCACAGCCACGACACGCGCGCGACTGCAATCTACTTACGTGCACAACATACTCTCGATTGCGAACAAACCTCCCGGCCAGAATTCTGTCCACACCCACAGCCAAACCCTATGAATTATGTGTATTTAAGATCCGTTCAAGCGTATGATTAACTCACGTTCACCGTTTTTTTCTAACCACAGATACTTCCGCACCCACGCCCTTGGCTTGTTACACACTTACACCATCTCACATCACAATCTCCGTCCGTTCACTCGCCCACATTCCTTCACTTCCTCTTTTATACATTGTCGATTTACAGGAGTGCGTTTTGGGGCCATTAATGTCATTTGTTCAATGTTCGTAAGTGCATGACAAATAGTATTCAAGAGGCTCTAGGTCGCATGTTTGAAGATGCTTTAAGTATTTCACAGGTTGAATTTATTGTATCATAATCGCATCTTTTGTGTGTTATGTGTCAAGCAGAAGTCGTCTGCTTCATCTGGAAAGAACTTAAGAAACTGAGTGAAAGAGGCGGAGAACACGGTAGTCGTGTCAAGTTATGTCGAGAGTCCAATGCCGATTGGTTGTCAGCTCAAATTACTTTTCGTCTACATGGTTCGTAGACGTGGAAAGGAGATACACTGTAAGCTGAACTAATAACACTATTCTATGATGTCACAATTTCAATTTGTATTCGATATATTCACTCTTCTCAGAAATATTTTTCTATCGATCGTCTCTTCGATATTTAACCTACCGATGTGCTTTTCACGCACTCTTCATACCGATCACGCGTTGCAATATTGTCACAATTTGAAAAATGAAGTTTTGAAAAGAAACGTTGACGTATTCAAGGTTTTTACTTACTTTGAAACGAAGGGATCACGCGCTAACTAATTGATGAATTGAGAAATAAGCATTACAAAAAGAATTAGGAATTCCGATGAGAACAATAATTATTGAAAGATATAAAATAAAGACCATAACTCAAAATTCGTATTTTTTGTGCCATTATGTAGGCAATGAATAATGTTTGTCAACACTATGTTCTCACAGTGCACTACAGTTTTGGCAAATCTGGTTTCTACGGATGTAACACGCGTGTACCGTCAATCACGCATCAAGTGTTCATCCTAAGATAATTATATTTATTTTACGGCATTATGGCATTATTTCTTCGCCATTGTCTTAAATCACACAATTGCCTTGAAACATACAATTGAAATGATACAAGGTGTTGTCATTGCCAACAATACTGACAGTATTGTTGGCAATGACAACGTCTTGTATCATTTCAATTATGTAGAAGCCAACGAGATTTCACCGCTAAACCAATTAAATCACACATTATATCATTTAGCATTATACGTATGAACGATAAAAAACAAAATATTCGTGCGAAAACGGAAATACTCCCAAGTTCTCAAATCTATTGAGAGTACTAGAGCTAACTGGCGTTTCAAAAGCCCAACGACATCTAATTATAACGAAGTATGTTGACGATTCACATTTCATCTGTATTCAAAATTCACTTGTATATGGGTTAGGGTAGAGGTCCCAGAATTTCCGAAAACGAGCACAAAACACTCTTCTTCCCATAGAACGTCTCACACCTTTTTTAATTTTTTGACTTTAATAAATAAATAATAATAAATAAAGATGCTTTTCAGCAAATGGTCAGGTCCTCCAGAGATTAAAATATACCTCTAATTTGCAGTGAATTAGTGGTTGAGTAAACATTCCCTTACTTTTCAGGGCACGACTTTTCCAGCTTGAACAGTCGTGCCCAAAATTGAAGGAAACTTTGACTCAAATACATAGTCCCTGCGAATGCAGATATAAAACGTGTCATTACTTTGTTTGTCGAACTCTTTCAACTTCGCCCCATTATAACCTTCATTTATCGCAGACCCCCGTATTTGTTCTTTCGTCATGCATGTCACGCATCCTTGTTCTCTCTGCCACACGGTACAACCGTGCTTCTACGGCTCTCGTGACACGGAGCATCCTCGAGGTGCCTGTGCACAGCAACAGGCCTCCCCCTACGCCGTGACGCTCTCGCCGCCGCCCCCCCAATGCCCTCGCAGGCTGGGCCTCTCTCGTAGATCATGCCGCCCCCACAGCGCTCACGCCAGGCCGCCTCCGCAGGCTCCACCATTCTCCATCACAGCCACCCACACAATCCCTTTAGCCCACGCCTCCAAGCAGCCCGCACAGTTTTCTGAGTTGCCCATGCCCCTTTTGCTGGTGACGCACCAGCAGCTCACACCAATTCAAATTTTAACAATATCCGCAGATGACACCGTCCTCGCTGTCGCTACATACACTTTGATCGCGCCAATCCACATTTTAATAACTTCCGCAGGTGACACGTTCCTCACCATCGTTCCCTTCTCTAAGCTCGCGCCAATCCCAATTTTAACGACTTCCGCAGATGACACCGTCCTCGCCATCACTGCGTTCTCTTTGCTCGCACCAATCCAAATTTTAACGACTTCCGCAGACGACACCGTCCTCGCCATACTGCGTTCTCTTTGCTCACACCAATCCAAATTTTAACGACTTCCGCAGAGGACACCGTCCTCGCCATCACTGCGTTCTCTTTGCTCGCACCGATCCAAATTTTAACGACTTCCGCAGATGACACCGTCCTCGCCGTCGCTACATACACTTTGATCGCGCCAATCCATATTTTAATACCTTCCGCAGGTGACACGTTCCTGGCCATCGTTCCCTTCTCTAAGCTCGCGCCAATCCCAATTTTAACGACTTCCGCAGATGACACCGTCCTCGTCAACTCCGCCTTCTCTTTACCCACACAAATCCAAATTTTAATAACTTCCGCAGGTGACACTTTCCTCACCATCGTTCCCTTCTATAGCTCGCGCGAATCCCAATTTTAACGACTTTGCAGGTGACACTGTCCTCACCATCGTTGCCGTGCGTAAGCTATCGCTGATCCAAATTTTAACGACATCCGCAGATGACACCATCACCGATATCGTTGTCTTCTCTAATCTCTCGCCGATCCAAATTTTAACAAAGATTACATCATTCTCACCATTACTATTCCCTCGCAGCCCAAACCATCATCTCTCTCAGCTTGCTCCATTCCGCATTCCACGTCTTTCCACCCCCGCAGGCCTAGTACATGCTCCCGCACCGAAATAAAGGTATCCCACACCTCACTACAACACACAGCCTACTCCTACCCGCAGCTAACGATCTCCTAGTAGCCCACGCAATCCTTTTCCCCTCCTGCCCCGCCCCCACACCCCTGCTGAAGCCCACTTCAATTCCCTTGCTGATGATTGTATATCCTCAGTGCACATGTCAACTGAAAAATTTGAAAATAGTAAATTTTTGTGGTAAGTGAAGAAATGTGCTAAGAAAATCAATTTTTATTAGTAAATATTTCTTGAAGAGATTTCACAATATAGCCAGAATTTGTAGAGTAAACCACTTTGCCCTTGGTTGAGAAATAAATGGCTCTACTCAGGTTAAGATTGTTATCCTGCAAAATGCAACTTTTTATGATCCACCAACGATATACCATCTCTGCAGTCTTCGTCACCCGTGTAGGCTCAGTACACCTCTACAGATGGTCAACCGCGCCATTCACCTGCCCACGTCGGTAATATCTTCATTACTGTTCCCCAGCATGGGATCCCAGAGATTTTTAGAAACACTGTTTCGCACATCACCCTCACAATTCCCACGCGTCGCCTCATCTTCTTACTGGGTGAGTTAGTTCAAAGCCATCAGCCAGTTCAAAGCCAGTTGCTGGCTCTGCAGCGACTTTGACCGGGAGGCCCTAGGATTCGAGTCTTGGCACTGGTGGATTTTCAGTACTAGCTGTATGAGCAGCTGAATCGAGGAGATTTCTAGCGACCGATTGCTTCGATCGGTTTTTTTCGCGGTTTATACGTTTAATTCTAGGCGAATGCCGGAGCAGTTCCCTACCAAACGGGCCACATACCGCTCGTGATCTTTCCTTCCTCTTCCTGGTTCTATTCTTTTCCCTTACACACACAACTCGGGAGCTTAGAGCTTGGGCCGCCTGGGGGAGATACCTGGAGAGGGAAGTGAGATGGAGGAAATGGAAGCCAACGTGATGGGCGCCAAATCTCATCGTCCAACGGGGGAGAAACACCTCCACCTCCAAGGGTAAAACATTCACTACGCTACCGGAACTAATGACCTTAGCGGTTGACCTGTACGGAAACATCAATCTGTCAATAAATCGTCTTCTTCCTCCACGTCTTGCCGCTCTCAACCCCCACCCCCCGCCACCTCATCGGTGACCTCGGCCACCGCGCTCCCAATACACACAGCGGTTTCAACCTCTTAAGTCGCGTCGGTTCCATTACCCCTTTACCTCCATCCACCTCTCCGAGCTGCCACTTCAGCGCCCCGTTGTCTCCGTTGTCTCCAACACCTTCACGCTCTCAGCGCGCCTCTTAGCAACTCTACCCGTCTTCTCCTGTGCAGCCTCCTCCGCCTGTCGTAAGGCTACCGCTCCAACGTTCTCACGGTCCTCGACGCCCCAGATAAGTTTCCCGTTCTCCCCTGAAATTCGAGCGAAGAGGCGAGCGACCGACCTCGGCGACCGCAACTCTAGGCTCCAGCCTGATTGGCGGAGTTGGTGTCCCTATAACACTTTTACCTTCTCCCCCGCCTCTACCGCTTCCCTCGCCCAGCTACACCGCAGCCTACCCTTGGCCCCCCCTGCGGAGAGACTTTCGACGACGACCCTTGCAAACAGCGAGGACGTGGGTCGCCACAGCGAGCCGCACGCCTCAATTGGGTTTCCTCGGCGGCCAGCCTCTCGCGTTCCCCTTGAATACTGCGCCGGTACCGTAATTGAAGTAGTGGAAAGCAGGACTGTGAATGTAGTCAGTAACCACGTAGTCTTGGTCACTACGATGCCAAGGGTGCCTGCCTCGCCAGCGAGTGGATCATAACCCTATCCTTCTGACGCCCCAGCATTTAAATCATAGTTACAGTTCAAACCACAGTTACGATTCTATAATAAGCTTCTCTGGTCTTGACTACGTTCATTGAAATGAACCCTTGTACCAATGGTTCATTTTAGTCTCCATAGTATCTTAATATAAATAGTCTGTTGAATGAATATGAGGCGAGTACGAATGAGTACAGTTATTAGAGCGTTTGTGTGTAACAAGATAGTATCGTTGGGCTGCCTTCTCACACACCAGCTACGAATTTTTGAGCATTAACATGTTAACTTACATATCTAACTATAGTGAAATCGGTATACGCCGCCACAAGACCTCCTGCGTTTGTTTACCTTTAATAATTAGGTAAACGTTCACAGCGAGATCCCCATGACGTTTACAAGAAGACGAGAGGTCGAAATACATGTCTGTCAAGTACAAATGTAGCACTTTCCAAAGATATATTTCGACCTCTCGTGCCTATGGACTATAAAATATAATTAAAATGCATTAATTTTGGCAGACTTTTGCGTACATATACATGAATTCCCCATACTGAAATATTTTAACCTAACTGTGAATTGCATAAGCGATGTTGTTGTGGAAGTGGTACACTTACGCCTATTAATGTTATCACAGTAAATTCGTGATGAAAAATAATAAGTAAAACTCGATTGTCTGCAATAGCACAATGAACATGTTTTTACTACGGGACGCATCTTGTTTCTATATGTAGTATACTACTTTCTTTAACACGTTGTGAAGCCGGAATCTACATTCAATAGGTCATTAATACCGAAACATCGATTGACAACAATCGTCTGTCTCCCTCAGTACGCGTGTCCGTCGGTGGTCAACACTAGACCCTAAACCGTTCAGACTATTTTCTCAAAATTTAATATTCCCCTTCTTATCTGAACGAACCCACGCCTCTGCGAGCTCGAAACAAATATTTTAATATTTGAGCGTAATTGACATAATCCCTTAAACATATTTTCAAAATTTTCTAAAAAATGGTTCAAAATTTTCCCATTAACCCTTTTTGTACAAATACCACATAGCATGCTTATAGAAATATTTTGTATAACCCAGGGTAGGTCCGATTTTGATTGAAAGCTTATTTTCTGAAATATAAAGGAAATGTTTATCCCAATACTTTGACTAGCTTCAGGGATCAGCGGTTTAAAAGGCCATCTGCCAAACTTCAATGCCTTACCCTACCAAATATTTTTGTGTGTTGGAGATAGTTTTTTGTTGTTGTTATTCAACGAGGAGTTAAAAATAATACGATAAAGTACTATATGTTGTAGAACCATTAGGATTACCATTTTCAATTTAGTGGCATTAACCTTCCAGCGATCGCGCGGGCGGGAAATGCCACCTTTGAAAATAAAATGGGGCTGCGCCTTGGTGAACTCAGCATGGCCGGAAGACAGGTATCCTCTAGCCATCTATTGAGTCACAAAATAGCAATAACATCTTCTCCAAGACCTCTCACATTTGCGCCAAATTGGCGCTAAGTGGCCAACGTCATCAGTCTTCGCTCTACGTGGCAGAATCTCCGCCCCCCGAACGCGCCTGTTCCATTTTTTTCAAGAGTGTAATGAATATGTCATTTTATTTTTCATATATTTTTGTAATACAAATATCATAATAATCCTTTTATGCTAATTAATGTGCAAGTTAAATTAATTGGTTATTGATTTCGTATAATTTTTAGATGCTTTCTATGGATTTTAGTAATCCAGATTCCTAATACTTACAATTCTCGTTTTATTATAACATATTAAGCTATCTACACATACTTCAACAATTCCAACTCTCTCCACAATTCTCAAAGAATTCCTGCCGTGATGTCATTACCGATAACTATTTCAGTAGCTACCCTGTTACAGAGTACTTATTATCTAATGGTTTGACATTCTTGAGAACTCTATAAAAGAATAAAACAGAGATTCCTCCCGAACTCATCCTTAAAAATCGTCGACTGGTTCCTGAAAGTTACAAGTTCAGAGCTCAGGATGACAAAATTTTAATTTCCGTGGCCACAAAAAAGAATAAATTCGTTCTTGTTTTATTCACTGTGGACGATTCCCACCACATTGAATAAATTGTAAAACTTTGGCAATTTATACACTACAAAGCTACAAACGGTGGAGTCGATGTAGTGGACTTGATGTGCACAAGATGCAATACCTCCAGATCGACACGAAGGTGGTCGATGGTTTTTTTTCGCCTTCTTGAAATAGCTGGAATCAATTCGTACAAAATTTTCAAATCAAATCATTCTAAAATTGACAGAAAAATATTTACCTACAATCTGACGCTAGAACTTATGGAAGAAAATTTGAAGTACAGAGCAACACTTTCAAGTATAAGGAGGAGGGTATAGGGATCAACCCCAATATGCAGGAACTTATATCTCTAGAGTAGATTTTTGTAATGTCTGTGATTCAAATAATAATAATAATAATAATAATAATAATAATAATAATAATAATAATAATAATAATAATAATAATAATAATAATGTACAAAACACAAACCAAATTGTCTGTGATATTAAACAGATACCACCTGAAGAAACATATCGCTATTTGGGAAACCCTCAGAACCATCGACTGGACCATAATCGTATCAAGGAGGAGTTTCGAATAAAATATCTAAAGCGGCTAACAAAGTTGTTAAACACTTATTTATCAGGGGGTAATCTGATTTCAGCTATCAACACCTGGGCTGTGCCTGTCCTAACCTACTCCTTTGGTATTGTTAAGTGGACTGAATCTGACCTGGAGGAGCTGGACAGATCAACGAGAAGACTGTTATATAAATTCCGCTGTCTTCATCCAAACTCCTCAGTAAAAAGATTATATCTACCTCGAACGATGGGAGGCAGAGGGTTGGTTAATATAAAAACACTTTGCCTGAGACAAGAGGAAAAAATGCGACAGGTCCTTTTAAACTCCACCGACATATTAATGAAATTAACTGTTAATGAGGACCGCGGATTCACTCCGTTGAACCTCCATGAACGAAATTATGATTTAAACATCTCTACCCACCAGTCGAACTTTAATTAATGGAAACAACAAGAAATACATGGAAGATACCCAAAACTCTTGTTCCGAGATGATGTAGACAGACGTTCC
Organism: Teleogryllus occipitalis; assembly: GCA_011170035.1. Taxonomy (NCBI): domain Eukaryota; kingdom Metazoa; phylum Arthropoda; class Insecta; order Orthoptera; family Gryllidae; genus Teleogryllus; species Teleogryllus occipitalis. The sequence continues at coordinate 377,915 of BLKR01008963.1, forward strand.
TCGGTGGAGTGGCTTTTGGAGAAGCAAATATATCCTGAGACCGAGGGTTTTATAATGTCAATTCAAGACAGAGTTATCAAGACCAGAAACTATCGAAAGCATTGTTTAAAAGAAGATGTGGTGGATAAATGTAGGAAGTGTGGAGCTGTAGGAGAAACTATAGAACACATCACAGCTGCATGCTCTTCCCTCTCAGACAGTGCTTACTTAGGAAGGCATAATCAAGTTGCAAAAATCGTGCACAGGGCAATTGCAATAGAGCATAAATTATTGGATGAATCGACACCGCCATTCTATAAGTACACCCCTCCTCCAGTGCTGGAAACAAGTTCCATCCTTTTGTACTGGGACAGACCGGTTTTAACTGATCGTACTGTCGATTACAATAGGCCAGATATTCTCCTTATAGATAAAAAGAAGAAAGAAGGAGTAATAATAGACATCGCAGTACCATTATCCCACAACATCAAACAGAAAGAAACGGAAAAAATTTCGAAATATGAAAACTTATCTTATGAACTAAAACATGTTTGGAAATTAAATGCTACCAAAATATACCCACTCGTGATATCGGCGGAAGGCCTGGTCAGTAAAAACTTCCTTAAAAACTTAACAGAACTTAAACTACCCAAAAACGTTCTGAACATGGGACAGCGCGCAGTTTTGTTGCAAACAGCCCATATCGTAAGAAAATTTTTATCTTAAGTCCAGATATAACATGAAGTTCTTCTTCTGTGACCGAACCTGTCCCCAAAACAACTCTGGGGAAGGTGAGCATTTTTACCAGTAAAAATAGCTGAGAAAACGTATAATAATAATAATAATAATAATAATAATAATAATAATAATAATAATAATAATAATAATAATAATAATAATAATAAAACGCATACCATCTACAATAAATGTCAGAGAAACATTTGTAAGAACCATTCACAGAGGTAAATTATTTGCTCGTTTTGTTCTGAGGCCATTGATGATGCAGAAGATATGTAATGTTTTTATGCTAAAATGGTATTGATACAATGGACCTATAATCATTTTGATTATTGATGTTTTTCAAACGAGATTTTAATTTACACCCGTTACTTTCGAATTATTGGTAGTTTATTTTTATAGTAGATTGTATTTTCGTATTATTTGTTTACTAAAAATTTCCTATTTCATTAGATTTTAATTGAGATTTTTATTGTCATTATTATATTGCATGTGGTTGTCATCAATGTTCTTTGAAGCCAAAGCAGAAGACTGATTTTTCTTATGATCTCCTTCAGAAATTTCTTTTCTGGAGAATACTTAATGTTGTTTCAATACATTTTTAATCTATCACAATGCTCAGTTGATGTTTTTTAATAAATTACCCATGACTGGCGATCAACAGAAGCTGTAATATTGAGAAAAAAGAAGAATGTTCGTCGGCGGCAAAAGTACCGCCTCGTGATCGCGCATGTGACACGAAATCGCGAGAGCGCCCGAAGGTTAACGCATCCTCCCGCCAGAAGTGCTATCCATATTGTTTACGCTCTCCGCGTCCTTGCATCTCTTGTTTGCCCCACTCGTTTGTCCATTACTACAACAAACAACCCGACCGTGTTTCTAGGGCTGTAAACTCGCAGGCATTGCGTCTTCGTGCAATGTAGCTCTTCCATTGTATTTCTCCACCACCATGACACAGAATTCTGGTTCTTCATAGCAGGAGAGTGGCTCTCAAAATCGACTGTACACTATGTAAGAAGACACAAACCGGCATAGAAAAAATACTTATTGCAGAATTTTGAGGCATAAAACAAATATAGGTATTAATGCAAACATTCTTCACTCATACATTACAAAAATATCTTGAAATAAGTGAATAGAAAATGAATAATAAATAAAACTTCTCCTAATATATATGCAATGAAACATGAAACAAACAAAAATGAACGTACACTGGAAATTTGTCCCTGAGAAAAACGAAAAATAATAAGTCAATATTTTGTACCTTTAGCACGAATAACAGCTTCCGATCTGGCTGGCATTGATTTCATTAGCTTCCTTGTAAATTCAGGGGCAAGTTTCTTCCGTTCTTCTACGAGAACCCTCTTGAACTCTTTTGCTTTTGAAACATTATGCTTCTGATCACGTTTTTCCAATTCATGTCATGAGTTTTCAATAGGTTTGAGGTCGGATGATTGTGGCGGCGTTTCAAGACGCTTTGGTACATTGTATAGCCACCACAACTTCACAATATGCGGTGTGTGGATGGGCGCGTTGTCCTGCTGAAAGAAATATGTCGGCCCCAGTCCAAGATTCGTTGCACTTTGTTTGATATTCCTTTTTAATATTGATAAATATCCAATTTTGTCAACTGTAGAATTAATAAAATGGAGATTCCCGCCACCTGGCGCAGACATACAGCCCCATACCATTACGGAGCTCCGTCCATGCTTCACAGTTACAGGCAAATTTTCATCTTCTAAGGCTGCGTTATCGTTCCTCTACACATACTGTTGTCCGTCTGATCATAAATATCTTTAATTTACTTTTATCGCTGAAAATCACAGTTTTCCATAACTACGAAGAATGGTTCCTGTAATATTTCGCCAACTGCAGTCTACTGCGCCGATTGACCTTACTAATCCAAGGCTTCTTCTTGGCTACTCTCTCGCTGTTGCCTGCGTCTCGTAATGCTCGTCGAACGGTTTCTCTGGGCCCAGTTCTCCCTGTCGTTGAAACCATTCACGGAGTCATTTTAACAACACTGTGGCGAGGATCCCTACAGACGTGATTGACAATATTTCTTTTATCACTTTCCTTGAGTATCGGTTTTCGGCCTCTACCGCTTTTATTAATAAATTTCTCATCGTACTTGAATTTGTCTAATATACCTTGAATAGTTGAATGAGGTTATCCCACTATCTTTGCAATACCTCGTAGTGATCTTCCCCTCATGTCTAAATTCATAATACGATTTCGTTCTTTCACCGACGTGTCCTTTCTCGGGGTCATTTTCAATTCGATGTTGCTCTTCGCAAATCTGACCATCGAATAATCTATTTGTCACTACTTTGTGCCAAGGAAAACATTTCAAAGGGTACGTTTCAAAACGCGTTTCTGATGGTGTACGTTCATTTCTGGGCAATGATTATTTGTAGGTAACACACAAAATATTTAATTTTTCATCTAATAAAGCGTTTTTCTCCTTTCAAATTGCACTAGTTCTTCCAAAAAACTTCAAATATATGAAAATTACATATTTTATCTCTAGAAATACTCATATGAGAAGAAATCATGGTACTATTAAAGTTGTACAGTAAAGATGTACGTTCAATTGTCAGAGCCACTGAATAATCAATTTGTATTTGGAAAAATCGTTTAATTTAGCATACTTAAATGCATTAAATGTCTCAACAGTCAGTTGTCAAGAGAACCGCCAGGTAGCATCTTCGCGCACGCGCCTTCCATGCATAGGCTTATGCAAAGCTAGAAAATATTCATTTCTGTCATCTGGTCTCCAATATACCATAAACGGAAGAATCTCCATCGGCAAGTTTAGGCTGTTTAAATTGTATGACTTCTTTCTGCAGGACATAAGTTTCGAAATAAACAGTTAATAGTGTTAAATTTCCCAGTATTATTTCATCTAAAAGTAATATTGTTAATTATTCACCTTTGCTTTATCAACGTGCATTTTAAAGACACAATACAATTCGAAGTAAAGAAAAATAATTACAATTTCCCATGCAACAATTTCTTGCGATATAAATGCACACGTTTTTCTTGGAGAAGTACAATTCATAAATGTCTCCAAAATACTTTCCTTTTTTCTAATGTACTTGAAGTGTACTCACAGCGTAAGTATCCTTGTGTACATAATGGTATTCCACATTAGTACATCGCAGAGTTGTTACAGTTACGAGATAATTCTCCTTAATTAATTATAACACGAATTCTATTAAAAAAACCGCTGATTAAAACATGAAATCGTACATAAGGCATAGTATATGTGCCACATATATGATGTCAACTACAAACGTCCGCGTATTCGTCAACTACAAAATTCCAATATTCTTAACAATTTCATTCCCGTTCAAAAGACCAACATCCATTAATGTAAATTGCTCTTCCAGACTAAAGAAAAGGTAGTATCTCAAATGCTTATTCTCCCCGGGGAAAATCAAATTCCGTTCTCCTGGCCGTTCCAGGTCTAGCGGATTGCGAATAAGGGACGGCTCGAGACCACATTGCTCTTTGGTATTCTCCTGCGACTTCAGCCTCTCATTCTTTTGTTTCCTTTTGCCTCGCTAGTCCTCAATTTCCAATTGACTTTTTTTCTTTTCCTCATTTTTCTGATCGTCTAGGTTTCCTCTGACCCAACCGCCGGTTCGTCTCAAGCACTCAGCTCACCTTACTACAACATGACGTTCTATAACAATACATCGCTTGCATCGCCTGTCTGCGTCCACAGAATTCACAAAGATCTAATTATTTCCATCCAGGTTAGTCCATGCTCTAGGTTTTTTTACAGCACTGATAGCTCTGATGCATTATGCAGCTAAATGCTGTATTGGAAAATATCACAAGTTCCTCCACTGAGTGGACTTATAAAAGGTCTACCATGCGCGAGTCAAATTGATATTTGAAATTAAATTTGTTTTACATATTAACGTTATATGATTCGTTCTTTTTCTAAAAATTGTTGAGTACTAGCTTCAATTTTTCCTTTGGTTTTCACGTTCCAATGAAATGTAAGAACATGCATTATATACACCAATTTAATAAATTCAATATAAGTACTTATGATCATAACTTTACTTCAAATTAATTTAGGAGAAGTGGATGAACACTTCAATAATTTAAAATACAGAAAGAATCATTCAAATAAACCACTCAGATCTCCGAGTGAAGTAAAATCAATGAACTTCACCGAGAAAACGTTTTATCGCGGTTGACTCAGCTGCATCAGTGATTAAGCTTACTAATAAAGAACCAAACGATATTTTTAAAGTAGCACATTGTATCTAGATTACAGGCATGCTGAACAATTAAATGTAATCCATACTGCATTCTCTTTTGTATTTAATTTGAAAAATGTCTAGCCATTTATTGAAGGGTACATCCAATGTTCTTTTATACTTTAACAAAAAGGGCACTATCTCTAAAAATTGCCCCTAGAGGCTTGCGCGTCAAGGCCGACACTGGCAAACGCTTCATCCTTTTCTTTTCATCTCCATCTTAACCTTTTCAACGTCGTCACCTCCGCCGCCCTGCCACTGTTACCTCGGCGAGGGCGCTCCAGCGGGCTCGCCTTTCCACCCCATTCTGAAGACGTCCCCATCCCCGCTCTCGCCCCCGCTCTCGCCCTTGCTCACGCCTTCGCTCTTGCCTCTACCCGCCCCCGCCCCCGCCCCGACCTCGAGACGCCGAACTTTCCGGAGCGTGAGGTGGAGGCGGAGGCGGAGGCGGAGGCGGAGGCGGAGGCGGAGGCGGAGGCGGTGCACGTCGCGGAGAGACGCTGCTGCCGGCGTCGCCGCCCCGGGCGAGGGGCCGCTTCGCGAATTTCCGAGAGATATTTCAGCGCTGACGGTAATCTATTGACGTCACACAGTCGTCTTGTGAACTTCGTTTCTTTCTTCCACAACATCGAAGGCGAGAGACTTAACGGTGATCAACGACAACTTCAGACGCTAGGCTGCGCGTGTAATTGGCGTAGAAAGTTTCCATCGGATCTCAAAGTATCTGCGATATCGTATCGCAAACGTCAAAGCCGCGTAAAGAAACAGCTTTCTTCTATCCGGTTTACAGACCGAATTAAGCCAGCTGCCTCCAGTGCGATTCGAAGGAGTTAACTCGACAAATTCCCTCGGGTATTCTGTTAAGTTTCGCTTTACTTCAATAGCGGGCATGGAAATGTTCCGCGAATTTCAAAGGCAAATGTTTCCGTAATCCCTTCTGCCCTGCGAATATCCGATATCAGCTCGCGTTTCGCGTTCAGTACAGCTGCGCGAGGAACGCCAAGGACGCGAGCGCGTAGAAGTATCTATGTAAATTTAATTGCGTATCACGTGGCCCTCCGATACGAGAGAGACGCAACTCTGCCGCTGCAATCTGTTCTGCCCTGAAGGCCACTCCGTGACGCTTGTAGATAATAATGCAAGGCTATACATCAACGTTATTCAACCTGGAGGCTACAACACACCGTGCCTGTTATTTAATGCTTCAACTTGCTAATGAATGTAACACTGAATATTGGTGATATTCAGAGGCGCAAACACGCTCTTTCTTTGCGAGGGGAAGGTATACAGATGTAGAATCCAGTTAGTTTGATGTTTTCTTATAAATTATCTTTCATTTATGCTGAATTTAAAACGTATATTTATTTTTTATTTGTAGTTTTTATAACGTATTTACTTTAAGTACGAGTATTTTCGTTTCTCTCGAAAATTAGTGAAAACGCCATTTCCGAATGTGTAATCGGCTTCAGGGGGATTGCCCCCCCCCCTTGGGTAGGCCACTGGTTCACGGGGAGACCTTCGACTAATGACTTTATAACTTAGTAATCATCTGACAAAAGGTGCTCGAATTATAGATGGAGAGCTTCAAACCGAGCGATCCATTTTCATATCATTCAATTGACAATTGTTCAGCTTGATTTCATACATGTCATATGGATGGAAAATGTGATGAAATGTTTAGAGAATATTGCAAGTGTGAATACACATTTACCACGCGCGCTTGTAAATAATTACAGATCCTTCCTTACAACTGGCGATGAACACTTTTTTAAGAAATGTAGTGTGAATGTCAAAAACACTAATTAAAACAAAGGACATTAGGTTCTATAATCACATTCACTTTTTCTCATTTACGTTCCCATTCGTTGATATCCTAAGGAAAAACGGTATTCTGAGAAAATAAATAGACATTGACAGTTTTACGTCTCTTTTATTACACAAGATCGATATTTGCTTACAGTACTTCTCGTTTTCTTCTTATGAATTTGGCGAGAAATAAACTTGGCACGTCTTATAAATCACTACATACGATGTGCGGGCAAAGAATTGTGAAAAATGTGTCTGTGAGAACTCCTGGAAACGAAAATAAAAAAGGACAAACCCATTGAATTGCTCTGTGTTTTATCGAGAAAAAACATACTTCAAACAAATTACATTCTTTGGGTGTTAGCAAATCGAAAAACAAGCAACACAGCGACAATCGTTTCTCGTGCACATTTAGTTTCGTGTTACACCCGAGATGAAAGAACAGCAGGACGGAGAACGCCAACATTTGACAGTACGCTGAAAAAGCGGGTGGGTGGAAATGGCATGGGATGTAGAACGTAATGCTGCCAATTATGAAGGCGAGAATGAATTCTAGCCACACAAATTGTAACTGGTGATTTCAGAAGTACGCGATTGCATTACCCAAACAAAAGAAAACGATGGATATCGACGCGCACTTAGCGAAAGCGGTGGAAATGATGCAGGCAGTTCGGCGGCGGGAATTGCTGTAGAGGCGGTGATGAAAGACTACGCAAGTGGATGGTGGTGATGATGATGATGAAAGTCATAATGTTAAGCGTACGTGAGGGAGGAGGCCTCCGCCTTCATGCCCATCCCTCTCCTGAGCAGATGTGAACAGCAGTGACGAACAGTGTTGGTTGACATAGTCTGCCCCCAGGAAGGATGATGGAAGGGATGTTATTATCAAGAAATTAAAATAAAATATTGTAATCATTGTATAAATTATGTAATTATCGGAAAAATGATGCTATCATAAATACATTGAACATTTTCAAATATAGTATGTCCTTGCCGAGTACGACCCAGGATGTAATTTTAGGACGTTTCCACTCCAGTTATGTAATCATATTCACAACTTTCAAAGGCCTTTTGGGTGATCGGATAGAAATAAATTTTAAAGAAGGTTGTAATCATAAGAGGTAAATGATAATCAATGCCGACTTCGTTAACCGAATTGAATAACTACACTCCGTTAAGTCACGGAAGTTAAACAACTCGCGACACCACGGATTCCTCGATGGGTGACCACCAGGGAACCCCTGTCACTAACGGCGCCGATTCCCTGAGCGAAGGGATAGGAGGCAATGACAGACATGTTACGAGACCAAAAGACATATTTTAACGGAGGATTAATCCAAATGCATAAATACACCCTCAATGCTCAAAAGTGCTGTAAGTCGTATTTGCGAAATAGGCGTATCATTCTTTAAAAAATAAAAATAAAAAGATCATTGATTATGGATGGGATGAGGGTTAATATGTGATATGTGGTGCTAAGAGACGCAACCACGTAACACTCGTGTTGAAAAATCTATCTTTTATGTGACACTCCAACCCACTACTGTTTGTGATGGTATGGCTGATCACTCCGACAGAATTAATTGCGAATGAGATGGAAAATATGTTGACAAAAAACAGAGAAAGCTACTACTTTTTTATGTTAGAGAAACAGACAGTAGACATCCACCGAAAGAGAAGAAACAGAGTTGACATCCACCGAAAGAGAAATGGCGTAGGTGAGGCTTACAACTGAACATGTGGCAAGAAATAAATGGGGAGAGAGTGGCATAAAGTTTTGGGTACAGAAACATCACTTTTCTTTAAAAAGCACGCTCCCTGATATCAGGAATCTGAATTTAATTCGCCTCGTTACTTTGTCAGTAAACTCTGAATTGCGGTAGCAAGGCAAATTATGAAATGTGTGTTTGAAAAAAGTTCATGAAGTGAGACTGTAGCTCTCGTGTGTTCATTTTTTAATAAATAACGCATACTAATTATAGCAATATTCTGTAATAACAACAAGAGCAACAACAACAACATGCCCGTGGCGCAGACGGTTACGGCAGCCGTCATCTGTTCCGAGGAGACTGCAGGTCTCCTGCGTAGGCGTGGTTGAATTTGTGATTGTCCTTTCACCGTCATCTCTTCCTACAACCTCATAACCTCACCTCCTTCATTCTTTATCACCTCATAATTCAAGGCGTAACAATCTTAACTTATCAAGGGGTACAGCCAAAAAACTGACTCCCTTAATTACACCCATTAATCTCGCTCCCCAGGATAGAATACGACTAGGCTTCGGATGAGAACGTGTAGCGAGGTCAGTGAATGGCCGATACGATAATGATGATGATGATAATAATAATAATAATAATAATAATAATAATAATAATAATAATAATAATAATAATAATAATAATACCAACAACAACAATGTGCTACATACATTAAGTCTGGTGACTTTTATTCTGGCTATCCGGTAATGGCTGCAGTTATTGTTTTTCCCTCTTTTCATAGTATAATTTGCTTTTTAAACTTGCGTGGTTTCGAAAGAAAGCCGGCGATTTGTGTTGGAGGGAATGGCTGGCCGAACGTCATAATATCGGGTGAAGTTAGTGGTGTTGGCAAGAATATTAACAGGCCGCATGCGAATCGACAGTAGGAACGTCAGACAATTTCCGGCGGCTAGCATTGGCGACCGCAGGCGCGATGGCGGCGGCCAGTAGTGGCACTGCACAGCATTAGCGGCGATGGCGTCTGCGAAAGCGGGCAGCGCGCGGGCGAGTTGGGTGGAGGCGCGTCCGGTGCACATTTCCGGCGGCGTCGCACTGCGGTTGCGTTGGTAGCTGCAACGGCGAGGTGAGCGACGTCGACAAAGGCGGAGGCGGAGGCGGAGGCGAAGGTGGAGAGGAGGCGGAGGTGGAGGCGGATAACAGAGCTAGAGGCGAAGGTGGAAGTGGAGGCGGAGGCGCAGGCAAAGCGGCCGGAGAGGCGGAGATATAGGCAGAGGCATAGGCAGTTCTGGTGGTGGAAGTGGAGGTGGAGTTGCCAGCAAAGCGGAGGCAGAGGCAGAAGCGGACACGAAGGCGGGACCGTAGGCAGTGACGTAGGTGGAAATGAAAGCGGGGACAAAGGCGAAGACACAGGCATTGGCGAAGGTAGAAATGGAAGCAGAGGCATAGGCACAGGCAGTGGCGAAAGAGGAGGTGGAGGAATAGGCACAGGTAGTGGAGAAAGTGGAAGTGGAGATGGAGGGGGAAGACAGAGACGGAAGTTGAGGCATAGGCACGGGTAAGGGCGAAGGTGGAAGTGGAAGTGGAGGTGGAGGCAGAGACGAAAGCGAGGCACAAGCAGTGGCGAAGTGGAAATGGAGGCGGCGGCGGACGCGGGCGTGGGCAGCAAGTGGCGGGCGCCTGCGGCAGTTGCAGCGGCGGCGGCGCTGCGCCGTGGGCGGTGGAGGGCGGTGGAGGGCGGGCGCGAGGCGAGTCCGGAGCTTGTTTGCGCGCGACTCAGCGCTTTCGCGCGATGTATCGCGGCGCGCCGACGGCCGCGGGAAGCGTACCAATTAGGAGCGGCGCCCGAGCCTCCAAAACACGTCCGCCGCAGACGCGCAGCGGGAAAAGCGTTGCCGCCCTAGGCGGACGCACGGGCGGACCAGTCGCAAAGCTGGGACGGGTGGGAGCGGGGGTGGAAGCGGTAGAATCAAGGGCCGCCGGGAGGGAACGAGGAACAAGCGATAGCTGCTACATCAGTGGGGACTATTTATGAGTCCGAGTCGGTAACTGGTGGCAATGGAAGAGGTAGAAAGAAGGATGGCACTGAAAACGGGATCAGGCAGAGCTAAAAAAAGGGATGAGGGGAGGCTGGGGCTGGATAGGATAGCTTGGAAGAGGATCGGGGTAGAAGTGGAGTGGAATATGGCGGGATCGGGTTGGGATGGGAATGTGTTGGGTGAAAGTGGGATAGAGCGGGAAGGGAAGAAGTGGAGCGGAGCGGCTGTGAAGGCTATGACGTCAGCATTTTTGACCTGGCGTGACTGGAACAAGGGGAGAGTCGACGAAGGACAGTGTATCCGGAACCAAGATGGAGGTTGAGGCGATGGGGACAACCTCAGTGGAACTGGGGTGGAAGTGGGATAATCATGCGTGGGGGGGGGATGTCAATGATGTGAGGTTGCAGAAAGAACGCGCAGTGGCAGAGCGAACTTCTCGCCTTCCGAGGGATTTTGCAGCAATGCCTCCGGCCTATTTGCTACGCCTCACTTCCATTTGCCGCGTACCCATTGCCCGAAATACCCCCGCCCGACGCCCCCACATCGCCCGACCCCTCCTCCCCGTCCGACACCCCCACCCCGACTGACACCCGCCGCCCGAAACCATCCCCGCCCGACACCACACGGCACGACACCCGACACTCTATCGCCCAACACCACACTGCCTGACATCTCAGCCTGCTTCTTCTTCTTCGCTTGCAGCCTAATCACTATAGCCACCTTTCCGTGGGCGTCTAAATTCTCGTTTTCCAATGGGTTTTTAGTTGAGAACTGATTTTGCTGCTTCGTTATTATCTAGTCTTTATGTGGTGTCCCTCATTGCTAAAGTAAATATTTAGATGATAACCGGCAGTGAATGTTTAACAGTAAATTTAAGTATCACCAACCCTTGTTTAATATAAATATGAGAAAATTACAACGCAAATAAGAGTGAAAACACAGTTATATCTTAACAAATCATACGAATTCTTTGATCGTCGATGTGCCTTTATTCAAATTCTTAATAATAGCGAATGATTATGGTACTGCCGAGTTGATCTTGACCACATAATTTAATGGTTGTGATTGTAGGTTAATAAGATATAATGATCTGACAAAATGATGATGACGGTACTTTTATGTCAGAGGTCCCGTGAATTATAGTACAAATGCGATCTGGTATTGATTGTGGTGGTAGAAAATGCAAAAGAGGCAGTATTATTATTATTATTATTATTATTATTATTATTATTATTATTATTATTATTATTATTATCATAAAGCCTGAGAAAAAATATGTACTCTTAAGAGCGTACACTGCATTGCAACGACAGAGGATCATTCTAAATAAAGTAGCTTATAGACTTAAATCATTTCATAAACTAAAAATAATTTTTAGTTCAGTAGAAATTTTTATTTTCATTTATTTTACGTAAAAACCATTAAAAACTGTGTGACGCGTGGAAGAGAAATGCAATCTGTACACAGAACCGTAATAAATCATTCAATCCAATTTTTGAATCGAAATTTAAATTGCATGGAAAAATTCTTGTGTTGACATTGAAGTTCCAAGAACATTCCCCACCTGCACGACTGTATATCTAAATCGTTGCATAATCGGATATCTGCCAATAATCTCACATTTTGGTTATTCATGACAGCGGAGGCGAATTGGTTGACGAAACAGACCACAACACAATTAAAGGCCACACGCATTGAAACGGATCATTGTGTTGTAGTTTCACGGAAATGTGAACAACACATCGTCAATTATGCAAAAATAATTGGGTATGATACAGAAAAGATAATTGTATACAATATTCCGAAATAAGTTGATGTTTTCGAGTCTAGAAATCAAACATTAAAACGGTTCATTTAATTGGGAGAGAAGATTCGAAGGAGCAGGTTGCAATTTCTTCGTAAATAGCGAAGGAAAATGGGAACCAGAAAGACGGAAGCGAAGTTAATAATCATATTTCGACATCAGAGAAGAAAATAACTTTTAATATTACTGCATTTTTTAAAACAGATAACGACTAATACATAACTTTTTTTTCATTCCATTGTTATTTCCGTTTAAAGAAAATAATTGTGTAATCAACAAAATTGTTCCCGTGACAAGACCTTGAAAGCTATATCAAAGAATTCTGATGAAAGTTTTCGCATATTTTCTACAAATATATCATGTCCTCTCCAATGAATGCCTGAGTAGTTGAAAAACTTTCTAAAGTTCGGATTTGTGGCATCACTTATAATTGCAAATTATAAGTAAACTATTTTAAAATAATAAATGAACAAATTTAAGTTTTTGTTTTCCATTATTAAAAGATCCCTTTTATTACAGACATTTTTATTGTTATAAAATGACTTGTATCTTCTAAACAATTAACATCACATTCATTTGAGCTGTTAAAACTGTATATAAGTAACTATAATTAAACTGTATGTACTACTTCGCTCATCTCAGTGATATCAGTTATTACCTAAACGTCACATCCCCCAAAACTTCCCGTAACATATCTCGGCACTATGCCGGGCGGCAACCTGAATGTGTTAAAGTTTAATTATTACTATCTTGTTGAAATCAAAGTATGAAATCATATATAATGTATTGTGAATTAAAATTTTAAATAAAAAATGAAATAGTGACTAGCAAATTTGAGATATATTTGAAATTATACGTGTCAAATTAATTGCAAAACTATATGAAATAACGGACCATTTGACCGTGACTTATAAAATGATAACAGTTTTGAGAAATTTTTAAAATTTTTTCTACAGTTTTTCGTGAACCCTAACTTTTGAGACCCCTATTCTCAGCACATCGGGCGATTGCTCGGTCTGGCCTGTCCCTAGCACCGGCAATAATATACTTCTTTTGGTTCACGTTCAGTTGAAATTTTATATTTTTTCTACGTTGATTTTGTGCATTAACTAAATACGCATACTTTCCCTTTTCACTGTTCGTCTGCAATAAATTAAAAACATAATGAAATGTGAAAACGATTTTAATTTATTTACATATATAAAATGGAATCTTGGCAAACAAATGCGTCATTCAATTCGGCGGCAACACTCAGCATAAACTGATCTTGTAGAAAGGAACCATTGCAATACTATGGGGTGGCCTTTTAAAATTGGTTTAAAATATGCTTACTTAAGTCCAGAAAACCATATTCCTCACAATATTAGTTCATTAGATGTGCAATGTAACCTTTGCCATGCATTTCATTTCAAGGGTGAAAAAGTAATAGACCATTCTATCATTTGAAAGGCGATTCTACTCCACGTTAACATACCTGAGGGTATTGCGATTTGTTCAGTGAAACACGTGACACATCCAAACAATTTTAAAGAATATCAGGCAATAAAATTCCGCAATGTCGTTTCCGTAATTTGATGCAAATATAGACTGGCTTCTCGACCAGGTCCTTATTGTTTTGAAATTCAGACAAATGTTCCCACTGTTAATTCCTTAACTCCAAATGCAGGGAAAATTGCAGATTACATCATTTTTGATTTTTGCAGACGTTACCTTAATTAGACTTTCATGATCGGAAAACAGCGCTCTCCAACAAAATGTATAGTTTTCTTAGAGATAAATCCTTGCATGCACATACAACAAAATGAGGAAATGAAGAAATTAATTTTTAATCATTTTTGAGAACTGAGATGAAATTTTAAAATCGTCTTTACGATTTTTTCATGAACCGACAGAAGATCACAGTTTAAACAATCCTGTGGTTTCAGAAACACTTTAGAACAGATAATCGTGTTCCTTGTCCAAAACGATTAATGCCCGTTTATCCTAAACGAAGACAGATGACATTAGATTACGACTGCGTCAATTTAGATCTATAGCTTATCAGGCCACATTTAATATAAAATGGTGTTCTTCCGACTGCGTCTTTACCACATGTTACTATTTTTCATTGTGATTTTTCACAGCGGGTTCAGCTAGTATTCTCTTAACATGAATAGCGTAGAACTGAGCTCCAAAACGTTCGTCATAAACCTGCATTAAAACCCCTGTACGTCTGAAAACTCCAGCAGGAGAGTCTTTCAACTAATATGAACTTCGAGAACCCAGGGGTTCCTGTCCTAACTTTGAAGATTAAGAAGGCGCCCTTCATCCACTTCTCGTTGGCAAGTTCTTTCATCCTTCTGTATTATGTACTATTATTAGCGATTCTAACTAACTGCGAACACCAGAGTAATATTTCCAATGATAGGCAGCAAATGTTATTAGAATCAACGTATGAGAGGGTCAACTGAAAAAGATAATGTCGATATATATGAATTCCAGCATTTTACAAAGTTAACTATTTATCGTAAAAAGACATGATTATGGCGTGAAAATATGTGATTCAAATATTCTTTTTCAAAACGTCCTGATGAAAAATTATGTTCCCCTCCGAAAGTACCTTTAAAAATAGAAAACGTTTCCTCAATCTCTTTAAAACGTTCTATTACCGTTCGTAGGTACTACAATGTTCTAGTGCCCTGTGGAAACGCTTTTGTGTCAAGAGGGCGCGCAGTATATCGCCTGGGGAGGTGAGCGCAGGAAAGTGTGGGGTCGAAACGGCCGCCGCAGCTTTGAAATACACTAAACCGCCATTTGCATTTTAGATGAGGGGTAACTGCGGGGAGGCAACTTCGTCTAGTACACGCTGTTCGTGAGTACACACTTAACCGACGCTGCAACTAGCGAACATCTCTGGGAGAGAGGAGGGAGAGAGACGCAAGATAGCCCACCCATCACGGCGGCAGCCGAGAATATATGAAAGGTTGGGAAAAGTCGGAATAAAACTTTCAAGGGACGATGTTTCGTATGAATTTATGTGAACTTCGCGGAAGATTATTCCGTTATGTGCACTGAAATAGCAACACGAGAGAGAACTAAGGCACTTCACATGCCCGCGGGAAGCAAATCGAAAAACTTAGTCAACAATAATTTTCCCGATGATTAATATCCCTTGATATTTTCTTATCTTTGGTAGAAAGCTCTTGCACGCTGTAAGTCGTGATTTAGGAATCTCGTGACGATAAATCTTGCCCATACTAAGCATTTTTTCGCATCAATTATCTGTTAGTGAAAGAAACTTACCGCAAGCAGATAAAATGATAAAAACATATTAAACGATTATTCGACATGTCATTATTAGACGGTGTTAAAAGTTTAGATAACACCAGAAGCTGCATATATGTATTACATAAAAACAATATTTCTCATAACAGTAAAAATTAACAAATAAATTATATATTATGTATGCTGAATGTGCTATGATATAAATCAATTTGGCTACTGGACATACGAAAAGATATATGAATTGGACGATTCAAACTACTTTGTAAGACGGAGAAAAACTGTCCACATATATTAGCATTATTAATGAAAATGCGTGTTCTGTATATTAGATATAAAAAACGAATGAGAACGTTTCCCTGACTTCTCTTCGGATGAAAGATCTTACAGACGTACCATCTTAGCATAACAATTTTGACATGATATTAAAAGTCACCTGAAACCCAATTTCAAAAATGTGCCAATTGAAAATTAGATGAAAATTGACCCTAATTTTATTGACAAAGAGCTTGTTGTTTTCAAATCAATAAATTATAAAGTAATAACAATAATGAAAATAACATAACTATTAATGAAAGGAAGTGAATATGAAAAAATATACTTTTTTAGGGTTTCCACCAGACTTTTTAATTTCTCACTAAATTTTTGGGAAATGTGTTTCAAGTATATTTTATAATGAACATCCTTTCTGTAATAACTTGAGGCAACTCCTTGCCCACACTCTTAAAGATTTTCTCGCAGAAGATACACAATCAAATTGGAAGGAAGACTACAACATTCCGTATGGCAACGTATGTTCGCCGTTGAGTGTGGGTGCTCCACGGTCGTCAAGTCAGACCTATAAAACCTCGAAATGTTCTCGGTCAGCTCTTCTTCTCAGAGTATTCCAGCAATATAATGAGATCCACCATAAAGCTAGACGTAAAGCGAGAAGCGAGAATTCTCTGAAGGAACCGTGAAACAGGCAGCAGCTAGAATTTTCACGAGCAAATAAAAATGTATCCTCGCAATCATAAAAAGTATCCAATAGCTATATCTGAACATAATTGAACGCATGTAAATTTTGCATATTGAATTAATATTTTCTCATTTTAGTAACATTTCCACATCTCTTTTAATGCAATATAAAAAATAGCATGTACTTGCTAAGAAAACGTAAATCTTGTTTGTATGAGATTTGTGATGTACTGGAAACATTAGCCGATGCAAAATAACGCGCAATTCCCAAGGCTCAAAAGTATTTTTGAACATTCAAATTTACAAAACTTTATTTCTCATTTCCACAGCTGTACTTTTTAATAAGTTGGGTTTAATCATCGAAGTATTTCAGCAATACTTAGTAGCCTCCGTTTATTTATATACAGTGCTATATTAAGTATGGCAACAACGAAAATCTCTACTGGACGAAGTTTCATTCGCACAAAACTAACAGAGAGCGAAACAAACAGCACTGGAGACGAGAATGCGCCCACCATCCCAGGCGGCGATATTTCTCACGCTTACACGGATTAGCGTTCGACCCCAGAAGTTACGGTCCACGTTAACGACTGGCCTATTCGGAACGAACAGTATTGGCAAGCGCCTGGGAATACGACGCGCCCGGCACAATGCATCACTTGCCCTTTCCGGCTGTTTAAATTTGATTCATTATAAAGCAATTTATTGAGCCACTACTTGTGAAATGTGCTCCGACGAGCGACAGACCTTTATGGCCCGCGATTCCGCAATGGGACTAATTGCTCGAAAATAAATGGAGCGCGGGCTGATTCGTTACAGGCGTTTGCGCTCGAGAGGCTTTCGATGCCGCCATTCGCTTTTGTTAATTAGCGATTTAATGTGATATTGATCTATGGCAAATATCTTGTTACCTCTCCACGATGAAAACTGAGATGAGTTGGAATAACCCGTTAACGCTATTTGAATGGGTTTTTGATTCAGTTATGTAGGAGTGTTTCGTAACGCATAATACTACTTTTTCCATCACAATTGTATGCCGAAATAGTATGTGAATTTACAATGTAGTACTTGAAATTGATTGGTTACTGA
The DNA here is from genome assembly GCA_011170035.1 of Teleogryllus occipitalis. NCBI lineage: Eukaryota > Metazoa > Arthropoda > Insecta > Orthoptera > Gryllidae > Teleogryllus > Teleogryllus occipitalis. The sequence continues at coordinate 395,580 of BLKR01008963.1, forward strand.
GGAACGTATTGGTACGTATTATTATTTATCTTACCTAATAAATATTTCACTCATTGTTCTAGGTTCAAAAGTCTAGGAAACACAAGTAGTTGATCATTCAGTACCGACAAAATCCGGTACTTCATTTCACGTTCTAAAATTGTTTTCAATACAAAAGAAAATTTGAAATTATATCAGTACAAAACGTCTGCTTTTCATATTTCTGACATATTTTTATTCAATCACGTACTGCTGCTAAACATTGACATTTACAGACCTGTCATCGATTTCACTCTGCCAGACAATGCTGTATCGATGTAGAGTGGGGCTACTACAATACAATGTGCTGTATATAGTATAGTGCTGTGAATAGTAAGAGCTTATTTGGGGGATGATCTTCTCCACACACGGTGCTACTAAAACAGAGAAGTGGAGAACCAATTGAACGGGTGTGTGGTTTGTTGTATTCCAACATACCCGTCGCAACCGCTAACACCGACAGCAGAATAAAAAACCCTCAATTAATGCAACCGACCTCCATATATCTTCCAATTCGCACATGTACCCGTCACCTGGAAACCTCCCACAACAAAATGGTTTCACACAAAATCTCATTTGTATGAAAACATGCCTAGCTCAATTTCAACATTAACATCAAAAACGAAAAAAAAGCCTTAGTTTCAATAGTTCGAGATGAGTCGGGGAAACAGTACTGTGTCACTGAGAGCGCTCGGTTAAAATATTTTGTGGCTGTAAAACGAAATCATCGAGATTTGGCACTCGGTGAACAAGCAAAACACATCCTAATTGTTCTCGAAAAAAAACATCGTTTTCAGAAATGTAAGAAAACATTCTTAATTTTCTCGAGAAACTGCCAAATGTAGTGGGTTACGGCATGAAAAAACGATTAAAATACTTGCCTTGTAAGTTTTAAATACAAGATTAGAACAACATTAACAATTATAGAAACTACAATGAATGACTTAAATGCAATAAAATTGCAATGGTTGCGTTTTGGAGCCCACATCTTAATAACTTATATCGAAACATTCGCCAGAGATGATGTCCTTGTCCCTGAAATTCCTTCGAATTCCATCAAGCCACTGCAAAAAAAACTCCCTCAAAGTCCTAATTTGATAAACAAAGTCGATAAACGATACTTGAATTTCATGCAAAAGACGCAGCGACAAAAGTCACACAAATACAGTAGTGCAGTCACCGTAATCACGGCAAAATTTCATTCGCCTAAATTAAACCTAATGGTGCTAAAAAGCCACGTACTTTCTCGCCCGTACTTCCACGCAAAATTACGCGAAAAGTACTCAAATTTTCGGAAAATTGTATATGATATCAATACATTTGTACATTTCAATACAATTGTAATACATGTCCTACTCATTTCAAAATCTATCTTTAAGGAACCGATTTCATTAAGGGAAACATCTCTATCTTCATAATTGTAGTTGTAGGTAGACGCCGAAAAAATGCAATTTGCAAAAAAAATGCGAAAATGCAAAACTGCAAAATGAATTTTTGCAATTTTCGAAAAATTAGTTTTCAACGAAAATGAGACCTGCAACATTCTCTTAACACTAGAACGCACGGATTATCAATACCCCCTAGAACGCCCAGCGAAGTCGTTTTGTCTCTACCCCCTAGCGAGAAAGTAAAAATACACGTACCGACGATCAAGTTGGATAGCGCTCAGCAGCCTAAGTAGATTATAGTATTTCAGGAAAAGTCCTTTACATGTCTGTTTAAAAAGGACAATTTCGAATTTGCTGTGGTCACAATAAAAAAGATGATGAAAGGTTAACATGATATCAATGCATTAGTAACCCTAAGTACTATAATACTAAGAGACTCAATAATCCTGTAACAAGAATTGAACATCAGTTTTTGTTTCAAAGATTCCCATTTTCATTAGTTTCCCTTGAACCACTGAGTAAATGTTGAGTTAGTCCCCTTGTTTTGCTACAAGACATAAATGCAGCTTCACTATCTGCGCAAGTTTTCTTGACGGCTGTGGGGTTTTACGGCGGAATACAGTTATTTCGTAAACAGTACGATCATATAGTAGTTCTCCATGTTCTCGGAGAGAATAGTTTTCTTTTTTGTGAGCCAAAATAGGAACTATAATCTGTAGCTTATTTTCTGAGCCAAATATTTGTTATCAGGAGATCAATATTTCTTGCTATGATTTTCTCCGAAGCTGTCGTTGATACCTTTATTCATATTTCTTGTAGAATACATAAAAGTATAAAATAGTGTAAAGAGTGAAGATACAAATTCCGAAGTTCAAGAGAACAGATCGCACTTTTCTGCCATATGTTGCAACTGTTTTTGACGTTAAATGTGTTTGCGTCTAAGAATATCTCTAATAATACAAATGAGTATAAGAGGTCTTCTGTTATTTCCGTAATGTGTTTTTTCATTCCTTAACGGCCAAATAGCACTATCCCAATGCAATATTTGAGTAACTTTCTCGACTGCGTTTATGTTCGAATGTGCAGTTCCGTCACTCTTGACCACTTCCCGTACACTAATCGAGACATATGAGGTGTCATTCGACGCGTCTTGGTTTCCTGATGGGGAACTCATAATTTGTTTTCAGATCCGGCCAGAACATTCAAAGAAACTTCCAAAAACGTGTAATTGCGTGTTTTGGCTCTGTCATCTACGTGAGTATACCGGGAATTTAAGCAACGCCACCTAAATAGATCGATGTAGGTAGCGTTGATTAAATTCCAGTACCCAAAGGCATTTTTTGCACAATACGCCATAATTTTCTGTCACGACGTTGGCAACACTAATGTTGATATTTTTAAGTGAACAAGTGAAGTTAATTTTAACAAATGAACACGCGGCATATTTCATTTTAATTTTTATCCGTATGCCTAATACCATAATTTTAACAATAAATTTGCATATATATACACATGTATAATAAATTAGACTGAGGTTTTGGAGTTTTAATCTCTTCAAAAATAATGAGAGAAAAACATGGGAGTGTTAATCAAATCCGGAGAAGGATCAAATGTAGCTGTGGAAGGTTTTGCGGCAAAATTTTCGGAACTAATCGAGAATGAACTTATTTTAGGATTAGACAATAACCCAGAAGAACAGCTTACAGGTTATCATTGTGCATTATTGTGCGTATTAGCAAAACTCGTAAAACATGTAGCTGCATTAAACTCTATATGCATCATCAATACCTTCCAAGTATTTTACGGCGATTATAATTTTAAAATTGAAATATTACCAGTTCATCTCCCGCATGGAAGTAACATACAAGGGAATTAAATATTGGAATTTTTTAACGGGAATATAACATTATCAGCTACTACAATTCATAGGTAAGTCCAATGCCAGATACTGTAAGAACATATTTTAACAAAGCTACACATGAAAGAAATTAAGTATGATAGAAATTTTCAACACATGAAAATACTTTTAAAACAGTTTATAGCGTTGATGATACCACGTTCAGCTAGTAGTTTCTGAATCGTTGAGTTATAAAGTTTTAGCAGATACGTTAATCAACTCAAAACGCCATACCGTTTTTATTTTCGCTGTCATGTAAATCATTGGCAATAATTTTTTATTTCCAACCCTTACGAGTTCATGAAAAGTTGAGTATTTCCATATTTTTGGTGAAAATAAGCTATTTTTAAGGAAGGGGACAATATCTCAATTTCTGTACAATAAGTAAATGTGAATTTTCAAACCAATTAATATACTCTAAATGGTAAAAACCAGACATTACATTCAACAGCATCACTCTCACTCCAATGCCAGTACATATTTTACACGTTTCGCAAGTCATAATTTACTCTCCTTGACAACGTATCATAAATAACGTATCAATATTTTTTCGAGTTTATGTTCAAAAATATTCTTCAAAAATAGTCCTGATCCCCCCAAAAGATTCCGAATGCGTATTCTCATCTTGTTCCAAGGACAAACTATTCTTGATCGAAAGTAGTGTTCACACACAGACGCTAATTGATGAAGGGAATATAGACCGTACATATTCTAAAATTAGTTAAATTAGTTGTCATGCTTCCAAAATGTCTCTGAAAATGTAAAAATATTGATGAAATGTAATTCGCAAATCTGCAGGGAATACTTAATAAATATATTTTAAAACTGCCACAAAAAAGTATTTTCAGCACTCACACATGGAAAGAACTACTTCTGTTTACTGATTATTGATTGGAAAGTTTGAATGTGTGGTATGCGTGCGGAAAAGAAGCACTTTGCGGGACGTGTACCGCACAGCAAATAAAACACCGGGTACCACAGAAAACAAAGTACTGGGGTGATCAATATGGCTGTCAGCTCGCTTATTGAGAATGACCCAAAGAACAAAATCGTAAGTTTATATAAATTTGTACTAAAAACTATAAACACATATTGTATGCAACGATCTTTGGTATACTCCATTGAAGATTTCGGACTTGATTTCTAACGTCACCCCGTCTGGAAATTCTTCATTCGCTCGAAACAAATACTATGTTACCTAGTTTTGCAAATGGCCATGGTAAATCGGTACTCTGTATGTAACAAATCCAAACTAAATAAACATTTTTAAGTAGCAATACGCGCCGAATACTCCAAAGGGCGGTATCGGATCTGTAGCATTTGGTGATATCACTACCTCTACCAGACCTTTGGACTCTTTTACACTTTCTACTTCAATGGTCTCTCATGGATAGTTGATGCTAGGAGCGAAAAAGAATCATGTAGACTGAAAAATCCTTTTTAGAACAATACTTCAATTAAATAAGGTTCCTAATGTTTAATTCTAGCGGCCCCACTACGGACACGAATAATAATGATAATTTTATATATATATATATATATATATATATATATATATATATATATATATATATATATATATGAGAGCCATGAATTTCTGTACCACAAGAGACTGAATAACTTCTTTGAGTATATCAGAATAATTCTTTCCGCATTTTCGTGTTTCTGCTTTAGACTTTCATTTCAAACGAGAAGTCTTCGAAGCAATGCAGTGAAAATGTTAGCAACCCAATGTCGTTCTTGTCGTCACAAGTTGGACGGCCGGGCGCGCACCGGTTTCTGAATCTGTCGCCCCGAGGGCGCTGCGCACCGCATAACAGCGCCATCCGACGCGTCGCCTGGCATCTCGGTGCTCATCGCGAGGCATACGATGATGCCCTGTGCGCGACAAAGCTCACTCAGGTCCCGCTCCTCGCGCTTTGACTGCCCAAGTTATTTATACGGCGCGGCGCGCTCCATAATGCAGCGGGGCGCTCACCGGAGAGGTGTCGAGCTCACGGCAGTGACGCGACGCGGCGCGGCGTGGCGCCCGTGCGACGCCCGTGCGACGCCCGTGCGACGCCCGTGCGACGCCCCTGCCAACGGTCACGCACGCGGCGCGCGCCGTCGCCGCCACCGCCTCCGCCGCTATCCACGCCGCTGCCGCCTCCGTCACCCCATCCACCGCCTTCCCCGCTTTCCCAATGCCGTCATCGTAGCCACCCATGCCGTCGCCCCCGCCGCCCCCCGTCCCCGCCCCTGCCCGCGGTTACCCGCCTTCGCACCCCGACCTCCACGCCGCCACCTACGCTGACACCCCCCCGAACCCCGCCCCTCCCCCGACCCCCGCCACTCCCCCTCGCCACCCCCGCCGTTGCCTCCGCCGCTTCCCGCCCCGCCCCCGTCCCTCGCCCAGACCCCCACCATCCACACCGCCACCTATGCCGTCGCCCCCGCCGCCCCCGAACTTGCCCCGACCCCCGCCATCCCCCACCGCCATCCACGCCACCGCCTCCCTCCGTTACCAGTTGCCACCACACCGCCGTCGCCGCCACCCACGCCGCCGCCATTGCCGCCACGGCCACCACCGCCGCAATTGCCGTCAACCGCGCACCTCTCCCGCCGTCACCGCCACCATCACCGTCGCCGTTGCAATCTCCATCGCTGCCGACACCACTGACGCCATTACCGCGGCCACCGCCACCCCTTGCTCTGACGACAATGCCATTCGCCGAACTCCGGGATGAATAATAAACCCGACGGCCTCGCGGTCGGTGGGTGGCGCGTACCGGCGGACAGTGCACGGTGCGAAATGCAGCGAACGTAAATAGTTGAAAATCTATGCAGAATGTAGTAGGGCACCATAGTGGTCTGGGTTTGCGCGCTCGTATTTGTTTGAAAGACTCGTACGAGAAAAACTCGGGTGCGATGCGCTGAACTGGACACGGATAGAAACCTGGAAAACGTGCAAATAAACATGGTGATAGAAATTCGCGGAAAGTAACAGAACTCTGTTGTGTCTATTTGAGATACGTAAAGAACAAAATATTACGAACTTCTCTAACCACGATGACAATTACTCTTCGCTCACTTCAGACATCAGTTACTAGATTTTCCCCGAACGGAGCCCTCTAAACAATAATGACTTATTTACGGTGTCCTAATGACAGTGATGACGATGAATAGATGACACGAGGGAAACGCGGTTAGTCATCACCTTCATTAAGCAATTGATGAAAACTTCCAAGAACGATGTCAACCGCAGCTAATTAAGACACCTTGTTAGGCAATACAGTACGCAGGAGAAACATCGGCAATACAAAAACTAAAGGAAAATATAAAACTTTTTAAAATGTCGAATTTAGCACATCTGAAATATTGAACCTACATCTTCCCGCAAAAGTGCTTGTTGCGGGATGATGTAGGGGTCAGATGTACTTTTCACAAAAAAATGAACGAGATGTTGTGGTACGACTGCTTGATAACACAGTAACCATGTAGACAAATATACATACTACATCGGCAAATAATGAAGTTTCTTGTTGTTTTGTATTATTCTAATTTTCCTATATATACAATTAAATCTGTATGTACTCGTATGTTTGAGATGATGAAAATAAATAAGTATAGAATAATATTATTTTTCAAATAATATCACTTTATTCTGCCATTATTTATTTTAGCAAATGTAGTAATAGTATTTTATAGCAAGATTTAGTCCATGAAGATGAGCTTTTCGAGTACTAACCTTGTGAACGCAAGCCGCACGACAGGGTCCAGTCGTGATCTGAGAACAGGTGGCTTGTTAGGTCAAGTAAAAAATAGGTCTGTAGTCTTATAGATCTTATAACTGTCTATTATACCTGCATTTATACATTAATTCATACATACATAAATACATAAACTCATACATACATACGGGTCGAATATAATTATATGGGCCTAAATTCTGTTTGTAAAAGCACTCTGTATTCACTATGTTTATGTATATTCTCCCATAACTCACGCTCTTGTTTACTGCATCCTATTTAGCAGAGCCCGAGATTTCTCGAGGCGGTCCTCCTCCTCGCCTCGCTCTTCCCTTTACGAGCTGAACAAAGAGCCACGCGCGCGTCCCTCGTTGGGTCGCGTCGCCCGGGCCGCGCCCGCGCCCACTCAGCATTCGCCGCACATCGCGCGCTCTCGCCCGCTTCATCGCAACAGCGGCCGCCGAACAGAGGACACAGGGGCGAGCGTGGCAAAGGGGCACAGGCGGCAGTGAGGTGAACGTGACAGACGTCGAGCGTTGCAGAGGGCGAGCGTGGCAGAGGGTGGGCGGCAGAGGGCGAGTGTGGCAGAGGGCGAGCGTGGCAGAGGGTGGGCGGCAGAGGGCGAGTGTGGCAGAGGGCGAGCGTGGCAGAGGGCGAGCGTGGCAGAGAATGAGCGTGGTAGAGGGCGAGCGTGGCAGAGGGCGAGCGTGGCAGAGGGTGGGCGGCAGACGGCGAGCGTGGCAGAGGGCGAGCGTGGAGATAGAGCCGGGCAGAGGGCGAGCGTGGCAGAGGGTGGGCGGCAGACGGCGAGCGTGGCAGAGGGCGAGCGTGGAATAAGCCGGGCGTGGCAGAGGGCGAACGGCAGATGGCGAGTGTGGCAGAGGGCGAGCGTGGCAGAGGGTGGGCGGCAGACGGCGAGCGTGGCAGAGGGCGAGCGTGGCAGAGGGCGAGCGTGGCAGAGGGCGAGCGTGGCAGAGGGCGAGTGTGGCAGAGAATGAGCGTGGCAGAGGGCGAGCGTGGCAGAGAATGAGCGTGGTAGAGGGCGAGCGTGGCAGAGGGCGAGCGTGGAAGAGGGCGAGCGTGGCAGAGGGGCGAGTGAGGCAGAGGGCTGAGCGCGTTGGCAAGCGAGCGTGTCAGAGGGGCAAAAGCGACAGTGAGGTGAGCGTGGCAGGGATAACGCGGGGCAGCGCGGTAGCGTGTCGAGGTGTAACATTGGCCGAGGAGCTTAAGCGAGGAGGAGCAAAACAAGCGCCGGCCGTGCACCGTAGCGCTGCTCGCCCCTGCAGCCCTCCGCCCCCTCGCACAGTGCCGGGCGGGGTCTTGGTAGCAACAGAGAAGGAAATCCCTCCCAATGCACTGGCCACAGCCACTTCATGAACTGGTAGAAACTGAAAACCGTTGATAGTTTTCAATCCATTAGGCCGATAAATAGCAAATAACCAACCGATTTTCTTGCTCGTGTTACCGGACATGTGTCATGCATTACTTATCTTCAATCTTTCACCTTGTTGTAAAAAAATGTAAACAAGAAATACCATTTCTTGGAAAAAATGTACTCATACGTGATCGCCAGCTGAAACTCATTCGCTTCGAGTGTTCATAACGGATGGCAGACTGTAAAATCCTTAACGAACTCAGGCCTTTAAGAGTGGCTTTTCGTTCCTTCGTTTGGTTACATCAAATAGATACCACAGAACGGTATTACGAATAAGGTTGCGTAACACTATACTGTTAAATCGACGTAACGCAACCAAAACAGGGGGAAAAAGCCACTCTGAACGTCGGGGGGTCAATGGAACACCTACGTTTCTTACCTTTACATTTTGTACATTCAAATTAGTTTAAGTTTTGGACACCACTGAATCATACACAATATAAACTAGTGTTTTAATATTTTATCATGCTACTCCCAAAAATGCCTCAATACACAATTATTTGTGCAATAGAAATTGTTAATACTCCAAAACACATCACCTGCGAATTACCTCTTGCACCGTTATCAGCAAGCATGGATACAACTAGAAACAGCTTATTTGAAATTTCACCATCATCATCATGTGAGCGTTAGTAAAAGAATGTCCAAAAAATGTTATTTTCTATATTATGGCTTGAGGAGTATAATTTGAGGGTTTTAAGCCTTAAATATAAAGCTTTAAGAGACTAGATTGCGTTTGCGTGTTAGGTGCAATTGTCGTGCCAGGAAATAAATACGTTGCAAGTTAAATGGCGACGTCAATTCCGTTGTATTTTAAATAACTAATATTTTGAATTCCACATATTACGAAATAAGAAGTTATGCAATAATGTACCCAACCGCAAATACACCACACCTCGAAATTATTTTGCAATACTTCAGAATGAGATGTCATTCGTGTAAGTTACTTTGCGTAGATACGCACAAAAGGTAAAATGAAGAATAACCTGTATTTCTTTTTGTAATAATAAATATATTTGGATGAAAATTTGGTTCTCTGATTCCAACTTTTGAGGTGCAAATGTAAAGTAGTGTTTGTTTCATCTCAATTGCTTTCCAATAACAATTTTTGTTCTCACTATTGCAGGACTCGTGTCAATAATAAAATACGTTCCAATGTGATAACATTTACGATAACCATAAAAGATTGAGAACCACTACTGCAGGAAATGGCTAATAAAATTCTGTCGTCGTCGACCTTGGGTACCTGTAGCTCGGATCGCCAGATTTAATCAAATTTTCTGTTTCACTAAAGTACGCATGATCAAGTTGGAAGAGAGAAGTGAAAATTGCGGCACATCTTAGTTGTGTACATTCCCCGTCAACCTTTGATAAGATTAATTTGATTTTATTAATTTGGTCAGAAAACAGTAAAAACAGAATATGACGTGTGGGGGAGAAGTACAATCTGCCTTTGATACCAGGTATTAAACCGCTTCTCTTGCGCAGAACATTCGTAGACACATCAACCGAACGGCAGATATAAATTCTATTGTATTGCTAAGCGGATCAGTTGTCAGCGTATTCTCTTTTGTGTACTGGTTTAAAGTCAATGTGATTTGTGAGGCGTGTGTGCAAGATGATTCCTTACGATGTGTCAGTATATAATGTGATGAACCAAATTTTGGTACACTACAATGAATATTTGATTAAAAAGAGGACAGGTGTTTTTTCCGTGAATGGGCTCCCATGGGATTGCAAAAAACATGGAAAAAATACATTACAAATCAGTAACACTTTATTGCGATTTATTTTCAGTGAAACAAAATTTAAACAAAGGAAATGTAACATTCATTAATCATTGATGCAAGGTCAAATACTAAAATTACTGCTAATAGAAAGAAGAATTCTCAAACACTATTACGGCCTGTAACTGCTTAGGCTTTCTTAAGACTGTTTGGGAGCTCCCTTTTCTGTTTAGGTTGCCTTCCATATAAACAAAATAGTCCAACTTGATAAATTATTTACAAACATGAATTACATACTTTTTCTTTTTACAGATATAACAATACAATATACTTTACAATAATTGTTCACTCCGGGGCTTGTCCCCCCTACCGTTGAATATAATGCCAATATTCCCCCTCTCGAATTCTATCGCTTTTCCTTACCATTAACTGAACCTAACTGTATCGGGTAAATAGAGTTCGCTCGGAAGCGGTGTTATATTTGACGAAGCGTGTCACCGACGCCCCACGCTGCTGCCGCCGCCGCCGATGCTGACGGGGAAGGAACCGGGATGACCTTCACACGAGAGGTCCCCGCTCGCCGGCGCCTCCCTGACCGTGCGGCGTATATCCGGCAGCCTCCAATGGTGGCTGCGGAACTTTCCTTCAGGATGCCACTCGCCTCGCTGCATGCACTATTCATTTCTCTTCTCTTCTCAGCCCGCTTGATTGCCTGGCGTTGACAACGCACCATTTATTCTCCCTCCGATTGTTCAGATCCCGTGCATTAGTTGGTAGCTCACCATACTACTGGGTTATCGTTCGCCTAGATGATTACCCACTCACCACACGTCTGTTGTACATCGTCCACGAAAATATTAGTTTGTCACTCCACAGACCTTTGGTTTGTTGATGTAGTTGCAATATTCTTCCACACCTACGTCGCACTACGTTCACCTTATTAGCTTCGGTTTCATACGACCACGTGACCCCAAATCTGTCTCTCTGCACTGAATCTCTCTTTCACTTATTTTGTAGTTCTTTCTTTACTCCAAACCTAGTATACCATATCATTTCATTACTGTCCTATTGTTTTCACTCGTCCCAATCGTTCCAATACCGTTTTACTGGATGGACTCTGATTTTCTCTATGACGTCTCCTCATTCGCTTTTGCCACCGCCGAACGTGGCGTCCCTTCTGCATTCTCTGCCTGATTGACTGCCCGCCACTGACTTTTCGTTTCCTATTCAATCATATCTGGGATGATGAATGATATTATATATATATATATATATATATATATATATATATATATATATAATTCTCAGGTAACCAGACTTCCAAACCGTACCAAACTGAAACCACGAGTTGTGATGAACGCCAAAAAATTGTCAGCAAATATTTTAAAATTCGACACACCAGGTAATAAGTTACACACGTTTTACAATAGCTCGTGTATAAATAGCGCGTCCTCGCAAACTCACGTAATTACATTTCACAAAAGATAGGTATCCACCGCCCATTGCGCCCTCCTGCTCTTGGAAATTTTGAATGTGAGGAGATTTGCCTTTCCTTTTGCTGCCGTCTGTACCACTGGTCGTGCGCCCTGGCAGTGGTGGCTCTAGCGATAAGCCCCTACCTTCTACAAGATCGTGAAAACGGATCCCGGCTAGCAAATCCGCCTCTGACCGGCGGAATGCGAAAAGAAACAGCATTGTCGAGAAACCGTGGTAAAAACAACATAATACCTACAGCATGTGACACTCTCTTATCGTACACAAACACAATTTTACAGAAATTGATTAATATCGCTCAAAATGAACCTCATGCTTACAGTAAAATACGGGGTCATCGGTCGCACTATTCCTCTGCACACGCCCCAGCACGTCGGTGTTCAAATTAGGGACAGTCGTATGTACACGCGTGACAAACTCAACCGCGTCAACCAGTGATCATACGTATTACAAGTTCTTCTATGGCCAGGGGAATACGGTTCTCGCGTCAATACTTACGCGTAGTAGTGACACGCTGTCGGTTGCATTGTTCGAACGTCGAGGTGCAGAAATACGTGGTGTATCCATGTATCGCCGATTCCGGTATCTCTCTGTGTACTTCCGAGTTGCTGGAGTTGCTCCGACATTCTCCAAATATCTGTACATATCGCAGTTCTCAGATGCGTACATTGCTGCTGTACGAATACCGCGCCGTGATCTATCTCAACTGCTTGAAAAATGTTCAATACTGTGCAACGACAAATACTCTGTGACTTCAGCGATACGAGCGCGCCGCGGAGGTCGTGCACCGACGCGCCATAGCAGCAAATAGAGTGAGTTGCAACGTCGAGTTGTTAGTTGAGTCCGAGCTCTGTAGTGCTGGATAAAGAATGTGTACACTATTTGTTGGAAGAAAATACTCAACGTTATGATTAATCTTTTGCAAAAATATTTTATTTATTCTTGTTCACCATCAGATATTGCATAAAATGCTGTCATTTGGTAGAAGTAGGTCTGCACACCTATATATAAATTAGGCCAGTGTAAGTGTGAAGTTGTTGGCCCTAGCGGTCGAAGACATGTGAATGTTCTCCCTGCCGTTATTTTTTCCAATAGCGAAAATGAAACTAATTACAAAGTTTGATTTGTCTAAACTTTTGAAAAAAATTCGAGCAGTTTTCTTCCTCTCCCTTTCAAACTTTATAGATTTAACAGCTTCAGATTGCGGAGAAACTGTACAGAACGTCCCTGCTGGGAATTTGCCCACCAAGTAGTAAGTTGCCGACCACTGTGCCTCACCCGCCCCTGCAGGAGTCGTCCGCTACCGACGGCGTGATCCAGCCGAAAATAGGCGCGCCATTCGTCCCCGCTGATCCCCCGGGACAGCGCAGCGAGCGTCGAGCGCGGGGGGGGGCAGGGTGTCGGGGCGGAGGAGCGCCGGTGGCACAAAGACAACGGCGCTGCTGGGAACAAGCGGCCCTGATGGAACACCGAACCGCCATCCAACCGTTAACCCGAACGTGTAAAGCGGATGGCTCCTTCACGGAGGAGCCGAGTCTAGGGCACGCTTAACTCGAATCGGAGATCATACTGAGTTGATTTTTGAGCGTAGAAATTTCCTTTTCAAAATGTTTTCGGTTTCGAATTTAGTTGCATGTATTATCTTCATTGTAGAATCCTCTTTATTATTGTCCTTTCAACGTGCTGAAAAATGCGTCCTCGCATCGGTGTGCGCAGCGTAACACAAAAGGGGGGAGGCAACTACATTCCTGGGGCAACCAACATGTATTTTTGGGATTGACTCCAACGAAAAATTTCTAATTTTTATAGCTTTTGGAAAGTAAGATTTTTCATCTTATTTTATTCCATATTTCTTATGTAATATAAAATAATATTATTTCATAACGTTTTAAAGTAGCATGTCAAAATGCGCTCAATTTAACAAACTCGTTATATTTTGGAGAACTGAATTTAATTGGTTGACACTATACTCCAAATTACAAGTGTGAAGGTAGAAAGTAAACTACAATTCCAAATTAAAATCTAAATATTTACCGGTAGCGGTAGCTCAGTGCATCAACTGATGTCACTGCAGCGCCTCTAACCGGGAGGTCCTAGGTTCGAGTCCTGACGGCGGCAGGATTTTCGACACTAGCTTTTCAGCTAGGTCGAATTCAGCTGCCTGTCTGGAGGAGAATTCTAGCGGCCGGCTGCTCTGATCGGTAGTTTTCCGTGGTTTCTCCGATCAACACCAGGCGAATGCCGGAGCAGTACCCTACCACACGGGCCACGGACCGCGCGCGATCTGTCCTTCCTCTTCCTTGTCCTATCCTCTCCCCTTACACACACACTTACACTAACATGCACTACACTACCACATATTTCGGGAGACCGGTCGGGAGCTTAGAGCTTGTCCCGGCTGGGGCGGTGCCCCGCTGGTGGGAGAGTCCTGGTTAGGGGGTAACCCCACTAGCCGACGGTAGGTCGGCGCCGGATCTCACCATCCAGCGGGGAAGATCACCGCCATCTCCCGAGAAAAAACATGCACTACACTAACGGGACTAATGACCATAGCAGTTGACGCGCCCGGAAACATAAATCAAATCTAAATATTTGAAAATATAAAGTACATTTCGACTGTTATTTTGAAATGTTTGACAGATGCTATTTTCTGCATTTATAAATAAACACAAAAATTAAGTTTTCTTATCTTCACCATTTCGTTTCATCTTCATAGTTACCATAACGTTCACTCCAATAGTGGTCGCTAATGAACTAGATGTTGATGCGACGTTAAATAACCAAAAAAAATTAAGTTTGGTTAATGTAAGATCGCTATATATATTCCTAGTCAATAAGACGAGTTACCGATTAGAACACTTTTGTGTTGAGTTTCGCAACTAACTAAAACTTCCAATATTTTCAAATTACTTATTCCTAGTCAATAAGGCAACAACACTGAAACGTAGACATGGTAACAATGTAGGATTAGATTAATGTACCCATCCGTTTCTTATTACTGAAAATTTGAATATGTTTCCATATATTTCATACATCATTTTCATCAGGCATTTAACGTATTTACAGAAATATAAAAATGTTTCATTACGAGAGGCTACGGGGCTACTTTGGAAATTTTCAGGGCCCTCCCCTCCGCGGACACCTATGCTTCCTCGCAAGACACGGCCGTAATTTCTTGTAGTGTTGAATGTGGGATCATTTTTAATGACGCTTATCTTTTTTTAAAGTTTTGACAATAACCTCTTATAAACAAGAAACTATGTCAAAGTTTAGGCAAGCATAATGCCTCAATCATCCTGGTCCGTTCTCTTATATGGCACCCAGTAGCTTAGCAAGACAAATAAGAATAATTCATTTTCCTGATATAAATTTCTTTCTGTGACTAATCAATCGAAAAATTGCTGTCAACCCGAAAATATTATTTACCTTGGGAATATCGGGTAGTTGTCAACCGTCCTTTTTCATTTACAATTTAATGCTAGAGGAGGATAAGTGGGTGCAAGAAAAAAGTAGCGAGCGGAAGCGCAAAACGGCGAAAGTAAAATAGATGAGAAAAGAGGAGCAACAAGAAGAGTAAGATCTGCCCGAAGGCGCCGCCGGGTGGGTGCGTCGGGGGCTCGAGGAGGGAGAGCGGCATGGGGCGGGTGGCGGTGGGCGTGGGGCGGGGGCGCGGGGCGGGGAGCAGGGGCGGATGACGGGCGGCCTGTGGCGGGTGGTGGAGGGCGAGGGACCAAGTGTGAGGTGAGGGTGGCGAGGGGAGAGGGGCGAGAAGCGTGAGGCGAAAAGAAGACGTGAGAGGGAGGGGATGTGAGAGGGTGGGAAGACGGGGGAGGGGCAAGGGGCTTCCGGGTGCGGAAGTGCGGGGCGAGGACGGAGTGAAAGCGTTCCCTTGCCGCGTCCGAAAGCGGCGCATTTCTCATTCCGCGAGGCCGCCTCCTGACGTCTCCCCCTCCCTCGTTCCCTCCCCACCCCGCGGAGTGTGCGGGGGAGTGGGCGTCGGATTGAGCGCAGGGAATTGCTCGTCCCGCCCCTCGAGGCACCGGGATCGAAACCGGCGCTTCGCCTGCCACTCGGCTTTCTCCTTCCGGTCCCCACTTTCCCCAACTACAGGCCATCCCTCCCTGTTTCTCGCCCTCCACCCCGTCGTTCTCGTGCTCTTGCGGTGCACCTGAACGGAATCCGAAACGCATCTCCCTGGAAGTAGCGTGGATAATTTATGGGGAGTGGGCGTGGTGTAGTCGAACCCAGCGGCCAATACAGCGCGTGCTCTACACAAAACGAGAAGTTTATGGCTTGTACCGGCCCCTAAAACTCTTAACTTGTTCACCAGATCTATGGTGTACAATACGTTTCGAAAGAGGAACACATTGATATAAATATGTTAAAACTACACGATGCTTAAATATATTTTTAGAAATATTACTGACGTAAGATATAGTTCAAAATGATTTTCAACTTTGTTTATTTATTTATTTATTTATTTATTTCACGTAAAAAAAAACAGTTAAAAACTGCGTATGACGTGCTATGGGGAAAAGTGAATTGTGTGCACATTTTCAAAATTCTGTGATCCCTACACTAAGTCATATACTACTTAAATTTTGAATTTTTGAAAGGGAGAAAAAAAAACTCTCCATGTAATAAAATCTATTTTCAAGGATAAACAAGCAATAAATTTTGAATTTTGAAAGGGAGAAAAAAAAACAAAAAAACTCCCATGTAAAAAAATCTATTTTCAAGGGTAAATAAGCAATAAATTTTGAATTTTGAAAGGGAGAAAAAAACAACAAAAAAAAACTCCCATGTAATAAAATCTATTTTCAAAGATAAGTAAGCAATAAATTTTGGCTCTTATTACTTCCTGCCGCGACAACATGGAAACGATAATTTGAATAATTGTATTTCCCACTGAATTCTAGAAGACGTGCACAGAAAATGAAGTTACATTTATGTCCAGAAGCAAAACAAGGGGCCATCTCAGCATTTGCTCAATGGATCAGGGAAACTGGACGAAAAACCTGATCGAGATGGGGGTCATTGACCCGGAAGCTGTAGTACAATAGTTGTTACAGGTTGTTTATACTCATTTATACAGTCCAAATGGTAAATAATGCATTATGTATCATTGTTAAAATTAATGTTACTTTTCTTGTGATGCTCAGTATAGTCTCTAATTGTATAGAAACAGTTATGCAGCAGAAACGATTTCACTTGTGATTTAAACTTTTCTATTGAATTTAATCGTTTAATGTCATCTGGCAAAGTGTTGTAAAATAATGTACATGTATTGTATGTGAATTTTTTGTAATGAGCTGTTGATACTGTCACCTGATGAATATGATTTCTACGTCGAGTGTTATAGTAATAGACTTCGGCATTTTCTGAAAAAATATTCCCGCCCTTGAGCAAGTCATTTTTTACAAAAACCACTGATTCGTAAATAAAAAGACACGGTAATGGTAGAATTCCTAGATTAATGAAGAGAGCTTACATGAATCACGTGGGTGGGATTTGGTTATTATTCGTACAATTCGTTTTTTGTAATCTAAAAGTCTGGGAGCTATAAGATGTATTTCCCCAGAATATTATGCCATATCTCAGGCGGGAATGAACATTCGCGAAGTATACACAACGAGCAGTATGATGGCTGACTGAATTTGCAAGAATTCTGAACGCGTAGCATAATGAACTTAATTTTGTGTTCAATTCATTTAAATGGACGTTCCATTTAAGGTTTGACTGAATTGAGAGACCTAAAAAATTTTGTTGCTTAACATCAGTCAATGGTACACTGTTCATTTTCAACTTTGTATTAAGAAATTAAATAAACTGCATTTGCTTCTGTCAAGAAGACGTATTATAATTCAAGTCATCTCCAATTCAACACCGTGGTGTAAATTGTAGAGTAGTAGTTGATTGTTCAATTTACTCCAAAATTATTTATTTCCACAAATACAAAAATACTGAAAAATTATGGCACGGTTTTGAAAAGTATATATCCAATTATCAATGCGCACGGGAGCAAAAACTCTACGATACGATAATGAATACCTTTGAGAGGATGCGAACAATAACGGTAGCGCTGACTTCTCCCAAATTCTGTCAAATACAAATGTTACAAATGTAACCATTCATCGACACTTCGCATTCGGAAATTTTTCTTGTTCACATTTGGATGTGGTAATTGATAATTATTTTGACTACCATGTATATTTAGAATGATTTTAACACAATAAATCTCAGAGGAAATGTCCAGAAAAGGAAACATTTCTAGGATAATAACAATGGCAACAATATTTTAACATCGAATGTACAAATTCTCTTTCCTCCTCCTCTTCTTCTTCTTCTTCTTCTTCTTCTTCTTCTTCTTCTTCTTCTCACGAAGAAGACCTGCAATCTGCTCCGGTTGATACGAAAGCTGTTGTTTTCTTTTCCGCGATTAAAATCAATCGAAAATGAATTTATTTTATATCATGTACATTACAAGTCCCTGTTATCATTATATACACTAAACAAATTTCAATCAGTAATAATTTATTGCATTAAACGGGTCAGTTGTTTGCATTTAGTTATCATCTTTCACAGTACTGTGGGATTTGAAGTTTGTCTTAATTTTGTTTGCATAGCAAATCAGATTTACAAAATGTTTAATAAACATTTACAGATAAAGCTTGACCTCGAGATTATCTAAATTAAACCGCCTACATGCAATATTAAAACGTTGAAAATTACTCAAACTCGCCTGTCGAACTTACTTTCTATTAAAATTAACAACAATTTCGAAAAATTTCGAAAAGACAAAACTTCTAGAAGAAACAGGAAAAATGGCTGACGATGCGACAACGATTGTCTTGTAAGTGGCCGTTTAATACATTTCAACGAATGTCTGCTACCCAAAATGCACTTAAAAATCTCTGGCGCGCATTGAACCTAGGATTTCCACGTTTGGAAATTTTGGAAATTGATCGTCATGATCCAGAAGCGATTCACCATTTTCCACGCAGGAAACTATTTTACTACTTCCATAAAAATCGCTTTTTAAAGCGGTCCAGTACGGATGATTTTATCTCACCACTGATATATGGAAGGTAACGCACTACCGATGGAATTCTATCCATTCATTAATCAGGCTTCATCAATTTGCCATGCGCCGGAAAAAGTTGACGTTTTGCATTGGAGCCAGCGACGGCATTGGAAATACGAGAGAAGAGATACGGGGAACACAACAGACAGCGGCTCAACTACGCAATGTTTGCGAAATTTTGATGCACAAAACAAAGTTATCGTAACATTTTTATTCTTTCTGAATTAATTCTTACGACACACACAGGCCTAAAATGGTTGTATCGTGCTTGTGAGCATTTTTTCGCTCCTATTATATCTATTTCTATTCTCTTATAACTCCTGTTCTGCAACAAAGATGGTATACGTACCCCAAATCGTAGATAGACATACTTGAGAGTCAAAAAGGGTGCGTGTAAACAATTTATAAGTAAGAATCTATTTAACGGTCATTAAATATTGCGTAAATTTTTGTGCAACCGATGAGAATAGCCATTTCTTTCGTTTGTTTCAAATTGAGCAGTGTTTCCAATAAACACTCATGTTTATATTCAAAATGAACGAACATGTTCTCTAAAAAAAATTACTCTCTAGTTCCCTTAATAAAAGTATTTCTTGAAATATTCCTCTTCTTTCATCAGAAGGTGAAACAGCATTTTTTATACATAAATAATAGAAGTTATTTAATTTACAAACAAGGAATAGCTACTGAATTCATTTTATAAATTTGTTAGAAGCTGAAATACATTTATTATTTCGACTCCTTCGTCCACGAACGCGACCATGCCCCGATCGAGATTCTGAAGTAAAATGGGAATGAAATTAATAATATTATTGTATTAATGAAATTATTTAGTATGTCTTTTGTATATATAAAGTTCAAAACGCAGGTCAAAACGCGCTCAATGTAAAAGTACACATCTTTGAGGGAACTGAAATTAATTCAATTCTATATTCGCACATTACAAATGTCCAGAAAATTTCAGGGAACACCGTTTCAAAAGTAAAATTTAAATAGTCGAAAATATCAAGGACATTCCATAAGTGGAAATATTTTGCAATTTTTGGTATCTATGTACTATATTTTGCAAAAAATTAAAAACATCATAAATGAAGGTAAAATTAACATAAAAGTAATAAGTAATAAAGTAAATTAAACATAACGTAACTGCACATAAATAAACCTAATTATATTTATTGAAAAATAGCATGTCAAGCAGTTATGAGCTACAGGGCACGTATTGACATTTCCAACTAAGTAAAACCCTGAAAGTTTTCAAATTTTAGATCTCAAGAGTCTAGACAATAAGCGAATAAAATTTACCCAAATATTTAGATACGGCAACCATATGCGATTGGTCTATTGTGTCATGGCTCCCGTGGTCCCTCCACCCCCACCCCCAACCCGTGCGCAGCCTATCCTCAAAGTTAATACACCGACACAGGTATACAGAAAACTTGAAATCGAGTTACAGGAAAATGCAAATGAAACCCAGGAGAAATATAGGCCTTTCACTCCAGTGCATTGGATAAGAAATTATCGATGCAAGTTCCAACAGGCGAGATTGAGACGATTCCAGGAAATTGGAAATAAGAACTGTACTAAGAATGAATAAAAAAGGAAAAACTGACATCCAAAGGGCTGTCAATTGATTATTGAATTGGAAATTGAGAAGATATGCAGGGGAGAGGAACGTAGCGGCAAACTCCGTTCCCACAGGTCCTTAGATAAAGCCATGGCTCTTCCCCAAAATTACGGAACTTTGGAGCTTTCATGAGTGTCTATTCAGTACAAGTACTTAATAACAACTCAGACGAATGGGCGGAGACTCAGATCCGAGCATACATCCAATATCGGTTGGAGAAATCCCAGGCAGAATATAAGTGGTTAATGAAGTGAATAGTGTGACCGTGAAAGTGACCGTGAATAGTTGAGGGAAAAGAAGGAAGCAATATTATCCAAAAGGTGTGAAAATGAGGAGAAGGAAATATAAGTCAAGGCGATTGAGGAACCCAAAAAATAACAAAACTTATGAGAACAAAAAATTGACGATTGGCGGAGCAACAGATGCTGGACGAATACATAAATATCAGAAAGTAATATTGTTGTAGCATAATAAAAGATTGGAAGAGAAAGTGATCAACAAGAAGAAGAATGAATTCTTAAATTACACTTCAAGTGACGTAAAACGATATAAGGTTAAGAACAGTAATGTGCTGCAAAATGGGTATTAATGAATGTGTTTGGTTCTGACAGAAAAATATAAAACGCAAGAATATATGAAAGAGCATAGAATGTAAATGAAGGAATACGTCAAAAGATAAACATGTAAATTTGATGTTCACCATGGTGACAACTTTAATTTGATCAGAGGTATAAAAGAAATATGTCAATTTGTATGGTCAACTCGAAATATTACATAAACTGACAGGATATAAACACATAGTTGATAATCAATTATATGCAAATTATTAAAAATAATACTTTATAAAGTGAATACGTCGATCATATATATTAATTCCATCTAATATTTCATTCTTTTATTTCTTTTTCATTTTTGTAATGCCTCGACTATCTTTAAGCTTGAATGTTTCTACGTTAGATCCAATGTGAGTACCAAAGAAACATATACCCTCAAATACTAAAAATATCTGAAAGACACAATTTTTTATAGTAAAAAAGAGGATGGACAAATTAAAGTAAACAGGAAAAATTAATAAAATCAAGCAATTATTTACTCGTAAGGTTAAAAGAAACATTTTATCATACAATGTGCAGTAGGGAAACATGAACCTACTTTCAAATTATTTAGTGCCACAACGTTGGTCGCCTCTCTGCAGAGGTGCTGTAAACCTGAAAACGGGAAGATCGAAATGCTGAAGGTTTGGTGTCAGTAAATTTACAGTCTTCAGCAAATCAAATAAACTCTAGAAACCCACTGTTATGACGAAAGCGTTTGAGATATGCACGGATGACTTCCACGAGTGCCCGAGCATCACTACGGCAACTCACAAGACGCGCACTTACAAACCAGCCCCACAATTTCCATGATCAAGCTTCATAATCTAATTCAATAGGACGTAAATGGGCGTACCCGACACCACAGTGAAATGAGCTCATCTCACCGTGAGAATCCACGAGAGTCAACATTGGTTCTTCGCGTGATGCGACGACGAAACAGTGACGGAGAACGCCCCGAAGAGGTGAAGCACTGAGCGCTGAGCAAAGAGGAGCCTGAAAGGCGAAGCGGCGGCGCGAAAAGTGAGGTACGAGAATGGGGCAATGAAATGCGACGCGCGATGGAGACGGAAAATGAAGTGGCGGGCAAAGCGGGTCGAAAAGGGGCGTCGTAGGGCGGTGAAGGGCAGCAAAAGGTGGAGTATGGCTGCACGGGGCGGCGCATGGCGACGTGGGGCGACCTGGAGCGATGAGAGACGACGTGGGGCGACGTGGGGCGACGTGAGGCGACGTGAGACGTAGTGGAGTAGGCCAGGGCGACGTAGGGTAGTATAGGGCAATGTTGGGCCATTTAGGGCAATATAAGGGAATCCAGGGCAATTTAAGTCAATGTATATAGGGCGGTGTGGAGTGGTCCAGGCTGTTGTAGGGCTGCGCAGGGAGGCGCAGAGCGGCTGGGGAGGCGTACAGTGCAGGATGGCGCAGGATGGCACAGGATGTCCCAAGCAGGGCCCATGATGGCCGAGGACGGGAACAGGCTGGGCAAGGGCGGCGCGGAGGCGGCGCTGGTGTGAGCAGCCCGCGAAGTGGAGCGGGCCAAGGCGCAGCGGAGCGGGGAGCGCGGAGCGGGAGGGGAGCGGGAGCGGGAGGAGGAGCAGGGAACGGTCGGGCGAGTCTCGGCGTGTCGGGAAGCGTCAGGTCGTCGGGTGCGGTGCCCGGTACTATCGACCGAACGGTTGCCCGTGGCAACGTTGACGCCGCCGCCGCCGCCCGCTGCCGCACCTGTGCCCGCTGATTGTGCACGGGTGGCGCGGAGGTGGGCGGGCCTGCGAAGGACGGGGAGGGATGGATCGGGGGACAGTGGTGTGGGGCGGGGAGAGAGCGGGCAAGACATGGGAGAACGTCGAACACGAGAAGGCTGGGTGAGCGGGATCGCGGCATACCGCAAGTCGAAACCGCAGCCACACTGCGCTCGCCCTTGGCTCGCTCGAGGTCAGCGCCGATCCCGCCTCTCTCCTCTCCGCTCCTCTTCCTCCTCCTCCTCCGCCGCCGCCGCCGCCCCCGTCCGCGGCCCTCCTGTTCCCTCAGGCGTGTGGCCTCCACCATCAAGCCCGCGCCGCCTCCACATCCACCTCCGCGCCGGATATTGGCGGGGCTGCGGGGATGAGGCGATTTCCAATGCGCCGGGGTACGCGGGCTCTCGCCTGCTCTGAATGGAACGTCATCAGGACGATATTGGAAACACTTTTGTGCCAACCGGTAAGAGCAGTAAGGCTTTCTTTTCCTTCTCTCGTATGAACACACTGAGTATACTTCACGTGCCACGTGTTGGTACTCGTTCTGTTCGAGCTTTTGTAGCGAGGGAAAGAAATTACTTCTCGAACTGCGGTTGCTGTTACTCCTGAACAATCGTGATGACAGATGACGTGATACATATCAAAACGAACTCTCGTGAACCTTACCCTTCGCTTTAATTAAAATTCAACACGCGGTAACATAGAATTAACATGCATGTGCATTGGCTTGCATTATTCCCTGGATATTAGCAGTAATTCAGGGTATCGGTCAGGCAGGAAATTAAACAAAACATAAATTGCCACTCTATTCTCTTATTAAATTTAGCTTGCAAATTGCATTAAATTTGCACTTGCATGGAACTGCGAAACCATTAATGACTCAATAATTTTGATAAAAATGAGATAAAAAAACGGCAGTTAGTTTTTTGCTTGAAATGGTAAAATTTACGTACGGGGGAGAAGTATAATCTACGCCCATTTTCTAGAGCTCAAGAATCCCTACATTTGTCATTTGCTCACCGTTGAATTATTAACAAAGGTACAAACCAGCGTGAATGACAACATATGAAAATTAGAAATGTGTGCTCCCGAGTAAGAGAAAACGTATTTCCATCCGCAAACGAATTTCACATTTGATTTTAGTTCATACAAACAACAGCACAGTCAATATTTGACCCGATCGGGAATCGAACCAAGGGTTGCGTCGTCGAAAGCGAGCAACAAGCCACCGACGGTTGCTGATTTTCAATGCGCGAAGAAATTGAAAGATAACTAAGCAGCCTCCGGCCACCCGAGAGATGCCTGTGTTTACGTTAGATTTCTAGGAAATCGGGGAAAATGCAAACACAATGAAGTAGTTACCATTTTGCTTCACAAAGAAAATAGCTGATTTTGTAATGACACATCTGACGTAATGCGACAGTAATGCTCCAAGGAAGAAGCCACCCACCATTTGCTATTCACGTCAAAAAGTGCCACATTGCCATACAATATTTTCCATTCATGTGTTGCATTATGGAATCGCAAATCCCATTCCTCCTATAATTGTGTACGGAACGATTTCAAGATATTAACGAGATTGACAATTGCAATTTTTTCATTAACAAAAAACTCAGTATTTTTTAACAATATATTTCTTTTTCGACCCTATTTGGAGTCTTTTTCAAAAATCTATTCTCCAGGTTTGTTGAAACCACATCATAAATAGTTAGCATTTTGATAAAAAATTTGTCTATGGTATAAAACCACTGGTCAAGTCGTAAACATCATCTGGTCAGCTAGCATGACACGGCGGTCAACTAGTACGGCAGTGGTGTCAGCCGGAAGCTAAAGAAGTATATTCGTAATGTTCAGCATAAAAGTTGCCCTTACTCTCTCGGCACACAATGGCTCACGATAAAGAGCACAGAAATACACTACGAATACACAGTGACATTAATCATGCTCATTGAAATAACTGCTATTTCCTGAAAACTAACCAGCGATCCAATTCGAGAACTCACGAGCATTAGACAAACTTGCTCGATACAAATACTATTACGCATAGATATATGTATGCGGTTCAATTCAGGCGACAGTCCAAATTCAGCAACATTCCTCTAAACATCCATATTTGACACTGCCATCTCCATCGTGCTTTTTGCCCGACTGAAATTAAATCATATAACCTTTTAGGTGATTGTTGACCTCTATACTGACGGGGAACGCAAAATGACAAAAAAAAGGCGTTTAATTAAGTTTCAAAACGGTATTATAATTCCACCAACAGAAAAATAAAACCACTCCCTCTTATCCTCATAAGTCACAGTAATTGTATTAACCCTTTTTCACTGCCAGATACTCGCATAGCATCATACCACCAGGCACTCACATAGCCGCATCGCACCGCAGTCACTCTGCCATTTCGCAGGCTTTTATGCCTGGTGCAAATGAAACTCCCCACGCAGATGAACCTCTTTCGCACTAGTGCCCTCCATTTCGGAGCTAGAGTAAATGGAGAAAGAAGGATAAAGAGGGAAAAGGAAGGGGGTAGGGGGATGGGGTGGCAGAAGCAAAATACAATGGAGGTTTCTGAGGTGGCGTCGTTCTAAGAGGAAACGCAGAAAATTGTGCCCGGTCTGCTACCGACATCTGGTGATCAATAAGGTTTTAAGGGCAGAAAAGAAAGAACTTTTGCTTGAAGCAAAGCTTAAAGCTGTTAAACGAAGTCACTTTTAGCTATGTTAATCCTTATCGTTCGTGTTTTTTAAAGATTTATTCTATAGGCAAGAAATAAAATTAAAAATATGGCTATGGACGAGTGAAAAGGAATAAAGGGTAATTAACTTGTTTATTAAATTATAACACTAATTTTATTGGTCGAAGGATGTATATATGTAACTTACACACCTATTGTTATATATTACAATTTTCGCTTTTATCCATGAAATTTCGTACTTTTGCGGACATTGGATTTTTTAACATAGGTAGCAGTAGATAAAACATAAATGAACACAACACGGAGATGCAATCTATATAATTTTCTTAAAAAATTGAGAAAGCTTAAAGGAAAAGAAAGCTTAAAAAACACTATAACACTAAAAACATAAATGACCACAATATAATTTCTATTATATACGAGTATTTACAATTCAGGAGTATCTCGCTTTAATTCCAATTAATCATTGTTGCGTTTTTATCAAATAGTTATACGGAATTATAGTGTATGTGTACTAAGGAAATATCTAGAAGATCGTGGGTTCAGTTTTGTTTCTTATGATTTCAACACTTATATACGAGGACGTTCATACGATGAGACAATTTTGAGTATAGTTCAATTGTAGGTATGTCATTTACATTTATGTTCAATGATTTCGAAAGATTTCCGTGGAACGGTAAAAAATCGTTCAGTGCCGACAATAAACGACGCAATATGTTATCGTCACCCTAAAATTTGAGCTCTGTGGAGAGTGTACTTGTTGATGTAATCATTCTCCATTTTTCCGCGGCAATAAATCGATGTCACAAAGGGCATGATAAAGGATACTAGCCAAAATCTGTATTTCATTTGCTTCTACATATTGTTCTTATTACACGGGAGCGAATACTTTCTTACCAAATTCTGTCAAAACGCTCATTGGTACCTGCTTTATTAATTCAACTTAATATATAGTATATGAATTAGCGTAGGAATACCAGTGCTCAAGAAAACATGCACAGAGTGTACTTCTTTCCATTTTATTTATTTTTACGTCAAAAACAGTAAAAAAACTGTGTGACGTGCTATGGGGAGAAGTGAATTCTGCGCACGTATTGAAAATTCTGTGATCCCTACCCTAAGCCATAAACTACTTAAAAATTTGAATACAGAAAGAAAATGAGCATTTTTTGCAAGGATTGTTAACAAAATATTCGCTCCAATGTAATAAAATATATTTTCAAGGGAAATCAGCAACAAATTTGGGCTCCTATCCCTCATCATGTCCCTTGTCAAGGTTGAATGAAGTTACATTTCCATCATCCATAATCGTCACACACAGTTTTAACTATTTTTGGCGTTAAATAAATCAATAAATAAAAACTCCGTAACATTCCATGGGTGAAACTCGAAATCTATTGTTCGGGAAAAAAGGACCCGGAGAGATATAGAAGTTTAACCGCGATGCATGGCTGGCGAGCAAAAGCGTTAGTTTTTGGGGGAGGGGGCCACGAGATGTTATGAACCTTCCGTAAGAGGGTTCAGCCCATTAGCGCTGTTAGCAATTTACTCTTCCACCGACTTGGCAAGTGCAGGAAGGAGATAGAGAAGAACTTACATTAGATCGAAGAGCCCAGAGAGAGCGCGACCGCCGCCTACCACCCACCGCCCACCACCCACACAACCCGCTAGCTCGTGGACCTACTTCCCATGAGGGCAAAGTTTGTAGAGATTATGAATAATCGTTGGTCGCTTGGCGTTCGCGAGTTGCTCTGAAAATTAACTTATTCTCGACTTGCGAAGCAAGCGCTAAGGGCACAGTATTTGAGTAATAAAGTCTCATTGGAATACCTACTATACTTTTCTGAATCCACATGTATCGAGAATAATGAATTGCCTGTCGTTTGGAACTAGTAATTGCGTTTGGCCAAATAACTTATTCCGATTCGTGATTACTTTTAAAGAGTTGAAAGGTACTTCCCAACATCTGCATATTACGTTCCACATAACATTTTCTTCATCCAATTATTTAAACAAAGAATATTTTCATATTAGTAAATGGAAATAGGAGGCCAACGTTTGAGACTTCTTTTTAGCATTGCTATACTTGGAAGTGTGATTGTGAAATTCTTTATACATAATTAAGCAAATGCATTATTTAATAACTTAAAACAATCGTGAAACTTTGAGAATTGAGAAGTCTTCACTCAGGCAAATGCAGTTAAATACCCAGTTTTCTGAACTGCGCTCACTCACTCTTTCTCGTGTCATTATTCAAATGTTTCATTCATTTCATCATTTCAATTCATTTGTTTGTTTTATCGCCTCTATTTCTCTCTCACTCTTTCTTTATCTTTCTCTTTCTTGAAAAGGCGATTTCGAAAAAATTTGCGTGTTTGGTTTTCAATTATAGAATAAATTAATCCAAAAACAAATGACTCACATTCAAAATTTGTGCTTTTAATGTTTTAAAAATAACCTAAACAGATTAAAATAAAGATATATATATATATATATATATATATATATATATATATATATCACGTGAGAGATGATTAATGGATATTATTGCTTTATATTTTCTATTCACTTCATATCTGAAGCCATTGTTTTCATTTTTTTTTCTGTTTTTTAATGGTACAAAATGAGACGCATGCAATGCTTTTCCCTTCTCTTTATGAAGCACGTTATACAATAGCCTCGTTACACAATACCTCGAATTCTGTATATTCAAGTCATTTTCCGATGGACGTGTGAAAATCACACACGCACCGGGTTTCCAAAGTACTCAAATGATTATAAATTTTTCCCATTCTAATTGAAATTTCAATTAAACATGTAGCTTTCGTTGCAGAATAATTTCTAATATAAAATGCTTCAAATCCGATCATACGTTATCATAATATTAGCGCAAATAAAAACGGCGCAGTCATTACTAAAACAATTGGAATTCATCACATACGCATTGACCGGCAAGCATTAAACAAAGTGTATCTGTTCTGTTTACAAAAGAATTCCACAATAACGTTTTGTGCTCTAAATTATTTTGATCGAAAAATATGGTTAGATAGAGATGTAGATCACCAATATCAGATCCTTTCAAAATAATTTAATATTCAGGTATGAGTTTCGGCCATATACGCGAAAGGAAAAACATGTTTTAAAATGTTCAGGTTTTACAGTGGTTATTCAGATTCATAAGCAATAAAGGTGAATTTTATTTAGGTAAGGTCAATGATTTAGACGTTCAAGAGAATGGCGCAGGTCTCATTTTCGTTTAAAACCCCAAATATTCGAAAATTGCAAAAGTTCAAAACTTTTTCGGCGTCTTCCTAGAACTAATATATTAAAAGTAGTGGTATTTTCCCTAATGCAATCTGTTCCTAAAGATATATTTTGAAACACAGTCATGTACAGTTTTTCAAGAATTTGAGTACTTTTCATGTAATTTTACGTGAAAGTACGGGCGAGAAAGTACGTGCTGTTTTAACACCACTAGTTTCAAAGAAAGCTGTTAAAATGAAGTTATTGTGAGATTCTTTCTAACAGTCAAAAGTGAATAAGGCGTCACTATGATCTCGTAAAGATAAAACTTTGTCAGATCGGTTCTTTCAGGCTTTTCCATTTATACGACATAAACTTCTCTTTTTCTTTGATAAAAATATCGCGTAGAAGACATAAAAGTATACCCTGGGGTTTCCATCATCTAAGTTCCACAAGAACTTAAATTCAGCTTTGCAAACCAGACGACAGCATCCTCTTTTGAACGCAGGATTTTTTTTCAGGACATCCTGTGTCTGCGGACTAAGGGGCGTTATGAAGGGCCAGAAAATTGGGTAATGGTTTTCTTTCTCACAGGTATTATATGCGCAAGTTTTCTTGAGCCCCGGAATCACTACCCCCATTCATTTACGAACATTGGTCGAATTAATAATAAAAGATAGCAAAATGCGTTGGTGACAAAATTTGATAAACACGTACGAGTATATTTGCCCATTGTACTAGAAACTATTTTTATCGAAACACGAGCTAAAGATTTGATATAATCGGTCCCATTTAACACACATCAGGCACATCAAATCCAGACATTTTAAATTCATTAGATTTATTTTCACCTTAACATTTTTCTTTAGGCCAAATGTGGCGCGAAACTTGAAGTTATGCCACTCTGAGAAAAAAAATATATTTCAAATGTCTGTAGTTTCAGCCGAAATTTCTGGAGAATATCATTATTTAGTGAATCAGTGAAAAGAAATGATCTATCCAATTAAACCATTCACGTGAGCTAAGGAATTACACAGCGCTAGATAGTACTAGTCTTGGAAACGTGACATCAGATTAGATAATAAAAATCCGCATCTAAAACAAAAATAAACGAGTTTTGAAGCTTAAAAAATGAAAAATAAGAAACACAGTTTCCTTCAAAGAAGCAAAAGCCTCCACGTAATTGCCTCCCCCACTTCTTGTCGCCAAGGGCTTGTGAATTCCAAAGTCATCAATTGTTAAAGGAACGCCTGACAAACGACTTGTGTATTCCAAAGTCTTCAATTGTTAAAGGAACTGCTGACAAACGAAAATATCGATAACTGAGATTACTGACTCGATTCCGTAGGAGTGTAAGGAATATTTTGGAAACCGGCTTCGCGAGTTGATCATGTTTATGTTTATGGAGTCTGCCGCGATCGAGCTCCAATGTCATCTGCACTAACCGGTGATTTCCATGGTTTCCCTGATCACTTCCGGTCAAATGTTGAAACAGAAACGGGACCGCGCGCAACCTTCTCTTCTCATCATGGATGGGAGTAAGTTCCTTACCTTTCTTATGAGGGAGATAGGACAAGTAATCCTTATGAGGAAGGTATAGGTTCTACAGGTTCTAATCCTGCGTATGCACGATCGTGTTAGTGATTGTCCCTTCATTCCTCATCATCCTATCGTCTCATACTTCACACTTCAAAGCGTAACAACTTTGTCGTACGAAGGGGTACAGCTGAAAATCTGATCCTAAAAGTCATGTATCGAGGTGAAGAAATGGCCGAAATAATAATAATTATAATAATAATAATAATAATAATAATAATAATAATAATAATAATAATAATAATAATAATAATAATAATAATAATAATAATAATAATAGCTTCTTTTTCTACAATTCTCCCTCACGTGAGCATCGACGTGGACGCGAACGATCACGTTGAATATAAGTACAATCTCTAAGAATTCCCTTCAGAGTTGGTATTTTTGATAGGCAGAAACATTGAGGGAGTTGGGCTGACGAGCGCCGTGTATGTGTTGCAGCGCTACGCCGCCAGCCCCGCAGAGGCCCTGCAGGAGCTGCAAGAGGCGGCGGCGGCAGAGGAGGAACCCTGCTACGGCAAGCGCTGCACCGCCAACGAGCACTGCTGCCCCGGCTCCGTCTGCGTCGACATGGACGGCTGTAAGTACCCGAATTCTACTTCATGTCATCTCATTTTTATTTTTGTCGTCACACATAGTAAAAACTGTACGTGGGTTATCGAGGAGAAGTACAATCTACGCACGTTTTATTGAGTTCCAGAATTCCTACTCCACTATTCACTAAATATAGTTGAATTACTAACAAAAGTACCGAAAGGCGTGGTTGACAATACTTGCAATTTTCGCTTTCGAGAAACGCGATTTCATCGGTAAATGAACTAGGGGTTTGATTTTATATTATAGCTGACAAAATAACACTCCACGGCCCTACTCCTGACGTAACCAGCAAAACTAGAGCTCAACAAAACGTGCGCATAGTGAAGCTGCATATGCAGCCCAAAAGCAAAACAAGGAACATTCTCGGCATTTGCTTAATGGATCTGTAAAAGGATGTGTAGTAAGTGCTGTAACTTTAGTTTTAGTGAATCTGCAAGGAGGCTTACAGATATATTTACAGCACAGTTCATAAACGTCTAGGACGGCAACACAAAACAATGAAATTAGAATAGCTGGTCAGACGTCGTGGAAGCCCGCTGTAATAATTCCATATAATGGTTTCGAAAGTTAAGGGTGTGATCTTCCGAAAGCGGCTAGCGAGGTTTGGTCTTCGGTAAGTTGATAGACATGAAATCGGTCCGCAATTGGGAACAGACGAAGATTCGTAAAGCATAAAGTTTATCACTAGGAGTCGGATTTTAATGCGTCATTTTTTTCTTTTCGCTTTACAAAATTGATTTTTAGAACAGACATTAATTTTATGCTATGAAGAAGGAAATGAGCCATATTTATAAGGCATTTTTGTATTTTTCGTCGATTGCCACTAATAAGTCATTTTTTTTACTTTTTTCCGTCATTTTAATGCATTTTTTGCTGATTTCATCGATTTCAATATCATGATAATGTCACTTACTTCGAATAATATTTACTCTATATATAAGCCACTATTCATATTATTAATAACATATATAAATTATGTTTTCCACGGAATTCCTGATAGTCTATTCGATTTCTTTGCTCAGAATTTGTAATGTCTGCCCTTCTGAGTATGTAATCTAAGGTTCTTGTGCCGATTATCAACGCCATTGTCATTTCGGCCGATTTCGGAATTTCTAAAGAGAGAGACTTGCTAGTCCAAACTTTACCGTCCAAACCAAACGTCTGGAAGCTGAGTTCGCTTGAACGAACGGAAGAAGACTTGATTACTACTGTAAGATATCCAAGAGTTATTCACCTGAATTGGTTTTGATCAAACTTTTTACGTCAATTTTGCTTGCTTTTAGTGCATTTTAAAAACATTTTAAGATCATTTTATTTATCATTTTGGCGATGTTTTAGGTCATTAAATTCCCCCCTAGTTATCTCTAGCCAAGTCTAATGTGCACACTCATCACTAAACAGAACTCCATCTCCTTTCGCTGTTTCCAAAATGGCTTGTATCAGTGCAGTAGAAATGTGTAAATGTTACGTCAACACACATAAAAAGCTGTGATCGTCTTAAATCTTCATGAGTCACTTTCAATTGATTAGCTAATATTATATTTACGACGTGGCGGTCATAATCGGCTAAAAGTAGTATCGATTAGTACGATCAGATAGAATGAACTTCGGTTTGTAAAGGGCGATGTCGAATTAGATTTCTATACATCAGTACCAAAGATGATAGCCAAGCCATCGAATGCGTGCCATAACAATAGCAACACTGCAAATACGACGCCAGCCTTTCCAGCGTCCATTCTCTGCGACGCCCGAACCCCAGCTGTGTATCGAGCGGGCAGTGAGCGTGGCCCGCGCGCCAGCGGAAGGCCCCCTATTTGCTAGAAGCCAGCCTAGCTGCTGCGAACCGGGGTCGCCGCGCCGACATTTGGCATTCTGTGACATCGGCACGTGTTTTATATTGATGCGTTGTCAGTGCAGCGGATCGCTTCCCAGGATCTCCGTGATCGCAGGTTTTCGATAGGCGATGTGGATAGTCGGCCAGGAACGTTAGCAGGCTGACACGTGGCGGAAGTTTCACGATCTTTGGAGCGGCGTGTTTCGGAAAGTTCAGAATCATTATTTCTGATTAAATACTTTCACTAATAGTTGTTTTGTTACCGAGAAGACGCCAGTAATTTCCCTCGCAAAGCAATATACCTTCTACTAAAATCACAAATGTAATTCCCAATGTATGTATTTGGCATCTGACTTTTGCCAGCTAGCGGCGTTCCCAGAACTATGCCCAGTTTTTATACATTATCCACGCCTGGAAATAAGGGACACATGTGTTGAGCATGACGTATTCCCATCACTGTACAGCTTACGTGGCCTGTCTGAGTTTTTTTTTTTCAGTGACACAGCTAAAGACACTGAGACGATCTGTATTATAAAGTTACGGCTTCAATTTTGCACCGGCAGGGAATCGAACCCGGACCGCCACACAGAAAGCTAGCATGAGCCACCTGAGGGGTGTAATATCCAATAACTGAAATGCTTATTTTCAACATATTTCTTCTGTGTAATGTTTATTCCGCGGGATTAATACGGAAACGCGATAAATTAGATTGAGAGAAATGAGAAAGAGCTTGAGTTTTATAAGGAGGGTCCATACGTAGGTAACTCATTGGGTTCTATTTATCACCCATGTACGAGATTTTCTCTGCACCTTCAACCACTCGATATCAGCGTTACTGACGGGTCACAATAGAAATAGCTCAACAGATGTCAGCGTGCATCATGTTGATTGATTGATTTTTCGTGTTTCCGGGCGCGTCAACTACTTTGGTCATTAGTCCCGTTAGTGTAGTGCTTTCTCGGGAGATGGCGGTGATCTTCCCCCGCTGGATGGCGAGATCCGGCGCCGACCTACCGTCGGCTAGTGGGGCTTCCCCCTAACCAGGACTCTCCCACCAGCGGGGCACCGCCCCAGTCGGGACAAACTCTAACTTCCCGACCGGTCACCCGGAATATGTGGTAGTGTAGTGCATGTTAGTGTAAGTGTGTGTGTAAGGGGAGAGGATAGGACAAGGAAGAGGAAGGACAGATCGCGCGCGGTCCGTGGCCCGTTTGGTAGGGTACTGCTCCGGCATTCGCCTGGTGTTGATCGGAGAAACCACGGAAAACTACCGATCAGAGCAGCCGGCCGCGAGAATTCTCCTCCAGACAGCAGCTGAATTCGACCTAGCTGAACAGCTAGTGTCGAAAATCCTGCATCATGTTAGTGTGCTTGTTCGTTGATATGGAATTTCCCACCCAAGGGTAAAGTCTTACGAATATAGCATCACCTTCTCGGGACAGTTCAATATATCCATTCATTAGACAGAACGGCAACGGGTGAAGTGGCAAGACAGATCACTATATTTCAATATCAACGAAAACCGGTAAAAAACCAATAGCTTTTTCGACAAGTTATTTGAAATAAATTACATTCTATAAATATATATTTTGACCACATAGTGGATCCTAGTAATCCACTATATTGCCAAAACTTTAGAAGTCCAAAGTCAAAAACTGGTGTTGTTATTTGATTTTCATATCACTGTATTTTCGCATTTTAAGATCCAAAATGTCGTGTCAATTTACAAAAATAGAAAATAAATCAACAGAACGTAATTCATTTTCAATTTTCGACTAAAATTTATTAGGGAGCATGTAATAGTGATTCATATGAAATGTCTCATTAAGGAGTTGTTATATGTACAACGAAAATAGAGGTGAGGTAATAATTACATGTAAGTTTAAAAATAATACACTTCGAGCAACTTACCCAAAAAACAAACCCCCATTATTAATACATTCCATGAAAATTATTTCAAAATTATAAAAGTAATATTTTGTAATCCTGTCGAACAACGTTTCGAATAGAATTTTACATTATATTAAGACAACGTAAAGGAAACAAAGGAGTTTTTCAATCGATTATATTGTTTATATCGTATTAAATATGAAAATCTTGATACACCAATCAAATTGAGCCAGCCGCAAACCTATTAACAAATATT
The DNA here is from genome assembly GCA_011170035.1 of Teleogryllus occipitalis. Classification (NCBI taxonomy): domain Eukaryota; kingdom Metazoa; phylum Arthropoda; class Insecta; order Orthoptera; family Gryllidae; genus Teleogryllus; species Teleogryllus occipitalis. The sequence goes on from BLKR01008963.1 coordinate 430,418, forward strand.
GAAGGTTTGTTAACATAGCAAGCTCAAAAGGTTTTTGAACTGATGACGCTTTTTATTCATTCTGAACCACCGGGCGACGCGGTGACGGGGCGAGTCGGTACCGGGGACTCAACGCACGTCGTGTAAAACTCAAGCGCAGAAGATAACACGAAAATTGTAGCTTTGTGACACTATAATATTTGGATCTTTCCTTCTGTTGTCCAGGCAGTGTGATTCTCAAATAATTCGATTTATGACACAAAATGTACATTTGTTGTATTTTTCGCGACAAGTTTGCGAGTGGGTTATCATGTTTTACACACAAACCCTTCAATTACGAACTCGCCCCGAAATGTAGTACATAAATCTACGAGTTTGAGAATCGTCTTTGGATCAAAGTATTTATTGCAAACACCAGCGCAGTAAATTTTAAATAAGTACGTAAAAATTATACAGAAATATGGTTCGTTTACAACGTATGTATATTTAGCAAAATCAGCCCTACAAAACCATCCACCTCGTGCCTAAATATTCTATACACGCCTTGACCCTCTCTACTCGTCTCTTTGAAGAAAAGCGACAAATGAATCGAGAAAAAAGGAATCCCAAAATAGGAAACAGACGTGAAAAATACCGAAGAATCTGCATGACGAAGAGAGCAAACACCTACACGTGGTGGGGTGAGGGCGAAGAGCCGTGGGGGGGGGGCTGTGGTTGTGACCAAATAGTTTCTCTCGTATTGCCATCGGGTTATTAAGATGTGACAATTACAATGGGGAAAATATTTATTTGGCGTAAACATATAACTTAGTCTATAAACATGTAACTTAACATGCACGTTTTTTCTCTAAAACACGATAGAACGTACGAAGATGATAATCAACGTAATGGTGAATGGTTTTCATTTGTAAGCTTTAATAAATATTAAAAATGAGCCGGTGTTCACTGGCTTTATTTCAACAAATAAACGAAAATGTTACATGCGCTTTTACATCACACAGCACTTCACTGTCGGAACTTCAGTAAGATATATCACCATCTAAAAATGATTTTCCAGCAAAAGAAAAACCGTCCCTCTCATATACCATAACATATTGTAGAATCAATCACACATGACGTAACACTGCGCTTGTCAGATTGCTAGCTTTTTCCGACCTCGTCCATTAACCAGTTAAATCTGCCTGGCGACTTTCAACTCTATGCTTCGTCACGTCCCTCTCTCAGTAGCCTTGCATACTCCTCTCCCTGTCTACTCCATTACTTTATATCACGGCGACCTGCTCCATTTCTTCTTATATTATCCAGCTTAATCCCATTCCTGTTTGAGATGCATATTTCCTAAGTGTCGATATTACTTCAAACCGACGGTTTCATAATGTAGAACCACCCTCAAACAAAGCTTAATAAGCCGCTACAAAAAGTTTTCTTGGTCGCTTTCAACAAGCTAAGTTAACATCAAGACTTGCACTTTTAAAACTTCAGATAATAAGATGATAAATTGAAAATCGCTTCAGAAACATTTTTACATTAAAAAGAGAGCAATATCTAAAGAAGAACAAGTTTCAGAAGTCGAATTACAGTCATGGCCGTATATACTACCCACAGGATATGATGAGTAATTTTTACATTTTTATTTTCAAGAAAAGAATTTTGGTGCAGAGAAGACGACACTGTACTAAAACACATGTGTTTTTAGTTTTGTTTTAGTTAAGTGTTCTAATAAATCCGGCTAAACAAGCCTTGGCTAACGCAGTAAGAAATGTAAGGTATTTTGTTACACTCCATGAGGTTTAATCCATATTATCTGATTGTGTTCGTGTTTTAAGAAACAACAAGCACTAGTTGTACACTTGCGAACATTCCGGACTCTGTTATTTATAGTTTTCAAAGTGAAAGTTCTTCATACTGCAAAAACCTTGAAAATCATATTCACACACACAATTATAATAATGCTTCAGTTACAATTTGTATTGTTCAAAACTATATACGTCTGTAAAAAATATTAATCAGTTTATGTTTGAATGTCCCATCTTGAATTATTATTTTCCTTTACCTTGGTACATTGAGCAACTGCTGAGATGGCACATTGGTTTGCTTCTGAACACTAAATGTAGCTTTCTACTCCTCCAAACTTTACACGGTTGTGTTCTTTTTTTAAATTTTGAATTAGAAATAAATAAGTTCGGTATTAATCGCACGTGAACATTATAATATAGCTAAGAGTTTATTATCAGGCACATACACTTAAAACCCAAGCGAGTCAATTGTACAACGTATCAAACAGTAATTTCGAGATTCTGCAAGTTTCTGACGACTCTTGCAACGGAGTGGGATAATCGGGGAACAGCAAATCTCACTTCAAATAATTTTACGTGTATTGTTTTAACGTAGTATTTATTCATTTTACAAAACTAAAAATAGTAAAAACTGCATGACATTTGAACGTAGAAAAAATTAATCTTCTCTAGAGTACATAATACTCTATGGAAATTGCAATTTTGTTACCATTGATAAGAAACATTCGAAACCCCGTAAATGTGCTATTACTGGATAGGAAATTAGCCCTCAATCCTGCAAGAAATAGATTTAAGACAAAAAACAGAAATTCGCAGATTACGGCATTGGGCGAGTGCAGCCGCAACATCCAATACAATCAGGTGCTACTTTCATGGTATCACCATACGATGTATATAGATTTTAGTACTATAAAAATATATAGATTGAAACACATACCATGCCTTTAAAACATGAGGGCTATTTCCATTGATTAACTGATTAGGGATTCCGGGCGCGCCAAATGCTAAGGTCATTAGTCCTTGAAGTATAGTGCATGTCCTCAATATTTTTTAAAAAATTAATTTTTCGTTTCGTTCCGCCCTCAGCCTCCGAGCCCCGTCTCCGGCCCAGCGGCCTGCGGTCGCTGGGGGCTGCGCTTGCCCGCCTTTTTTGTGGGTCGGAGGCGCCATTTGCGTGTTTCGTGACGGGCAGACCTCCCGTGGGAGAGCGCTAGTTTATGCGAGGAGGGTGGGCGGGCGTGGGCGCGCGATAACACTTCCCCCGTCCAGGGCTCTCTCGCCTCCGCCTCCGCCCCCACTGCCACCCCTTTCCCCCCGATGGGAGCCGCGCGCTGTAATTACACTCACCCGCCCTCCCGCTGTCCGCTGAAATACAGCGGATGTGGCGGTGGTGGCATGTGTTATCAGAACGCTGGAACTCTGCCCTTCCCACCGCCCACACGCCAGCGAGGGGAGGGGGCAGTAATCTCCTCCCGTTGCCCCCTGACTTCCCCAACACAGTGCTTACTCCCTTGCCGCCGTCCAAACCTCCTCGGACACACCGGGCCCCAGCTATTTGTCTCGCCCCCCCTGCTGGGTAGTTTTTCACCACGACTGTGTCCCACAGATTCACTCCCAAAGAGCCACGCATTTCCTACGTACTCCCCATCCGCTCGGGGCCCTCACATCCTGTCTCCGCCCACATCCGTCCACCCCCACCCTTCCTCGCACTTCAATCACGCAAAACGCCCCACTTCTCTTTTGTTCTTCATCCTGTGGGGCATCCTGTTTGTTCATCCACTACCGTCTCCCATGACGCACATTCCTCCTCCACATACACACGTCCGCACAAACTTTGCATGACACTCCTATTTCTCATTATTCCCCGCGACCCTTCGCGGACGCACGGAACGTCTATCATATCTCACAGCCTTACTTGCTTTGCCTCATCCACGCAACTTCCCTACGCGATCGCTCATCACGATTTCTTCGTCCGCTTCCGGAGCTCTCCCGGCGCTCTGCCTCACCAGCCCGCGCCTCGCCCTGTCGCTGGCCGTCGCCTGTCAGGCTTCTAATTAATTTCACTTTGTCGGGAAAAATCCTACTGTTGGCCAGGGAGATGAACGCAACGTGCTAGAGTTACCTCAAATTACTTTCGAGGAGGAGTTTCGTACGCAAGTAATTCCTTTATTTAGCTGTTTTAGAATGAGGTTACAAAACTCTTTACGATTGTAAATTCGTGGGAAGTCAGAGTTCTATATTTTTGCACCTTTTAAAAAAAGATAATTTACATCAGTAGCAGTCCTTTATATTCTCATTTTGTTTTTTAGGAGCCCTGACAAAAATTCTCCAAAACTTTATGGATGATGCGAAGTAGTTATGTAAAATATTTCCATTATTTTTTGCATTCCAAACTTTTTCCATTGAAACTAAGCACAGCGCAAAAACACAAAAGGAAATTCATAAGTCATTCAAAAAAGTCTTAGAATGTTTTTTCGTGAAATGTTCTGTAAATTAAATGTTTAGAAAGAACAAATAGGATAATAACATCTTTAGAGACAACATTCCAAATCCACAATAAATCATTGAAAAAGTGAATAGTGCCAAACTTTATTTAATTTGTTCGTATTAAAAATGAGATAATATTTATCTTAGAATCGGAATGAACAACGCCGAAAATAGCTAATAACAAGAAATAATCACAAAATCTTTTGAGAACGGTAATGATAACAATCTTTTAAACAGAAGTCTTACGATTTCACAAATACAATTTTATTATTGATAAATAAGGAAATGAAGTAGATTAAGTGAACGTGATGATTTCGGACTGTACTTTATATTCATGCAAGAGGGTTTTTTTTGTTTCTTTGTTATTGTTTTTTTGTGTTTACAGATAACCATTGGCAGTCTTTTATATATTCTACAGCGTAATATACTCGTAGAGTGAGGCACAAAGTTTACTTTCAGAAACTTTGTCAGATACATTTTTAATTTTGCACCATAATAACGCTCTGCTGTTACAGGAAGACAAAATATGTGTATATACGCTTTAATATTTTATCCTTTTTATAGGCGATTGACACCTATAAAACTTTTTTCTATAAATTTGACTAAGAATCATAAGAAAAAAGGTTATGGGAGGAAGTTAACAGAATATTCTGTTATAGAAAGCTTGATGCAATGATTATCACATTTATCAGCACAAATTTTCTTCTAATATTCTTACCGTGGATTACATTCAGATCCTTATGTAGGTTACAACTAGATCACTAATTAATAATACGATTTACAATGACTATAGAATTAACATAATCGAATTGAATTTTTAATTTTCGAATTTTAAATTGTCCTTTAAACATTTTCCGAATTAGCAAAGGGGGTCGATTATTTATCATTTTTATATTCTATGTAAAAGTGACAAATTGCACATAATTTTTATTTAAGTCTTCAAAAATCCCATTACCCTGCACTCTGCCACTCACAATAAGTACAGAAACTCGTTTGCAATACGTCAATTATTCTTAACTTTTAAACTTCACTTTTATTCAAGGTATCGAAATTAAAGCGTTTAACGTCTTATCTTTCACTTGCACAAATTTAATAGAAGTGGAAAAAACTGTATCGGACAGGAATAATAACTGCGTTACAGGAAACCTGTAATGCAGAGGACAAGTTAGCCATGTTCGCCTCCATTGATCGGTATCAGAACGACGCAACACAAAACACTCGGTACCCACCTCCATCACACCATGCGAGCGATCCATAAATTATGTCACGCCGTGTTTATTCCATGTCGTTAACTATCGTCAGGTTCCATTTATGACCCAGGGGAAAATTAACTCACTTAGAGGAAGTGTCAGTACCATAGAATAATTTATCATTCAGTGCTAGTGGGAAGTAATCCAATAGCTGAGAGGAAATGTTATTTAATACTTATATATTTATAATTTCTTTAAGACACATACTTACAGCATCTAAATGATTTAAACATTTTATGATCAAAAATAATATATCAGCATAACTCACGAACAAGGACAAAATGATTTTATCGTCACAAAGATCTTTTCAGTATTAATACAATGTAAGTTCCATTATTTTACATTAGTTGTTACGCATCAGATGTTTCTAACACCTACTTAAAGGATTCTCAGAAGATAAAATATGAATATGTTCTATAAAGTAGAATTTCATCTTAATATAGCTATTTTAATCAACTAACCCACTGGCTCCATACCTACGAAAAAAGAAATGGTTGCAAGGCTCACAATACTCTAAAATATCAAACAACACATTTTTATCGATATTTTTGGATTCATCCAGATCATTAGGTAATAATAGAGACATTTTGCAGAACGTTAAAAACGTAACCTCTAGACCAACACCGTGTAGTCAAGAAAGAGATTTTGCGCAACAATTAGGTCGAAATGGAAGAAGTTCCGAACTGAGTCGCCAGAATGTGCCCAAAATTTTCATAATGCCACATTTTGATTCGCATTTGTTCGACCAAAGTGCGCATCAACAACTGATGTATATACACAGTTATATTATTATAAAATTATTATAATATTAAAAATTATATTATGTATCATAATAATAAAATAAATGTAATATATTATATTTTAAATAAACATTACTAATATCGAATGTGCAGATTAATTCCATCAACATGATGTTGCATCAAAGGATTATAGAGTTAGCACCGCACACTGCCGTCACAATTGGTAACACATTCGATTTAGCATGGCCTAGTGATCGATTAACATGGGATATAACTCGCCCGCTAAATCCGGCAGATCATGGTGGAAAGAGATGGGTGAGCGCGTGTGCATTGTATCCGACTTCAGCCAATAAGCTTCAGGCACCAGTTTGCCATCGAATATTATCGCCTTGTTACAAGTCATTGAAACACATACATAAAGCACTTTTTTCAAAAAATTGCATCTGTTCTTTCAATGACACCTTCATCGTGTTATTTTTAGTTGGTCACCGTTGAAAATTGTCACTTTATGACACATTCAAAATATTTCTTAACACTTCTCGCCTTTTACGCAACATGACGGGCAGCGTGTGGTCTGGGTTTTTCAAACGAAGTGCCCGTGTTGTCACGTGATTCGTGACGCAAACTGGTGGCGCGCAGAACGAGCCCACTCATCTCTTTCCACCATGCGGCAGATTAGCGGGCTCCGCTACCACTTCGAGTTCGAAATCGAGTTGGCGCATGCGCAGAGGCGCAAAAGTGGCATATGCTAAGGTGCTTCAACATTGAAAAACGTCACTAGTATTGTAAATCGACTGTTCATTAATAAGATCGATCCTAATGTTTGCGGTTTTACGTTACGTAATAGTGTCTTAAGAAGTTCTTGTTTGTAATTAAGTCACCTAAAACACAATAAGCGTTCTCGAATTCTCGGGTCGACACTCAGTATTTTCAAAGTGATTTAGATCCCCATCATCATTAGGACAGCTTTACACAATAACATTAATCATTTCTTGAGTGCGATTGTTTATGCGATATTATGGTTACGAATAATACTTCCTTAATCTGAAGCAGTTAGACAATTCACAGGGACTGTGTTACGTTTGAGTGTATACGTGCGCATGGGTGCGTGCGTGTGAATGTGTATATGTGTGTGTAATCAAAATATTTGCAATGCCTTAAAATTTGTACGTGAAACAGCTAAGACATTAAATGTTTAGCTGATGAAATAAAACTCAATTAAAAACAGCGCAATTAACTGTAAACCTACCATGTTCTGTAAACACGATAACGTTTTTATTTTTTAAGATGTGCTTGTGCCAGCAGTATAATATATCATCACCTACGACAACAGGTTCCTCTCATCCAATAAACCAGGAAAGAAAACGCAATCTTAACTTCAGAGTAACAATGCATGAAGAACAACACGATTTAGGATTCTCGACGTCCGCTGTGGAAGAAGAGTAAAGTAAACATACATTCATGAATTATTCAGACATCTGAAAAAGGCGTGCTTCTCTGCTGTTCAATTATTCACAAAACATGCGGATCTTAAAACGATATCACATTTCATCTTGTTCTTATCATGATGTAATAACGGTTACCTGGTTCTTATCATGATGTAATAACGGTTCTTCCCACTACCAATTTTTCCATAATTGTGGCTAAACAACTGACGTTTACAATAAACATTAAACCTAATTTTCCCTCAAATAGCATTGGTTCTAATTCACAATAATGTAAATGCAAAACTTTAATACTAGAATTATCTTTAATGTCAATACTAAATGTAATAAATCATTGTATTTACGCACATTTTAATAAATACATATTTTATTTAATATTCTACTCTGATGTCCAAAACATAAACAATGCATTGCTTCCTTCAAACCATGTGCTACTGCACTTTTACGTCACAGAAATATGACGTGTAATAACAGAGCAGAGCTGTTACCTTCTTGCAAGAGAAATTTCAGGCTTCCGCAAAACTTTTCGGACTCTGATTATACCATTAAGGAATGTATGAGTGATGCTGACAATGATTAATTGCAATTACGATTTGAAAAATTGCTAGAAGAATCCATTGAAGCTTCGGCACTTTGTGTTTTGATGAAGAAAGAATGTCAAATTACGTCACTCTCTAAATTACTTAATATGTATTGTAAGTGCTACTAACAGAAAAGGCATTAAGGATCTAACCTACCCAGATTACTAATGACTATACAATAATCATCAAATAAAATACCCCACATCATCACCAAATACGACAAAATCGTAACGAAACTTTCTAGAGAATGTTTTAAAAGATAATTACATAGAGGTGAGCGATCGAGTAAAAGTTGCAAGCCTCTACAAGTTTTCGAGAATTGCGGTTGATCTCATGAAGGAACTAAAATCACAAAACTAAATATCATACATTTACCACAAAATTCGTCATGATGTTTGTTTCACGAACTTCTTGTAGTAATATTCTGAGAATAGTCACTAAAATAGTTGGCTGGTTTAGATGAATTTTCCGACTGTTTACCAAATATTAGTGCGACGTCCTTTACACACCAGTTAATTCACATTTTCAATGTTTCTTTATGAACAGGAAAATTTCCAGGTATTTTCAAATCAGCAAAAATTATGCAACTTTTAAAATGGCAAACACCAATTGAAAATTACCAGCCAATTTCTCCTTTCCCAGTTTTCTCAAAAATATTGGGGAGACTTCTGTATACTTCGGAAACTTTTCCCAGGAAAATAAAGCGTTTTCATTCTCTCAACATGGATTCAGAAAATCAATATCTTCGGAAACAAACATTTTTTTCTCTTCTTAACGATGTTGATTCACCCAAACTGTTGCTTTTTCTGTTCCGTGTAGGTACATTCACTGCGATACCTAAGTTAAAAAATTAAATAAATTGAGAAACTACCCTTTCACATGATTTGTTCAGAAAATTAATAGTGAAATCTTCACATTCAACAACTGATTGAAAAGAACTATTATTCATTTTTTCATAGTTACCTCTAAATTTTCCAAGAACGTTAAGTTATCTTTCGGTCAGTTTTTTTTTGGAGGTTTAAAATGCAATATGAAGTAATTCTAGACGTAGTGGTGTGTGCGACTGTTATTTACTGGCTTAATAGTTGAATATAAACAACATAGAAATTAGAAATATACTTAAAACCAACGTTACATTTCTTTCTTTGAATAGAAATTAGAAATATACTTTAAATCAATGTTATATTTCTTTATCTGAATAGAAATTTAAAATAATGTTGAATGGATTCAAACATCATATTTGTCCTACACTTCGTTGGATTAATCTTGTTTGTGAATTTGCAGTTGCTATTCCTAATTTCCACGATTAATTGGTGAATTGAAATTTTCATTTTTTACATCAATAGATTTTTTAACCTCAACGAAATGTAAATTTCTGATTTTGTAGTTTTCGTTGTGTACTAAGTAAGCTTTTAATACAAAAATAGAATTAATTAAAATTTTAGGTGTATAATATTTTAACAAAACGCAGATTTAAAAATGTGAAACTAAAATGAAATTATACATTGAATTAATTTCACTTTAAAAACGCATAACCATTTAACTTGAAAATCGTGAATGTATTGTTTTTGCGGGGGAAGTACTTGAAACAATATTTGTGGAATATGTAATCTCCTTGACTGCGTCAGAACGTGACCTGTCGAACATCTGTGCATATGGATTGCCTAAATGTTAGGAACTAATCCCACATACATCAATTAATATACCTCAGTTATATGAAGGGTCCTACTACATGTTCATTGGCAAAACGTGACCCTTCTACATATCCTAAAAGTTTGTAAAATTTATTTTGAGACGCTCGTACATAATACGCTACGGAAAGATGACGATTTTATACGATTTATATGTCATTGTCATCTCAAAAATCCACGTATGCCCTATTGCTAGAAAGGGAATTACTCTCCAGAGGATGCATCAAACAAATATAAGAAACCAATGTGTAACTTTGTAGGTCTTTAAGAATAAATCAGCAGGCTCTTATGCAATCCGTAACGCATTCTTACGCTGTAATATACATTTTGACACGATTCGGTCACGGTGCGTCTAACCGGTATTATGATATATATATATATATATATATATATATATATATATATATATATATATATATATATATATATATATATATATATATCCTAATGAGCTCAAGAAGGGATCCAAGTTTCTTAAATGTACGTTTCTTTGATAGAGTAGTGAATGAGATTTTTATGGACATTCTATTGCATTTTTCAAGGTTTAGCCATTGTAGGTAGCCCTACCCAGTAGCTCGGTTGTTCTGAAACCTGTAGAATTTAGAAATACATGCAAAATTAAAATTACTATTTAATATTTAATTTTGTATCACAAGATAGTAATTTACAGATATAAGATATATTATATATTATTATATTAAGATATATTATTAGTCTAAAACTATTCTTAATCATTAAGTAATGGTTAGTAAACGCTGATTAGAAAAAATACTGTAATTAGACTATTTACCCATGCAAAGTATCGGCCTTAAATAATGGTCAAGACGTGGCCGTTGAAATTTGATTCCCAATACGGTAATACATTGCTTATTCTACTTGGTTTACTAATATGGTCCTAATTCGACTTTTAACTTTTAATTGCATAACTTGGACTTTTAAGTACGGAATCGCACAGGTCAGCTAGTACTACAAGCCAGAAATTGTGAAAAATTTGAAATCCCTGAGTTTTCAACGTGTGATCATATACAAAATTGTATTAAATTAATTAATAATAAAAAATCTTATGTTAATGATTTTCAGATTATTTCCTTCATTGTTAATTAAAGAATTTGCGAATAAAAGTTTATTTATTAATTTTACATGTTTTTGAAACTTTACTTTACCGCTATGTTCATATTTTTCAATAGGAATTACAAATTTATATACACTTATTTAACAAAGATGATTTGAAGTTTGAGTGAATACGTTTTAATTTAGCATGTAACGAATATGTCTTGACATGTGCAATTCAAATTTCCTTTCGCTCACTTTCCCACATGCGAAATAGGCAAGAATAGAATTCCAAATCAGAATTTTTTAACTAAGTGTTTGAACAATTATTTGTTACACACAGCGTTTCCCGATTTCCACGTATACCGACTATACAGTTTTCACGGGACATCTTGCCACTTTCACCATCAAGCATTGCTTGTTTGGTCTATAGTTACAAACACACTACTACACGTCAGACAAGACGTTTTACCAACGTTTCCGCTGGCTTTTTGCCAGCATTTCCGCTATTGAATTCTGAATCCCGGAATTAGCCGGTGATTTCCTCGCACACATCAAAGAACATCCTGGAAACGAAAACTTTTTCCATTTGTAATCGCAATAGACGACACCGCTTCTCTGGACTTTAAACGTTTTACAAGTCGAGCCTTGGGCGGCACTCGGTCCCTCTGCACTACCCCTTCCTCTGCGCGTGTCCCTCCCGCGACCTACCTCCACCCCCGCCTGCTTGAGCGGCGACGGGTCTTTCATCTCTTTTAGCGTTTGCAATCGTGCGGTTTTCATCTCCCACAACAGAGGCGAAATGGCACGACGGCAGCAGGAACGGCGGCGACGGAGGCGGTGTTGGCGACGAAGATCGGAGGCCCCCCCCCCCCCGCTGGACTGAGAGTCGATTTGAAGTGTCAAAAATACGCTTGGCTGAGAAAGCCTCACATTTCTTCAGAAGAATTTATGGGGAATGGGCATAATTCCAGCTGGTTAAAAGCGAAATGCGATACTTTTAACAGTCCTTCGTACACTGAAATGTTAATCGTAAACCAATTCAGTGGTGTTACAATACAGTATAGATTTTCTCGTGTTATTTGTAGTGGTCACGTAAAATTATTATTATTATTATTATTATTATTATTATTATTATTATTATTATTATTATTATTATTATTATTATTATTAATTATTTATTATTATTATTATTATTATTATTATTATTATTATTATTATTATTATTATTATTATATTCTCAGGATTTTCTCTCCCAAGGTTCAAGGTTTATACCATGTTCCTAGCTTTATACATTTAGAACCGTACGAACAATCCGGTTAAAGAATGACTGACCTTGGAACTTTTGGAATGGTTTTGTTAGAAGAAAAACCTAACTGTTTCAAATAATACTTTAGATTTTTATTAACAAAAATGTTATTACAATTCGTATAATATGAACAGAGTAAAGTTTGTATATTTCTTTCACAAGTTAAATGTATTTTGAATTTTTTGTGCCTGTATTATTGATGTGGTTTTTTGCAGAGTGTATATGATAAATGCTTTTCTTTCCTGTAAGTTATGTAGTAGAATATCTGGTTTATTTGCCGGGGTCGTTTTTCAGTATGTGTTGGAAGATTTACCGTAATACATTTTGAACTGATTATTTTCTATAACTGGTTTGACTTCGTATTCGTAATAAGGAATGATTTCCTCTTCTAACTGAAGCCCATATTTGGTTTCCATTGCTTGGTGTACAATATTTGCCATCCGGTTTAGCAGGTGTAGACACTGTGTGTTGGCCAAATTTGTACTACATCCAATCAGGTTATCTATTGTCTCTGATAATCGACGACATACTCTTCATAATCATTAACATGCAGTTTTTCTAATACTTTTTGTAGTTATTCGCTGAAATAACTTAGACCTGTATTGCTTGAGTGAAGCCCTCAAGTCTCTCCATTCAGTCTTTTATCTCTGAGTCGCCGTACGGAAGCGACGTAGTCGGCACATTCAAGAGCATAGGGAAATCCATCATGGAGAGGTTTCGACTTCCACACCTGTGATCTTTCCTTGTCTGATTTAATAATAGGGAAATAAGCATTGTTGCAGAGATTTAAGGGAGTGTAGCCTTATTCACAAAACAATATTGCTTTATGTAGAGGTGACAGTTCAGATTGGGTTATGAAGTACATTTATTACCTAATGGTTCCATAATGCTTTCAGATCTACTAACCACAATCACCTGTTTTCCTGAGAATTCAGAAGCGTTGAATTGCTGATTTAGAATGATGCAATATGTATTTAGTGAGCATTGTTCGTATCGTTATATTTAGGTTATCAAGATTGTTTTTCACAATTGAAAAGGAGTAAGTCAACACAAGGAGACTCCAGGAGTTTAATGCTCTTACTTTGTTCTTGGAAATCCGCTTGTCGTCGGCTACATTTATTGACCAACAAAAAATAGAAGCAATAATACCCGACATTACGCCCTACACGTAGTTTCTATAGTGGCGAAGAGATGGCGTCAGCCAGAAAAAGATTTCTGAACGCACTCAGACTATAGCCAATCAGAAACTTTTGTGGAAATACGGACGTGGCGTGAACTTGTGTCAGAAGAGCTCGTTCTCTTTCTTGTTCGAGTCGCCTAGGTGAACGGTTGGCTACAAGTACACCACATAGTCGACGAGGGACACGCGGAAGATACTGGAATGCAAAAGCTTTAATAAAAGGTAAATGCCTGAACATTTTTCATGGAATTACGTACTGTGAAATGTCATGAGATTACATGGAATTTAAAATGAATATTAAACAAGAATGCAACGAATGAAAGAACGACAGTGGTAATAGATCGAAATGAATTTGTAAAACCACGTTGCTCCATTCTCGTTGCTAGAGGAGGATTATTGTAACATAGGACATGCTTTTTTTCTTTGTTACAGCTTTTATTTTATTTTATCTTATCTTATTTTATTTTATTTTTGGAATTTCATTTTGGAAATCCTATTATAGAATTTTGAGAATTCTTAGAAGTATGGTTTATCCAACAACTAGCTTGACTTTTGCTATTACGAAGTCATAACTTGGAGTTTCGGACTCGCATTCTGATGCGACCATCGCCTCTGTGAAAGCTGTGGTAAAACTTCGCTGAACAACGAGGAGACGGCGCTCGGAAATATTTCGATTTTGACGCGACAGGCAGCGCACGGACCGTTGCAGAAGAACGACGACCTTGAGGCGTGAGCATCGCTCGGCAGCCGACTACACAGCGCGGGACCAGCTTGGGGAATTCGCCGGTCGTGAGTCACATAAAAACAGAGAGAACATTAAATTTCAGTCTGGAAAACTTCTAAGATAGAATTATAATTGTACTAGCTAGAATTATAATTGTACTAGCTAGAATTATAATTGTACTAGCTCTATCCATTGGAGAAATTTGAAGAAAAAATTTGGAACCATTTTTGAGAAAGTGGCGTTTCTAAAAATTCAGAATTTTGAGCTCATTTTTACTCAAAACTGTTGAGTTTTCGAGAAACTTTTCTGACATTATTTATCTAATAGAGTGAAAAAATCGTCTATAAAGTAAATATTACCGACGTTTGAGACAAGTGAAAAAAATACATTTTTGTAATTTTAGAAAAAACATAAGAATAGAGCAATATGAAGCTTATGTTATCGGATAGGGTTGGTTGGGCACTAATTCTACCAAAAAGTTCAAGAAAAAATCTGGAACCATTTTTGAGAAAAGCATGTTTTTGTATTTTTTTAAATTGCAAATATTGCATGCTCTATTGCACACAAACTACTAAACTTTTCGAAAAAGTCTACATAACCTTAATGAAAGAACTATTCATGAGTAACAAATTTCATTTGAAGCAAAAATCTGTCTTCAATTTTAAAGTTGTAGGTTGACCCCCAAAAAATTCAAACTTTTGCAATTTTCGAAAATTCAGAGTTAACCGTGAAAATGGGACCTATGCCACCTTTATAAATGTATTTTACTCTATTCTACAAAAAATTTAAAGAAAATATTTGGAGCCGTTTCTGAGAAAATTTTGAAAATGTCCGAGGGGCTTCATGTAAAGTACCCCCAAATTTTAAAAAAATTCAAAATTTCAATGCTTCAACTACTGCCAAATGAACAGGTTTTTTTTTCAATTTGGAAAAGACCGTACGTATGGTTTCGGTGCTAGATTTGTTCTCATACGACAGACGGACAGGCAGACAGGCAGAGGGACAGACGAACAGACGGACTGACGGACGGAAGGACGGACAGACAGACGGACGTTTTGAAAAAAACTACTTTTTCGGTATCAGGGGACCAAAAACGTGTTTCCGTTGAAATTTCGAAATCGATTTTCCTCCGGTAAAATACTTACCACATTAACAGGACTAATGACCATATCAGTGAATGTGCCAGGAAAAATTATTGAAAACATCCTCAAGATGTTTTGAAATTTTCTCCTCGAATAGACTAATGAACGTTTAAAAATGGTGCCGGTCTCATTTTTGTTAAATTCTGTGGCGAATAATATGATAAAGTATACACTATTGTAGTATCACTAGTTCAAAATTTGTTATTTAAATCCAAGCAATGCTTGGAACACACGAAAATATGGTAAAGTGAGTTTATCTGAGACCGTTCACATAAAATGTTCTTGTAAGGAAATTTTGTTTTAATTTGTACTAAAATTAGCTGAGGATGGCTCTTTGCATGTTTGTATCCGTAATGTTGCTGCACGTGGTCGCAGACTCTAAAATTATTTCGCTCTTTAAATCTGGGTAAGGCAGAAGTATTTTTTTCTCGATAATTTAATTTATTCTTACTCGACAATAAAATTAATAAATTAATATCTTAATAGTGTATGAAATCAGAAACAGGCCCATGGAGTTCACGGACCCGAAACTTTTGTGGTTAGGTAGACAGTGACCGAGCATTCCCTTCAGAAATGTTACTGGATACTATTCTTAATCTTTCTAATGTAGAGTTCAAAACGTCCAGTGTAAGAGCCACAACAATCATCGATCTCGATTACCTTGAGTACCACCAGCTAAGATGCAGTGACAACAATCATTGCCTCTGCACCGCCAGTGACCTAGGGTTCGTGTCTTGATGGCGGTTTTTCGAGACTAGCTGGATATCTAGATCAAATTTAGCCATAGTCGGAAGGAGAATTCTAGCAGCCTACACTCTCTGATTTGTAGTTGTCAAGTCTTTCTCAATATATCAGAGGAATACCGGGGACAGTTCTTTATCAAACGAGACACAGAACGCGCGCGATCTTCCTTTCCTAATCCGTGTCCTCTCTTCTCCAATTACACACTAATGCCTACACTCACTTAGAAATACCACAATAAACTACCACAAATAACAGGAGACCAGTCGATAGCTTACAGTTTGTCCCAGTTGGGACGGTACCCTTCTGGGGGGCAACACCTGGAAGAGCAAAACCCCGTAAGCCAAGTGTTGGTCAGCGCCGGATCTCCTGTTTCATCGCGGGAGAAACACCCACATCTTCAGGATAACATAATCATTTTGTAAACACATTAACTTCTTCATGTAAGACTGATATCCATATACGACATTGCTCTAGTGTTGTTCGTAGACAGAGTGACAGACATAAGGACAGACGGAGGTGCAGATACATAGGTGAGAGAGGTGTTTGAAAAAAAATTACTTCTACAGTATAAGTGATCTCCAAAACGTGTGTTTCCGTCAAAATCTTGATATTCATTTTTGGCATCAGATGAAGTCATAATTAATGTAAATATTCTAAAAACAAACTTTTCGCAATTATAATGAACTTTTATTCACGAAAATGCAAATAAAGACAATGGAAATCTAGAAGCGGGAAATATTAAGTGTAATAGTACCCTATGTGTATGCACCTGTATGTGCATGTGTGTGTTTTCAATTTTGTGAGTGGGCGTGCAGTTTTGCGTTGATGCACTCAGCCTCAGCCTTTAATATCTCGTTGAATACAGTGCTTTAAAAATAAATTACCTTCGTCCAATAAATCCATAATATAACCAATAGGCTTATCCGGTAATGCTTAATGTGACTAACATAATACTGAAAGACATGAAAAATAAATGTACTTGCCTAACTTCAGATTACATAACTTGAAGATGCACTGACACAAACACCTCTCTCCCAGTACAGAAGAAACTGCACGGCGCGAGCCTTGTATAATATTAACATCTACAACAGAAACTGGTCGGCACGCTCCCTTTTCCACTGGCACTCGCAATTATAAAAACAACCCGCGCGCAAACGAGTTCCAGACAAATAATTCATCCTGATCTCCTGCGGTGTTACAGAACAAAAACAGGGGAATGAATTCCAAGCGGAGAAGAAGGCTCTGGGCGGTTGTGTTTACTCTGGCCTCTTTGAATTCACAAAACGTGAAATGCACGCAGCACAGCGTGAGAGAGTTTCTTTGGAATAAACCAGATCGTATTTTCAGTCGAAATACGTGAGGAATGCAAAGATGTTTTTATGGTTTCAAAAATTTCGATTTTTTTAGGACAAGGAATTTAAAATATGGAAAAATGAAAGTCAATATTCCAAACACCGTTTGAAATTTGGAGCAATGGGATCTTAGAATGCATGTGCAAAAATATTTTAAATTATTCATAATGTCCGTGGCACAGAAAGAATTACAATATTTAACAATGCTGTAGTATTCTGTAGTATTTTTTCCTATTCACAAGTAATAAATGTGGCACGACCCTTTGGTATGACACACGAAAATGAAGTAGATACCAGTTTAGAATGCATAACTTATTAACTATAGCAAGTCTATAAAGAAATAAGAGAACGATTAATTTATGTTATGGACCTTGGTATTAAAAAAAGGATTGAAAGTAAAATACTCTGAATGTCATTTGGACTGTTCGTAAAATGAACATATGAACGAGAATCATTACATAGATAACTTATGAAAATAAAAGACACTATGCATGTATGTATTTGGCATTTCAGAGACGAATTAATCCCACTTTTCCCAATTAGCGGAGTTTCTAAGCCCTGTTTTTTTATTCATTATCCACCCCTGAGGTTAACGGAGACATGTGTCGAACATGACATATTTCCTTCACAGTTTCAAGTATACTATGCCTGCCTAAGCTTTTCTATCGTCACATAGGTATAGAAACTGAGGTGATTGTAAAGCAAAGCTACAGCTTTGCCCCGACCGGGAATTGAACCTAGGATGGCACCATGGAAAGCTAGAACGCTGTCCACAAGCAACCCGAGGGGAATAAAGGATAAAATACTCCAATTATAAAAAAAGTCTCTAGATCGACTAAATATGAAGGTCATCAAAGTTATAATTCAGAAAATAATGTTAAGTAATATCACATTTACCATTTCGAAACATAAATCACCGAAAGTTTACTTAATTGTGTGCAGTGAATAACAATTATCTTAAGAACCCACTGAGTAAGACAAACGGTCTCTCGAAAGAAGAATAAAAGACATCCAACGAGGAGAAATCCCTCGAGAGAACAAACGCTTTAATTTAGAGAAGCATATGCTCCCCAACTCTCACACACATAGGAAAACCTCGGCAGAATCAGAGAAGCCGTACTGCGGCGAGGAAGCTTAAGCGAATGCGGCCGATACTCATATTCTAAATTGAGAAGTTAATATTCCCGCCGGAGGAAAAGCGAATAACGTTAACGCAATTAATGGCAACGCGGGCGGCCTGACGAGGCGGGGCGAGGCTGGAGCTCCAGGGAGCCACTGGCCCCAGATCCAACACAGGGGGGCAGCAGCGTTGTTCCGGACAGAAAAACGACGCGCGAGGAGAGAACGAGGAAGACCTGGAGGAGCTCATTTCTAACGTGATTTAACATCTGTGTAAAAGGTGTAAATCCTTTCGTTTGTTTCCTTTTTTTTAAAGGACAATGTTTAAATCCTTTATGTTTTTTGTTTCCTTCTTTTTAAAAGGACGGTGCTTAAATCCTTTTATTTGTTTCCTTCTTTTTAAAAGGACAATGTTTAAATCCTTTTGTTTGTTTCCTTCTTTTTAAAAGGACGATGTTTAAATCCTTTTTTGTTTCCTTTTTTAAAGAGCAATATTTCAATCCTTTCCTTTCTTCCCTTCTTTTTAAAAGGACAATTCTACATTTTTATTTTACATTTATGCAAAGGATCCAAACCCATTTGCTTGTTTTATTGGATTCGATTCTAAAATTTTGTTTAAGATGCTTGTAACGTATTCCAATTTTTTTATAAAGGTTTATTTCAATTACACATTTATTGTAAGTTTAATTCAACATTCTTCCGCTATTTGTGTGTGTGTATTGTGGTTTTCAACAATACAGTTTTATCAATTAAAATGTACTAAGCAATATTATCTTCGTATATACTATTATTTTGAACTATGAGTATGATTTCAAAACTTATTTATTTTTGAATGACTAAATCACATTGCGTCGAAAATATCGTTGTGAAAATTTTCCAAACCACTCAATTTTTTTATTAATAGTACTTTCTTTAGATTTTTTAATCGTAATGTATTTTTGATAGAACTTTCACTGTGGTTTTCATCCGGTTCTCAGAACGAGTGGCGAGATGGCCCCTCATTTGCTTCTGAACGCTAAATGCGTCTATTACTTCTTTGTTACATGACATGGCTTAGCGTTGGTTCTTGATATGTTAAAATAAATGAAAAGCATCTGTTGTAATAATTTAAAACTCAAAATGAGAAGAATCATTGCCGAAACGTCATTTTGGTAAAAACAATGTAAGTAAAAAAGTAAATTATATAATAGGATTGCTGGTGAGAGTTTTATTTGGAGTTTTCCCATCCATTTAGATAGTCTTAAAGTGTTGACTCATAATAAAATAGTTAATTGAACGACGATCAATAATTTTAAGCTTTTACTTCTCCAATAACTCATATTGCATATTACCGATAAAATTATTACATTAGCCGGCAATAACAAATTTACAGAATTTGTAGACTAATTTCAATGTTTTTAACAGTTAAAATAATTATCTGCTTTTCTTTATCACTTACACAGTAATTTCGCGTGTTATTCACCTGTAAATGAGTCAATTAACTGCACAGATACAATGCGTGTGATATTAAGCGAATAGCCTGAGGTGAATATCCAGTTGAAGTGCAACTGAGAAATATCAAACATTCGTTAAGATGTTCGCAGGAAATGTTAGCAGGGAACGGAATTTTGTGTGCTAAAAAGGGTGACTTAGGGAATTTTTAGAGTTTGCTTTAGAACTTTCAGGATTTTTTAGTGTTCACTGTAGAAATTTTAGGATTATATAGAAATACAGTATTTATTCAACGTAATTTTACACCATACTGTCTTTTATTATTACAATTTCTTATATGCTGGCAGAAAACTCTCTCGTTGGACACTGAAATCCATGTCTTTGCTAATCCATTCTCTAAGAACAACAGGTTTTGATGATTTAACCTTTTTTAATTTCAAAAACATCGACAGCACAGCGCAAGCGATTAACTTCCAATAAGAAACAATTAATTAGCGCTCACTGTTGCAGCGTCTTAAAAATGGAACCTCTTAATCGCATGCGCGCGTCGCTTTAGGAGCTATGAGTATTATAGGAATTCATGGAATTTGCGGTTCCAGAAACTTAGCGGGCCTGCTGGCACTATATCAAGTTGCAGACAAGCAGCCTCTCATTTTGAAGGGACAAGAGAAAGAGGAGGAGACAAACCTAGCATCAGCGGAACAGTTAAAACTATATTTTCAACGTGGAGGGAGGATTACTGAGTTCCTCTCGTGTTGCAACGTGAAAACCGCCACCGATCTACACGTCAACATGCGAGGATTCTCTTGTCCACGTACCTCTGTCAGGGGGTCCGTCCAACCGTGAGAAGCTCTAAGCTATCAACTGGTCTCCCAACATGTGTGATAGTGTAATTATTGTCAGTGAATGTGTGTGTGTGTGTGTGTGTGTGTGTGTGTGTGTGTGTGTGTGTGAGGGGAGAGGAGGAGGCAAGGATCAGGAAGGTAAGGACGCGTCCAGCCCGTCCGTTCATGGTTCCGGCATTCTCCTGATTTTGGTTTTAGACTCCACGGAAAACTACCGACCAGCGAAGCAGACTCCTAGAATTCTCCTACAAACGGCGGCTAAATTCAACCTAGCTATCAATCTGGTGTCGAAAATTTGCCAAACTCAGTGCCAGTGCTCAAACTCAAGGAGCTCTCGATCAGAGACATTGCTGTGGAAACAAGTTGTTGCTCCAGTCATATCATCCAGTTAAAACTTAAGCCATCTCTTAAAACCATCTTGACTAAACGAAGCGCGAGAGGTTCGGGAAAATACATATCATTAATTTTTGAATGCACAAGTGTATAAATGAAAATGAAACTTCTTCGATTGAATTTTATGTGTCGCAAAGGAATTTAAAAAATGAACAAAACTATTTGCTCGGAAATGGATTTGAACGTGAGAGCTTGAGTATCTGACGACAACACGCCATGAAGTCCTTTCAGCTAATGACGTTGAACGCCTACAATGAATTCGTATTTTCCATGTTCCGATGGTTGTCACCACAGTTCTCATGCTTGAACTTATAATTTTTCTAAAACCTACTTTGAAAATAGTGTACATAAAATGATTTAAAGTAAGGAAAATATTGCATTAAGAAGACGCACACACACAGATAGGTCTGGTAGTCATCAGTTGGTAGTCTTAATTTTTAAAGACAAATCTGATTTAGTTTTGGCGCGTTTGATTGCATAAATGAAAACTAATATGCTACTTTATGTGATTTTTTTATTCGTGAATATTCGACTGGCGAACTTGTAGAGTCGTTCAAATTCATCGAGTCAAGATGAGGCACTTGCCCACTTGTGAGGTTCGTAGGCACAGGTCTTGGGGTAGAGGTAGGTAGGTGGCACATTACTTCCGTCATCATTTCAATGTTTCCGGAATCATTTCATTTTGCGAAAATAAATCATTTTTCAATGTTTTATTTTCACAAGTAAATGCAAAAAAATGTATCGCTGTTTTGATCTTGTAGAACAGCCTCACATTGATTACTAAACCATTGAAGGTAGCTTCAAAATCAAGTATTTAAAAATCAGTCTTTGATTTTATTTAATAGGTGTTTTACTTCTTTTAATATTATTTCCTACAAATATTACTTAAGTCAATCAATAAATTACGAAAATAATATTCAAGCTTTAAAACATATTTGAGATCACGGTTCCGCCCTCGTTGCATTGATCATACCGAGTCTTCTGCGGAAAGTCTGTCAGGTTCTGAAGGACACGTGACAGAAAGCTAGGGGTTACGGAAGCTACGTTGCCGATGAAATAGTCCGAGTGCCAAACAGCTCCTTAAACCAAACAGCTCTGGTTTCCCATATAAAGAATAAAGGTTACAAACATCGCAGAATAATTATCATAATATCTTGACTTCATCAGAACATGACCTGTTGAACATGTGTATATAGGGTTGCCTAAAACTCACGGGACAAATGTCATAAAATTCAAATTAATGTAACTCTGTTATATGTAATTGAACATTACATTTTTAACACTTGCATTTGACGCAATATTGAGGGATCTTTGTTGTTTTTCTAACGAGAACTATATACTCGTAGATTTTTGACATTCTCATGATGGATGTAAAAAGACGAGACCAATGATATACTATTACCGTATGTGAGATAAGCATTTTTTCAGATTCTTTTTATTTTTGCGACTCGTGATTAACAGAAAATTTGAATATATTGTCCATCTTGGCGTCCCGCTCGTCAAGGGCTCGAAACGCTCTGTCAACGTACGTTCGGGGTAGTATTTGAAAATCTGAAACATATAACATATTCCATGTCTTCACAAAAGTATGGTATTTTTAACTTCGCTTTCCATCCTTCTGTATTTTCTTATATTTTGTCATACGTAGGGATTGAATGATTTGAGATATTCAAAGAAATGATGACATAAGTATGGATTGATATAAAATTAATGTTTTCTCAAGGCAATTTATTTTGGTGGCATTCCATATGATACTAACGGGATATTGGAAACAAAACACAAGAACAATAAATTATTATTGTTTTATAAAGAATATAACACAGTTGGAGAACAACAATTTGAATGTTAGTGAGAATAAATTAAAAAATACAAGAAAATGCACTGAAATAATAATAATAATAATAATAATAATAATAATAATAATAATAATAATAATAATAATAATAATAATAATAACTAACATCAAAATATAAAGCAAAAAGCTAGTAAATAAAGGTACATACACTACACTGCTTTACTTCAGTATATGTTCAAAATGTACATCTGCATACATATACATTTCTAAGCGTTTATGGAAAGATTTACTAAATGCAAGCAGTTATTAATTTTTCATTTCTGAAAATGCAGCTACAATACGTCTGCGCATATCTTCTGCTGTATTTGGAGCCTCTCTGTGTATGACTTTTCAAGTCCATTCCAAGCAAAATATCTAGAGGCATCAAGTCTCAGGAACGCGAGAGCCAGTATTTTCTTACAATATCATAATTTATTCTGCTTTTTTTTGTTTCCAAGATCCTTTTAACGCATCAGCTATAAAAAGTATTTTGCGAATTTATAAAAACAATTTTATTTCAACCCATTTGTATACTTAGGACAAAAAGATACTATTCAGAAAGTTGAAAAGCAGAGTTTTTATTTCGTATTTTCAAAAACTGCGATCACCTCTCCGAAATATATTTAGCGAGCCCATGTTAGCAGCTCGGGCTCTCCGTGACCTTTACTAACGGGTCGGTGAGTTGGAAGAAACACTCAAAATTTCCATTAATCGCGAGTCGTAAATAACTGAAAATTACTAAAACATTATTACATAACATATAACAATTACATATAATTTCATTCGCTTTTTTACGCCAGTCATGGTAGACACAAAAATATGAGTAATTCCATTTGAAAAAAGGTACCTCAAAATTTCGCAATTTATAAATCATAAAATTGTAAGGAACAAATGTAACTGTTATCCCCATTCCATCACCCACTTTCGTGAAAATTCTATTGCTTTTCAATAATGGGAAGAGGTGCTTAAGTTATGCGGCATATTATTAAGTAAACTTTCCTTCACTCGAGAAAAAATGTAAAACAAAAAATATGAAGCATTTTGGGAGAATATCTTGTGTACCTATTATTTTTGTTTCACTCAACGATATACTCAACATTGCGTCAAATATTTTCATGTTTTGAAAACTTTACACGTAATATGAAACACCTAATTTTGAAGGACAAGTTCAATTTAAAAAATATCGATTTTCAGTCATGTAGTTGTAGGAGGGGGGAAAGCGGTGTACTCTTCCCAATTTCAAAATTTCCGAGGTTATATAAGCACACTTTCAAATAAAACTGAAAGGAAAAATTTGGAGCTAAATCCTGGAGGCAGAATATCAGTTTTGGGGAAGATATGTATTTCCGTCGAAATATCAATCGCGATTTGCTGCAGCATTAAATGTCTCTTTCTATACGGCGAATTTGCAGTATGTAGTGCACGAAAAGAAAAAAATCAAATTTATAGGAAGGAATTAAAAAAGAGGGTTAAAATGGAAGGGTAAACATCGGGATATAGTTACTTAAAACCGCCACAAAAAGAAAATGGACCCAGTCAAGCGGTGAAGACGAACAGGCGGTGCCGTACGCCGCGGGAGCTGAGGCAGGAAGAGGAAGCTGTGGAGAACGCGCGAAAGGACGCAGGCGGAAGCAGGCGCGGAGGCCGCGGCGTCGAGTTCCGCCTTGAGCATCACCCTCCCCGAAGAGCCCCTTTTCATTTACTTGGCTGCAGAGGTCGCGAGGGATCCGCAGTTCGTGAATATTCATCTCGTTTCCCCTCCAGACTTGGCGGCGCGCCGCCACGCCCCCACGCCCCCACGCCCACGCGCTTCCGCCACCGCAGCCACCAACTCCACCTCGCCGCCTTCGCCTCCGTCTCCTCCTCCTCCTCCTCCTCTCCCTCCACCTTCCTCTCCACCTTCTCCTCCACCTCCTCCTCCTCCTCCTCCTCCACCTCCTCTTCCTCCACATCCATCCTCTCCTACTGCTACTACTTCTCCTTCTCTAACTCGTTCACCACCTTTTACCTCCTACTGTTCGTCACACTAATCCTTCTTCCCTTTCTCCGCCTCCCCTCCTGTTCCTTCTTCTCCCTCGTCACCCTCTCTTTCCTCTTCCTCTTCCTCTTCCTCTTCCCTGCTCCTCCTCCTCCTCCTCCTCCCCTTCCACCTCCTCCTCCACCTCGTCCTCCTCCTTCACCTCCTCTTCCACCTCCTCCTCCACCCTCTCCTCCTCCACCTCCACCCATCCTCTCCTACTACTACTTGTCCTCCTCCAATTCGTGCATCACCTTTACCTCCGACTGTTCGTCACACTAATCCTTCGTACCTTCCTCCGCCTCACCGCCTGTTTATTCTTCTCCCTCGTCACCTTCTCTTTCCTCTTCCCTCCTCCACCACTGCCAGCATCACCGCTTCCGCCGCTACCTTCGGTACCACCTCCGATTCCGCCTCCTCCTCTACACCGCCTCCGCTTCGCAGCGTGCGCTTTTCTAATCTTCGAGCAGAACACTGTGGCGAGTTTGCGACTTCGCCTCTGCGCCCTCAGTGCTAACTACATTCGATGTGCGCTCGGCAGCCCACAAGCGCCGCACGTTTGCAACTGGGCTTGTACGTGAAACATAAAAAGCCCGTTTTGTGCACTGATATCTAAAGTTTTTGTTGTGGATTTTTTGTCGTCAAATAATATGCAACCTAGACCCATAAAATGGTAAGTTGTTGTTTGACTCCGTTACGCTTCACCTCGAATCACATACTGTTATTCCAAAAAATATTTTCATTTGCCAATGAGTTTTTAAGTAATTGTTATTCACTGCACGCAATCAACTCAATTTTCGCTGTGATTAATGTTTCGAAATGGAAGATTTGATGTTACTTAATATTATTTTTTGAATTGTTTTGATGGCCTTCAGTCTTTCGTCTAGCTAGATACTTACACCACTGAGCAGAAAGATACGATCGTTGCCGTTGTTAAATTTACGAATCGTCAGCGTTTTGCCATTACCTTTCGTATCGGAGATTATAATAAAAAACGCGTGTAATGCTGGACAAAAAACTTCGATCTGGACAGTGATGTGATTGGCATAGCAAGTAAACAATCCCTTTCTGTAATACTAGATTTCAGGGCACATAGCTGTATAACGCTTCGGTAGATTTTGTATGAGTCTACACTATGTCAATTACTTCGGTTCATAAACAGAACTAATGTTTGTGTGTTTCTCAAAAAGAAAACCAAAATTACTGTGCACACGTTCCTCTATAAATAAACAACTATTATGAACGTCCTTTCGATCACTTACTTACTACATTCCTATATATTGATTGATTTTTTTCGTGTTTCCGGGCGTCCCGTTAGTGTAGTGCATGTTTTTTCTCGGGAGATGGTGGTGATCTTCCCCCGCTGGATGGAGAGATCCGGCACCGACCTAACGTCAGCTACTGGGGTTTCCCCTTAACCAGGACTCTCCCACCAGCGGGGCACCGCCCCAGTCGGGACAAGCTCTAAGCTCCCGACCGGTCTCCCGGAATAAGTGGTAGTAAAGTGAATGTTGGTGTAAGTGTGTGTGTAAGGAGAGGGTAGAACAAGGAAGAGGAAGGACAGATCGCGCGCGGTCCGTGGCCCGTTTGGTAGGGTACTGCTCTGGCACTCGCCTGGTGTTGATCGGAGAAACAACGGAAAACTACCGATCAGAGCAGCTAGAATTCTCATCCAGACAGCGACTGAATTCGACATAGCTCAAAAGCTAGTGTCAAAAATCCTGCCGCCGTCAGGACTCGAACCTAGGACCTCCCGGTCAGAGGCGCTGCAGTGACATCAGTTGATGCACTGAGCTACCGCTACCGGTATTCCTGTATACTATATAACTTGTTTCAAAAGGTCTTCTACAAGTAATTCTAAAGAAAATCCAATTCCTTGCACCCTACTTAATCATTGAAAAGCCCCTCCGTCCAAATAACACCTCGAGAAATAACACCTCGTGATCATTAGTTAAATTAGTATTGGTTTCCGACGCTCGCTGTATGAGGTATAAAATTTAGCCTTCTGTTTCTTTTCATTGGTTTCCTACATCCCAAGTGGGATACAGAACTGTTTATTTGTAATATTTATGGTCACTTGTATTTGAAAGCAGTACTTTTATATTTTGAATACCGCCCTCTATTGCATAGACAATTCATTAGCATTTCTCATGCCTCCTCACATACAATCTTAACATCATCCCCTCCATGATCATTCTTCTATAATCACCACTGCCCCTCATGAACATCTTACCATCCATACCGTAGAAGCCAAGGGTAAATTAACACATTGATCAGATCTGCTCAGAAAAGGGGACGAAAAGCCGTAAGCTTCCTCTCTCGCATATGCTTAGAAAATATTGCATTCACCATATCAGACCAATATTTTAAGAAGCATTTACATCAAAATAAAAAGAAAAGAAAAACTTCTTTGATGAAATCAGAGACACTATCGGTTTATCAAGTTTTAATATCAGTTGGAAATAGGAAAACAGCAAATTAGGAGTGAAGAAATGTCCAACACATACAAATGGAAGGGGCAGATGCAACCCATCGACAGAAAATACAGTACTGTATTGTGGGTTGCATCATCAACTTCCAGCAACACAAATCGATTCCCATTCATAATTCCAAATACTGCGGCTTTAGGACCATTTTACTTTCTGAGGGTTCTTTACAGAAAGCCTAAAAATCATTTTCAAAATTTTCTCAAATATAGCTCCAAATTTGTGTATTACACTTTATCCTCGGTTAGAGTACAGGACGCTTAAGGAAATAATGCAGGTCTTATTTTCGTTAAAATCTATTTCTCGAACATTGCAAATTTAGAAATAATGCTAAGAAATATGCGCTGTTAAAGCACCACTAGTTCTTTTAAATCTCCTTCTGTACAGTGGGGAACGGTTTGATTTTAATGGCATCAGTTATTGAAAATAAAAATAAGTGCGCGGAAAAGAAAAACTATGTGGAAACCACACCTATTGTAATTCATCCTTGTCCCAATTTTTGTAGGCTAAAATGTGAACATTTTGTACATGTAGTTCATTATTGTCTTTAAGCGATCCCAACGAGTTCCTTTTCACAAATAAGGCTTCTTAAAAATATGTTTATCGAGTGAGGTCTCACTCACAGTGAACTATTTTTCATCAAGTTTAGAAAATATTTTGTAATGTTTATGACCAATATAACCTTAAAAATGATCCTTGGTGCACAGGTTTACAATTTGTTTCGTCTATTTTCGAAGAATTAGATAAGTATTTTTTCAGAAGTAAGCGATTTTGAGAAACGTTGGTGGAATTCCAAGACGATTTCTGGGATATTTCTCTGCTTATAAGGAGCAAAGCGTTCCGTTAGCATCAACATAATTTAATAGATAGGATTTAGAATTTCACACATTTTCTGGACTTCATCCAGAAATGCAAATCATAACTTTACTGGGTTCAGGGCAGCGAACGATTATTCTGATAGGTTCTAAAACAGTTGAACACCGCCAAATAGTCCATCGCTCCGCGATACGTATTCTGCTCCAGCCAAATATGCTGATTATGCCTCCAAAAGTGTCATTTCAGTAAGTTCAGTTGGATGTTAGGGAACGTTTTCACTAGTAATTTAGTCCGTTCTGCCATCGTCAATAAAAATAATAATATAGGAACAATGTCTAAACTCACGAAAGAATATTAAAATAAACTATTTGATGATTCATTTTGATTTTGACAAAAGAGCCCGCCCTGTTGACATTCATCACAATTTCAAGAAAATTATTATTGTTAATAATAATAATAATAATAATAATAATAATAATAATAATAATAATAATAATAATAATAATAATAATAATAATAACAACAACAACTTGCTATATACTTACTGTTAATCAGAGAGTTATTCGTGTAAATAATATTTCTTTAAAGTATATTTTTCTTCAATTCTAGCAATATTAATAAATTATTTTCTGCTATCAACCTCTAGTTGGCTGAAAAACAAAAATAATAGAAATTACCACAGCTCCAACATAATTTAGCAAATGTTTGTGAAATGAATTCGAATCATGTCAACTTGTTATTCACCGATTACGCCCCCTCCATTATTTTGACATGATGAGTGCCAAAAGAATCGCCTACAAGACTTAACCAATAATATCCATGTAAACATATTATCAAGATTGTTATATTTTCAGTAAATGCTCCAGCGTATGTTAGTGGGATAGTGCACAACATGAGTCTGAATGCCAATATTCCAACGTTATTTCACATTTTAATACAATCGTCTAAAATATAAATGTTTTTACATTCACCAAGTTCTCCGAACGATGAATTTATCAGAAGCTCCAGTTGCGATGGATACCAATAAAATAGACCCGTCAATAAGTTACGTATAAAACATCACGCAGCAATCCGCGAGCTTGTTACGAACTTTCATTAATTATGCGCATCCTGCGAATGAGCTTTGTCAAAAATACTCCGTATTAAGGTCGGCGATGAATTCTGACGGAGGGTAGAAGGTAAAAAAAATTACGAAAGTTAGTTGGTCGTTAGCAATGGAGAAATCGTACTGAGGCGACGAAGCCGTCTCCGCTCGCCGACGCCTCCCACGCGGGGGGGAGTGAGAGGTGGGGGTGAGGGTAGGAGGCACGCAGAGCTCTCGCGCTTCGAGATATAGGAACTCTTAAAAAGCCAGAACTCCCAAAAGTTGGGAATGTGCGCCTCGCCCGCCGACAGCGCGATGAAAACCTCCGAGTTACGCTTCACCGTCGCTTCTTGTGGCTGTAAAAGGAACGGAGTTCTTTTTGCGAACCCCTTCCCTCCCCTTCCCCCGCCGGCGCAGTGTCGCCGCAACTTCTACCTTTGAGGTCGCCCGCTTCCACGCGCTCAGCCAGTCTACTCTGCCGCCCGCCAGATGGTTTCTGAAACTCGAAATTTCGAAGCCGAGATTGTCTTTTCATTTAAAGGAGTTTCTGCAAATGTAGGAATGGTTTTCCTACAATTCTCGCCTAAATATATTTATCTACGACGGTGCGATAAATGTTTGAATACCGCACACAACAGGATGTTATAACAAGAGTCAAAAGAGCACTAGTTGCTTAATAACACGCTTTTGCGTACGCAAAAGATATATTGAATGAATACTCGTTCCATTATAATGTCCATATCAACTTCGATTTTTAATAGTTATTACAGGTACGTGCAGATACAAAAGCATTAAAAAATAAGATATTTACAGACTTTAAAATCTTATACGACCTATTGGTCTCAAACATTAAAAATGATATGCAGTCACTGCAGCGGGAAATGTATATCGAAAACAATTAGGCATTTTACTGTACCACAAGGTTTTAATGAAAAGATAAAATTTATCATAAATGCATTTAGTTATTTGTGACAAAATTGTTGAAGACAAATACCATCCAACATGGGTTAAGAACAATCAAATTACAAATAAAGATATGTCAACATAAAAGATGACCTATTTTTTCCTCATTAACAAAGTGCATTGAAATTGATTCTGTATATGTTTAGTTTGTTTACCAAACACTGTTTTGGAAATAATAAGATTGCGACGATTTACAATTGAATTCGAAATACTTATAAGAGACTATACATGCTTTCTCAATTTCTACAACGTTATCACTGAAAATGTCGGTATCGACGTCCAAGCATTCAAATCCTAGAAAGTCACATCCTGTCCATTGCATGGTCGTCGATGTTGCTTGTCCTCTCCGAAGTTATATACCCCTCTCCACACCTGTGCCTCCACGATTTTGTTCTGGGTTGTCTGCCCTACCCTTTAGGGATCTTTACCCTCCTTGCAAGGCAGCCGGTTGATTCGTGTTTACTTCTTTAGAAAGATTGGTTTCACTACTCTCTGAGAGTGACATTCTGTTAGAATTTTCCTTCCCTTAGCCCTTGGGATCTGCCCTGACCACAAGGCCGTGGAGGCAACACTTATTTAATGGCAAACCTTGCTCACCAAGTCACTAGCTTGTCATCAGGTAAAAGTGGCTTTAAATTAGTTTAGTTGGACCACCCACATTACAACGTTGGTTCGAAAAGTCTCGTCTTGCTATCATCCCTAATGCATATCTGCAAAACATTCCTCCATCCACCACCTAGCGAACCCGACTCACTCAGTAGCACTCGTGACAGAGAGAGGTGGTTTCAAACATTTCAAACGAATTACGACAACTCTTGCGTGGCGGACGAGCATTGCCATCCAGGAGACAGACTTCCTTTGTCAGAATCTTGCAGAATTTGTTTTCAAATTGTGTACATATATAATTAAAATTGACATTTTATACCCATTTTGTCTCGTGTTTTAGTGACGTATTGTTCTCCCCAAATACTGAAAGAAAACGATTCTTAACGCTAAGCGTAACTCTTCGCACTTGGCGGGAAACGGAATGAGAGCGCTCCCAATGTCCATTTCCTTAAAATAATCCAATTAATGTTTTTATTTATTTATTTACTTAGTTATTTACTTCGCTATTTACTTAGTTATTTACTTATCCATTTACTTAGTTATTTACTTAGTTATTTACTTAATTATTTACTTAGTTTTTTTATGAGGAATATTCGTAAAGTACCACGAGAGCAGGAACGCTACTGCGTTCATTATCACTCATTTGTTTCAGCTAGTTTCACCCTGTACAGCAGTGATACAGAGAAAAAACATTTCCTTTCAAGAGCTGTGCGTTTTCCAACCATACTTTACGAATATTCCTCATAAAAATAACTAAGTAAATAATTAAGTAAATAACTAAGTAAATAGATAAGTAAATAACTAAGTAAATAGCGAAGTAAATAAATAAATAAAAACATTAATTGGATTATTTTAAGGAAATGGACATTGGGAGCAGCTCCTCTTCAGACGTTTACTCTCCCAAGCACTTTCCGGAAGCGTCCGTGTTGCCACGTGCCTCGCCTGGGCACCACGTACGGCCATTCCGTCCGGGGAGGGTGGGAGGTGGGCGGGGTGGAAGTGGCCTCCACAATGGCAGACGGGAAGCGCCGCGTCTGGCGCAATCAAATCGCGGAGACAATGGGCCGGTCGCCCACGTCCTGCCCCCCGCACCGCTTCCACCCCGCTCGCGAAGAAAAGCCCTATCTCCAGCAGCTGCGCCTGGACGTCCGCAGGACCGCCTGGCAGCTCGCAATCAAGCCTGCGGAGTTAATTAATTCGTTCGGCTTAGGCTCACCATGACGGTCACGATACGTATGGTGTCTCAGAATAAATGATCTACGGCATTTAGAGGGGATGACCTCTTTTGTCCGGTGAACCTGTGGTGAGAAATATCATATAAAGAAGTTACACATATGGAATTTTGAATATTGCACCTCTCATTGGTTGGCAACTCATTCTGCACTGGTGTTTTACAGGTACATATTCTTATGCAGACAAAGAGATTTCATGTACCTGCTAAACTCAGTCCAAAATGAGTTGCCTAAATGGATCTGAGAAATGTTACACATCCTCTGTTTATTACAATGTGCGTCTACCCGCTGATGTACACGAGCAACTCCAAACATGTAAATAAGTATAATGTGGAAGATGTAAAGAAACTTATAAATTAAACAATTATTATAATGGGCGTTCTTCGACATTTTTAGCCGAATTAGGCGGTAAAACGTGCCCCCGAACCAAATTGATAATTGCGATGCTCCTAAGAGAATAAAAATTTCATAGATTCACAAAAAAACAGTCTTCTAGGGCAATCTGTTGCAGAGATACAACGAGAAACGTGTTTTTTGTTTTGTTTTTTTTCTCAATTTTTATTGCATGTATCAGGCTGAAAACAACTACAGAGACGAGGAAGAATAGTTGAATTTGAAGATATTTTTTTCAACCGATTTCCATGCCAAATTCATATAGAAAAAAAATAAATAATTTTTTGAAATTGATTTTCGACGTGATAACGGAGAACTGTCACAGTTTATTCCCCTAGAATGTGTCTTATAGCATTGTATAAAATATATTTTTTCAGATTTTTAAACACTGTGGACAATAGTGAAAAAAAATTTCAACCAATTTTATCAGTTTAAACATTTGAAATTCAAGCCAAAATGTGATTGGAAGAAACGTTTTAACCGATATTTAATGATTGATTGATTGAGATTCCGGGCGTGTCAACTACTATGGTCATTAGTCTCGTAAGTGTAGTTTGTGTTTTTGCTCGGGAGGTGGTTGTGATCTCCCATTGGATGCTAAGATCCGGCGCCGACCAACCCCTCAGCTAATGGGATTTTCCCCAATCAGGTATCTCTAATCAGCGGGGCACCACCTCAGATGGGACGAGCTCTAAGCCCCCGACCGGTCTCTCGGCATGTGTGGTAGTGTTGTGCATGTTAGTGTAAGTGTGTGTGTAAGGGGTGAGGATAGGACAAGGAAGAGGAAGGAAAGATTGCGCGCGGCCCGTGGCACGTTTTTAGGGTACTACTCCAGCATTCGCCAGGTTTGATCGGAGAAACCACGGAAAACCACAGATCAGCAGCCAGCCGCTAGAATTCTTTTCCAGACAGCGACTGAATTCGGCCTAGCTGAAAAAGCTAGTGTCGAAAATCTTGCCACCGTCGGGACTCGAACCTAGGACCTCCCGGTCAGAGACGCTGCAGTGCCATCAGTTGATGCACTGAACCACCGCTTCCGGTTTAACCGATATTTAAAAACAGATTTAATCACGACACATTAAACTTGAAATCTGATAAGTGTTACAACGAACCAAACTCAATCGGAATATCCTTGGTGGGAAGTGTTTGGTGGCCTTTTGAGCATCCGACTTCAACCAAGGAGCATCAGGCACCAGTTTGCGTCATAATATTAGCGGGAATTTTAAATGCCAAAATTATCACAAATTGAAATAGAAACAGATATCCCTTTTTTTATTATTACATCTTTTATTTCAATTACCACTTCATCGTGTTATTTTTGGTTGGTCATCGTTGAAAATTGTCACATTATGCCACTTGCAAAATGTTTCTCAACACTTATTGCTTTCCGTGCAACATGGCGACCGATGTCTGGTCTCGCTTTTCAAACGTAGTGGTCACATGCTTCGTGACGGAAAATGGTGCTACGCAGAAATCGGTGCACCTAAGTAGCCCACACATGTCTTTCCACCATGGGAATATCGGGAAGGAAACGATATTATGGTGAATGTGCGAACGGAAGTTGCATCCTGGGATGCTGCTCCCACATAGCTGCGATTATTTATTTTTGGCACACACTCTTACTCGGCGAAAATTGTTAAACAGAAATTTTGAAATAAAAATTTTGAAAAAATAGAAATTTTGAGTAGATATTAAACGAACGCGAGATCCCAGTTATTGAAGAAGACAGTGACAAGTGGATTGTTTATGATTGTCTACTTGTAAATGATTAATAAATCTACATCTGAGTAATTTTATTTATATTAGAAACATAAATGATTAATATACCTAAAACCGAGTAATTTGATTTATATTAGAAACAATACATAAATCTAAAAAACAAAAGGCGGTTGATTATTTTATTTCGATAATATAAATATTTTCCACATAAAACAATCATTTTACCAAAAAGTTACAAATCATACTGGTAAGTGAAACCTTTTAAAAATTTTAATATAGATTGTTTAAACATTGGTGAAACAAATTTCCAATCACATTTTGGCGCGAATTTCAAATTTTTAAACTGAAATCTTTTTTCACTATCGTTCATTCTTTAAAAATTTGAAAACGTATATGTTGTAGAATGTTATAAGACACATTCTAGGGGGAGAAAACTGAGACAGTGCTACAACGTTATCACGTCGAAAATTAATTTCAATTTTTTTTCTATATGAATTTGGTGTCAAAATTGGTTGACAAAAATACATTCAAATTTATCTATTTTCCCCGTCTCTGTAACTTTTTCAGCCTGATGTATGCAATAGAAGCTGAGAAGAAAAGAAAATATGAAAAACACGTTTCTCGTTCTATCTCTACAACAGATTGCCCGAGAAGGCAGATTTTTTGAGTCTACGGCATTTTTATTCTCTTTCTTATGAGCGATGATCGGTTTGGTGTGGGGGCTCTTTTTACCGCCTTATTCGACTACACCATTTAACATATTTCTTTTGTTTTGGCATCACATTTTTATTTGCTAACGTCCCAAACCACAAACAATACTGATGCATCAGATCAACAGATCTACTACATTACGTGAGTCACCATATAATTTACATATGTACTTTAGAATAATATTATACTACCAGATGTTGTATAGCCCTGGTGTACTTCCAAATCGGAGCAAAAACATGACAAGATATCAGATTAAAATATTATCCCAAAAGGCGGGAACTGTTTGATGAAAAACTTAACTATTATTACCATAAATAATTCCATTTAAAATAACTGTTTCTTTTAATTTTAAGAAATATTCTTTCATAACCCTAAGTGTTGAACTCACCATCCTCTGTGTGTCTCCATTTCTCGGCGTCTCAGTCTTCTCAAATAAATCCCAGTATTTTTAACCTCTCCGCAACAATCCTTGTGAGTTCTAGAAAGGTGCTTATTTAAATTTATTCACATGTGAAGTATTTAAATCGAATTTAATAAAATTCGGAAATCATAATATTTTTTGTCCGGCCCTGGTAACGAAAACGTGAATGTAGTTTGTTCCATGTATAGTAAATTACTTCCTCTAGCACGCTGTGTTGTCAAAATCCGTGCTCTGTGGGTCCTTGATACCGAAAAATCGATTGCTGGCAAAATGTCTGTTTGTCCTGTCCATGGTGAACGGTAGCACCTAAATCTTTCAGATGATTTTCGCCAAAATTGCTATTTCCCAGTCAATTTAAAGGAACTCGAGGCCCAACGAGTTTGAGATGGATATTTTGATTTTGGGAGTACTTAACACGAAGTCTCAATTACATTTTCAAAAGTATCTCAAAATGGCTTGAAATTTGTTTATTTTATTAAATGGAGCCCCCCCGATAGAAAATTAATCTTTAAAGAAGATCACGTACATTGTTTTGAGAAACCAGTTCTTTTCGCGTAATTTCTGCTTGAAGTTAATACAAATCATAAAACATCATTTTCTCAAAAACGGTTCCAATTTTTTTCTTTAATTTTTTTCCACAGGTAGAGGTAGAACAAAGGACGCTTCAAAGAATTCTGATTTTTTTCGAAAATAGCAACTGTAAGAAACGATGCGAGAAAGTATGTTCTGTTCTAGCACCACTAATTTTCCTTCTTCATATACTTCCTGCCCATCCTTCCGACGCCCATCTCCCCGAGTCGACCTCTGCTTCCGTTTCTGCTCGCGAGTCTTTGAGCGAACACCCATGCTAGTAGGATCGCCGTTAAGCAGCGCCTTGCCTGTTGCAGTGGTGGGCTCCTGCCTGTTCGCGTACGGGCTGAAGCAGGGCGAGCTGTGCCGGCGCGACGACGACTGCGAGACCGGCCTGCTCTGCGCGGACGGAGCCGCCGGCCGCACCTGCCAGCCACCTGCCTCCTCGCACAAGCACTACGGTGAGTTTATCCCTATTAAATGTGAAACCAAACAAAACCGGAATTCAGTGATATATGGACGTCTCTACCAGTGAATTTTTGAATGATTGTACAAAAAATGGAACGTAATTATTTTTCACAAATAATTCTTGTATTCTTATTTTAATTAATTCCTTGTTAAATTCAATGAAACTTTTCTAAAACTCAAGAAATATGGTGAAAAATACACAAAACCACAAATTTGAAATTTTCCACATAAAAAAAAATTAGTTAACTAATTCAACATTGATTACGTAAAATCCGAAATTTCTGATTTTTTTTTCGTTATCTTAAAAAATATGTTTATTTTAATATCATACACCCTTCTACAAGAATTACAGGTCTTATATGACTTTTTATTATCATTGTAATTGATTTTTCATTTTTAAGTTACGATCACGTTGCTTAATGATTATATTTCTTTAATATTTACAATAGAAATATACAATCAAACGATAAGTATATATCTTAATGATTTACACTAGAAAGTTAATTAAAATTTGCCAGAATTAAGAATAATGTAAAATTTGACAATATGCAAATTGTTATTTTCTGCTGTTTATGTTTTGAAATATTTTCATTAATGATTTATATTTTATCATTTACATTTTATTATGAGTAAAATATGGCAATAATTTATTGTTGCATTTAGTAAAACTTAAAGAAATAGCATTCTGTTTGAAGTTTGGTTTGAATAACTTGAAGTGGTAACTAAACTGGGATGGAAAATTAAGTTTCCCGCGCACGTTCGCCATATCATAACGCTTCTTCAAAAAATTATCCTTATGATTATCTTCAAGAGAGAGTATCAAAGTAAATGGTTTGGTTAGAGTTTTTATTTGTTTTAGCGATTTCATCAACTTAGTACTACGATTTATTTTATTTCATCCTTTCCCTTTCCTTCATAGCTTATTCTAGGACTTAACTTGATGCAAAACAGCATTTGTGCAGCTACAAGATTAAACTCAAACAAATCTCTTTCGACTTCCAACTTCATCAGAGTTTAATGAAATTTAATTTACACGCTTACCTTCATAACATGTCGAACTTGTAATCATCATACTATATGTCGAACGTGTAACATCACTCTATATAGGCCTATGTTTTACAATATCTGTAAATATGCAATAGGGACATGTACATAAATTAACGAGAAACCCAAGATCAGTGGAAAATAACTGTCTTTCAGTCTTGAGGTTTTAATTGTTTAATGACATGCGTTTTCAATATTTGATTGTACAATTTCACAGCTAATTTGCCTTTTATGGTAAACACTAATTGTGTACTATCACTTTTCAAGTTCCTTTAGTCTATCACAAGATGAGACCTACCTTAGACCTCGAAATGTATCCAGCTCGTTAATTTGAAATAATTCGATTACATTCAAGTATCCAATCTTCCGTATAAACTGATTGTCTTAAAAAGCTGCGACCACACTAAATAACAAAAAATTCAATAATTTTCTACTTTTCAAATTATGACTTGTCGCACTGGAAAGATCAGATTTTTACGTAACTGAGTTAAATAAATACATATATTTTTTACATGAATACATCACTTTCCTTTCTTACTTTGTAATAAACGCTGCAGACTTCAATTGAACTAATGCTGTCTTTACAAATTCATTCAATTTATTTATTTTTATTTCTTCCAACACAATCTCATTATTTGTGCAGCTCCAAATAAGTCAATTATTTTCATTCATACATCATCGCGTTAATTCATATATCCCTACTATTCAATAAATACAGATTTCAAAAAAATTATAAAAAATAAAAATAAAATACACAATGGGTGGAAATAATTATTGATTTAGTGGCATACTGACTGATACAATATTGACAATGATGCCAATCAGTCAGCGTTGGAATGAATTTCTAAAATTTGGATCTTTCAAAGAAATGGATCACCAGCAAAGTATTTTGGAATGTATAATTGTAGTAATTCGGAATGAAATGTGAACTAAAGAGTCTGTGACGTTCGCAGGTGAGGATTGTGCCATGAGTAGCGACTGTGACGCCGCCAAAGGTCTGTGCTGCCAGCTTCAACGCCGCCACCGGCAGGCACCTCGCAAGGTAATTCTCCTCCTTTATCTTAGTGCATAATCCCTTAAACATTTCGAATGGAAGAGTTTGTGTGGCCGGCAGTAATGCGGAGAGTTTTATTAAGATTAGTGTTGTATCTTATTTTTATCCTAATTTCCTTTTCTTCCTACCCTTTCATTTTCTGCTATCCCCCTTTTTATTGCTCCCTCTTTGCTGAACTTTCAGGGGTCCCTTTTTCTCTTCTTATTTTGTCTTGTAGTTCAAACCTAAGCTTTCCTTTGTCAATGACCTTCTGTTGTATTTTTTTTTATTTCGAACCTTTTTTATTCCGACACGTCAGAAACTTGGTGCGCGTATTGCATAAATTACGGTGGTTCAAATCGCTCGGTCTGCCATCATACTGCCACGGTTCAGAGGCGCATTGCAAATCTGCTGGAAGGCTTTTGCTATCCGTCAAAACAACTTTTATGACCTATGGTTACGTATAAGACTAAGGACAAATTAAAGTTCATTATAAACAAAAGAAGAAAAATAGGTTTTCTCACTCGTCCGACTGCACAGATGTCCCAGTCCTCGTCGGGAAATCAGAAATGCGGGAGCCGTTGGGGCATCAGAAACGTCAATCGGAAGATTGAATACAATAATCGATATGCGCCAGACCAACGACAAATTAGAATTTATGATATATTAAGTACGAAAAACTGGTCTGTCACTGATCCGATGGCACAGGGTTACTCAGGCGATGGCGACGATGCCACTAAGAGGAAGGCGGTCGTCACTAGGCTGGGTCAAAAGAACCGTCTGCTCCCTGCGAGTCGCACGGGTAACCCTTTTTTGGACTGAGAGGGGTGAGGCAGAACTTACGGCCGCTAACACCACCTCTACTCCACTATGGTCCATCTCGGATGATAAACTGCTCTTCCGAAAATCATATACTTTTCTGCCTTGATACATAATGAATGTATTTATTGAATGCATGCCTTGAATTTGAATGAACTTATTTATTTATTTTAGCCTTCTCGGCTATTAGTTATACAAAATATATAATATAGATAATTATTTCTGGTGGCCTGCAGCAGCAAACGTGCAGCAGAACAAAAACCCCACACAAAATGAATTTTCAAAACGTAGGCAGAGACTCAAGAACAAGAAATAAAATACTCTCGTGTAACAATGCAACAAATTAAATATTTTTACAAAAAGTCTGTGTGTGCGTGTGTATACACACAAGATTTTCAAAAGAGCTGCTATTTCATAACGCAGCACGTAATTAATAAATCGTTAATGGCGGGCGAGCCTTGAAGCCTTGACGTCAATTGTGACGTAAGCAGTGACATGCTAAGTATGAGAATTTCGTTAGTTCACGCAGTATGAGAATTTGCGGAATAACACAATACATTATTTGCATTTTTCAATCAAAATCGAAACTGTTTCATTGTTCTTGGAGGTTTTCGAGTGACTGTATCTAACGAAACCGTAGGTACCTTTCATATGGTCGCAGAATGCATAGTTTTCTTTCAATGTCCGCGCACACTGGAAATTAGTAATAAAGATTTCAGGATTTTCAGATTGTACAGAGCATAGCAGGAGGGCCAGGGGGCCATGGCTCCCCTTGAAACTTTTGAAAGAGGGCCTATATCTTTACTTAATAAAGAAGTTTTATTTCCTTCAATACATTCAATCTCTGATTTCCCCCTTTTTGAACTGACAATTTCCCAAAATGTCAAAAGGCATTTGGGAAAGACACTCCAAGCTGTCTGACCACAGTGTAAAAAGTTTTAACGTAAACTCAATTGTATTTAATCGTAACTTTAAAATGCAATTTTAGTATTCTTTTAGTACTTTTTATTCATTGAATTGTAAAATATGTCAAGTCGTCTTCCGTTCTTGTTTTTGGATGCTCACAACTACGATAAAGAATGACTGAAAATTGTTTTGTGCCCTCGAGGGGAGGGTCCAAATGATATTAATGATAATGCCACTTCTGCAAAAAAATCTAAAAATCACTGTCGTTTTGAAATCGATAAAGTCGGTAATGGCAGTATGAAAAGTCAGAGGTTTATGAAACGCCGCCACGCGATAGAACGTATTTCCCACATAAAAATTCTGAAATTCATTGCCGGACGATGTGTGCATATAGCAACAAGTGACATTTCAGATGGGAGGTGCACGATGATGCGGACGGAATTATAGAACAGTGAGGGTTGCGTATGAAAAATGCTAAGCTTTTCACTTGCGCCGATTTCCCAGGAATGGTTGGAAGCTGGGAGGAAGGCTTCCTCTTCATAGCGCTGATCTGACGCTTGTGTTAGTGACAGGGCTATCGAAAGTTTGATCACCAGGGGCACGTTATTACTCTTCGACAGCGGGAATACGTGTACTACGATTGCGCAAGAATAGGAGACTACATAGGACTTACCGTATCGTGACGCACCGGATGCATAGTGGTCAGAAAGCAATTTCGAATCGCCCATAAATGTAATATTTTTTTCACAGCTTTAATGTTTCGTTATGTATTTTCAGTTGATTCTGTTCAGTATTTTTCATTTTCCTCGTATATTCCTAACTCCCAATGAGTTTGAAGTAAAAGAAAAATTTGATGTACAATAATACTATTTCAAGCCAATTTATATTGCTTATTTAAGACTACCTCGCCTACTTTCATCTCCTATGAGTGTGTTTTAGGCGCTTAAAATGAGTTTTTAAGCCACAAAACCCGAGGACAATCAATCAATGATTAGCGCAACGTCCTGCAAATAAACTAATCCCCCGCTCACGGCGGTCAATGTGCAGGTGTGCAGCTACTACAAGGACCCACTCATCTGCATCGGGCCTGTGGCGGCGGGGTTGGTGCGTGACGACGTGCAGCGCACCGCTGGCGAGAAGAGGCTCACAGGCCGCGAAGGCCCCTTCGGCCACCTGCGACGGAAGTAGACGGCCCGCCGCGCCGGCTGAGCGCAGCAGCAGTCCCCGCCACCGCTACCGCCACCGCCGCCGCCGCGCCCGCTCCGCCAGCTCCGCCCCTCCCCCTCCCACTTCCCATTCCTCTCCACCGGTCCTCTCCTCTCCCGTCAGGCAGCCACTTCGCCAGGAGGCCTTTCTGACAGCCAGAGCAGGATCCTTTGGAATCAAGTAACGCTGCACTCGAAGACGAGCACAAATGTCCGTTGTTCATACAATGATAAAAGTCGTA
The DNA here is from genome assembly GCA_011170035.1 of Teleogryllus occipitalis. Classification (NCBI taxonomy): domain Eukaryota; kingdom Metazoa; phylum Arthropoda; class Insecta; order Orthoptera; family Gryllidae; genus Teleogryllus; species Teleogryllus occipitalis. The sequence continues at coordinate 472,245 of BLKR01008963.1, forward strand.
ATAAACATTCACATAAACAATACTCCTTAGCAATTATTTATTTAAAGGGTGTCAGATGAAACAAATGAAAGGAGGATACAACAGATTTCAAACCTAAATCATTAATTAAGTCTATACGAAAGTACCCAAAAAATGAGCAATTTCAGTGGGAGAAGAAACCTTAATTAACATACCACTTGCAATTAGTGTTCCCATTTAGATGACTATATTTTAACTTTTTTTTATTTATTTTTCATTCGCTTGCTAGGTACTTTTCCCCATTTTAATAATATTGGAATTTCAGTTTTAAACAAATGGACAAGTCAGGCAAAATCAGCAACTGTTCTATAAAACTTTCATGTACACATTTTAATCAAAATGTATGATGGAATAACATTTATAAAAAAAATGGCACTATACCACATGTAAGATGCAACGGACATTTTGTTACTGCGAGGGTACAGATATTTCGTTCCAATGAACAACAACCCTAATACCTTTACATAAAGCAAAAAAATTTTGTGATATGATTATTCCCAAATAATGTTTCAGATCTATTTGATTTGTGAAGATTCTCAGGAACAGGAAGAGATATTTGAAAACAAAAATCAATTCAATTTTTATTTCATTCACAAAGTTACTTTTTCTTTCAAGTCCTTTGAAATTTGAATATGAGAGGTTGTGGCAATAGAGGTCTGAAAACATGATCCAAAGGATTTGTTATTGCTGGAAATCATCAGAAAACCCTTCTTGCTTAATATCAAACAACTGAATTATTCTCTCTGCAGCATTAGAATTTGTAGAATAATGCACCAAAATATTCTGTTCAACCTGCAGCATGACCTCTAGTTGCACTATTCCTCTGTTCAATTCTAGCTATTAAGAAAATTGTAATAATGGAATTTTTAATGAGGATGAGGAGTATTGCTAAAGTTACTTATCTTAAAAACATGAAAAAAGCTGCAATCCGATACAATTCATCCTTTCTCACAGTCTTGTTGTACAGCCATTAATGTGATATAACATGACCAAAAGAAATTTTCACAATGAGCACCTGCAGTACTCACAGAACATACAGTATTAATCAACCAAAAATTAGTTTTTTCAGGTATTATCAATTCTTTTAATTTCAAAACAGTCAAATATGAAATTTTGAATGTGGAAACAATGCAAGTTGATCAAATGACACAGGAACTTTTTCAATATTTCAGAATCAAACCATCAAATGACAAGACGACTTTATAGAATTCACTAACATTTATTAAATATCTAAGTATTTACTATGTGGATGATTATTTGAAAAATGATATATAAAGAGAAAATTTTGAAATACCTTTACACAGTAAAAATCAAAAACTACTATCTAAAATTAACTGATGTCCATTGGAGAATAAATAAACGTTAAATATATTACCTACCTGAATTATCAAATAATTTCTCTCAAACATTTTAAATGATATTTGAAGATATATTTTTTGTTTTAATTGATTGAATTGTGACCATATTACATTACAATGTAATTATTTGCCAGGAATGAAGAGGAGCACAAATTTATGAAAGGTTCTTTCACAAAAGCATTATCAGGAAATTCTGATAGTTTTTAAATACAAAAGTTCTAGTCATTGAAAAGATGAAGTAGAGTCTTCACAGAATTGTAGGAAGAAATCTGATTGAATTCTGAATGTGATAATTGAGGCAATTATTTGCAAAATAGTATCATAATTATTTCTGACCCCACAAACATTTCTATTAAATATCCTAAATATCATAATGATCTTTCTGTTTCAATCCTCTTCTTTACTAGAAATATAGAAATAACTTATTTTTAGGTTCATGCTCCAATTTGACAATATCTTTATATGAAACAAATCCAATTGTATATCACACATAAAATACCAGAGATATGAAGAAGTTGAAACAAAAAAAACATTTTATTGAGGTACATATACAACAATATAAGATTTTCGAGCTGAAAGTCACTATACAATAGTATTTGTCTGACAAAGTGAAAGAAATTCAATTCTAATACATTTTAATTAACTGCTTAAAAGTTCATCTAATCCCACTTCTCACCTTCAATGGTACTACTCATACCCTATTTTTCAAGACATATTTCTCTGAATAATAAATGGTATTTAGTTGCAATTTTTGTTTCAAACTTACACAAGGTCCCTCATTCTTGTCAAACATAAAAATCTTTACAAGTATACTTTTCTTTATGTTCAATATTATTATATTCATAATATTTGCTAAAGATGATGATAAAATTAGCAGTTCAAAACCAGACCATATAGACATTTTGTAATTAAAATCTTTCCATTCTCCATTTATTAACTATTAAAACATTCCTGCAGTTATTATTTTTTCTGATGTTTGTTATTAGTAACTTATTGGTTCAGCAAGAATTCAGGTGTATTGAAACAAATCAACTTTGATCATGACAGAAGAGTAAAATGGGAAGTAAAATTGTGTGTGTTAAAATATCTATAAAAATCAAACTCTAAGAAATCAATTATCAAGAAAGTAATGAAATTTCATCATTGAAGGAAAATATTATTTATCTATAAATGATTATACAGGAAGTAAAATTTAATTCAAGTATTATATAAAAACATTCAACTTATTATAAGATGAAAGCCCATGAAAACAAAATATTCTGTATACTGGCTTTGTACAGTTATCATACAGACTACAAGAAAATGTACTGTAACACTTAACACTGAAACTATGCAGGAAATAAGAATACCATGACCTAATCAACAACAGAGAAAACAACACCCCCTGTATTTTAATAACACATATCAAAAGTTGTGAACAACTGAATTCACATTAGAATTGGATCAAGAATTACATGCTTATGAATTTCAAATGTCAAGGAACAACATTCCAATGAGAAATAGCATTGGAATAGCAATATTTTAAATATAATTGTGAAACAAGTCAAAACTCCTACCCCAAAGCAACAGACAACTGTATTTGTATTAATTAATGTGAATCACATAATGTGGCCCTTGAATAAATAAGTACATAAATATATAAATTAATATCAAATTTTACAATAATTTAATGGGGACCTTCTAGAACATTCTGATTTTACAACCATTCATAAACCTAATTTTAAAAACACAGCCAAAATAGTTAGTGAGAAATCTTAGGAAGAATCTGAAACCAAACTCATCAATATTTTGCTTCTGACTTGGAGTTACCAAAATGATAATTTGCATACATACATTCATAATAACTAAACAATGTCTCCATATTTGTGATAGAAAAATCTACTCAGGCGCTACATCAGTGAAACACAAATACTCATCACATTCTCTAAGACTGAACGTGCTCACATTACAAACAGCACTCTCATTTTGTACTACAATCATGTGCCTCTTGTAAATGATCTTGAAGGAATCTCAGGAACATGATGCTTAACACCCCTAGAAAAAATTTCCAAACAAGACATTGACAGCTGCTGTTATATGCAGATAATCCACCAGAAAGTAATGATCACTAGTCATATATAACTATTTCAAATTTTTGTCCAAACTAAATATCTTGGATCACAGACATATTTGGTATATAACAAGCAAATATATTGTGAAATTTTTAGATATTTAGATGAAGTACTGTATTTAACATATCCTTAACATGTCAAGTGAAATTATAAATTAGAAAAGGTAGAATGTCTAAAAAATGTCAAACAGATCAACTATCAAAAATTGGTGGAAACAATGTAAGATACATTTTGTACTTATATTCTTGAAGTTATTAGGGATATAAAATCAGGAAACCACAAAGAATGACATTACGTAGACATTATGTGATGTGAAAATAATGACTTTCATTTGCTATGATTACATCATTTAGATAACCATTTCATTCTTGAACATCTCAAATAAAATTTGTCAGTCTCCAAACTTCATAACTTGACACTTCACTAGGATTAAAAATAAAATGATCAAAGGGAAAACAACAAAGACAAGAAAGTGAAACCATGGATAAAATTTTAATCTAAATTCATTGAACAGTCAAAAGATCCTTAATTTGTGCAGTTAGATGATAATACTTCAATGATAAATGACACAGAAAACCAATATACTGTTACTGAGTTTGTTAAAATCTGGTTAAGCCTTCATCCATTGCTTCTCCATAGAATAAGACACAATTCTTCACCTTCATTTTTGTAAATACACTTATATAGCATTTACCCACTTATATAGTATTACTTGCAGAATTGTAACATTTAACATAATTCAAAACGTGAATATTATCTTGTCAAAATGTCATGGTCGAAGGTACATTTTTGTATGCTAGCTTTTAGTAATTTTATACAGAAAGAAGTGGAAGCAAATTGAATGTGAATGATTTCCTTTTCATAAAGAGAATCAGAGACTGCTCTTCCTACTCTTTTTACATTACCACATAATCTCTCAAGATGTTCATGGTTTACAAGCACAAGCTGTACAATGAAAGGCCAGGTTTATCAGAGCAACTGAAATTTACTCTATTCTAAAGAACATTTCAGTCTAGTTACCTTACACAAGCAGAATTGAACAGAGGTATATACAAACTAATTCAAGTTAAATGAAGTGGCAAAGTTAATTCCTTCACCATACACCATTCTTGATATTCTAATCTTTCCAATATACCATCTTGATGTTGTGACATGTATGTGTAATGCAAAATAAAAAGTCCCATATCCTGAATTGATGTTGTGTCAGAAAGCTTTCTTTGTTTGCACAAACCAATTGTTAATGAGACAGAGTCTCTGTTCAAGATACCCTTTGTTGTTGTTGGAACATGAGACAACTCAACAACTACCAGAGTATATTTTGATGTAAACTAGTGAATCTGTGATTGTATATCTTCAAAATATGCTGGCTTTAAAAAATTTTACTATTCCCCCTCTTAAACATATACTATTAAAACTAAATTATTAATGCTGCTTTTTTCAATTATTCTATATGTACTTGTACATAAAGACTTTGGAATTAATATCAGGAAAAAAAACATGAGAATATTACCAGTATCAAACTGGATCTCTGAAATTTTTCATGATATATTCCAGAGTTAACATATCTAGTTATGAAGAGAAAGTGTGAACAGGAAGATGAAACATATCCTAAGAAATGAGAATGCAACAAAACATATCATTCGATCCTTCCTTATCATATATCGGAGTGGCTGGCTCCGCCAAGATAAACTATTTTGAACTCAAAACTGTTAACAGAAATTTATTTTAATGTTAACTATTTACATATACTTTATAAGAGTATTTAAAGAGAATGGAGTAAAACGGAATAATTATATCATAAGTGTAACACGTGTGGAGAGGGCTAGGCAAATTTTCTTCCCACATTCATTGTCCATCAATGTTAGTATCTATCTATGTTATTGTCCAAAAACACTTTATGGTATATGCATAAATATACAAGTGCTTGTATTACATATATTGGATGTTAACAGTAATCAAGAATTAAAGATGTAGATCCTGTAATAAATGTGTGTGATCATTCCATTTAGGTGTTTTCACTCCCCTCAGAGGTATAGCCTCCCCTCCCATTATTGCTATGCTGAATTTCACAAGGTCCTAACTTTTTTTTTGTGATGTCATGTTTTTGTTTTTTTGGTGATATCGGACTCCTGTACCTGGTATACCAACTAAAACCCTAAACCTCCATTTTAATAATCAAGTATCACGTCTTAATGTAGCTTCTTGTGAGGCAGGTTCTTAGATCATACTTCTTCCTACAATTCTCTTATGGCTGTTTCTTTCTTCGTCATTATTCCTCTTATCATTTGTGTAATTATATCCCGTTTGTGTTCGTCTTTTAACATTTCTTGTATTAAGTTGGCTGGAGTGAACTATTTTGCCTATGGCCGTAGTCACCATATCCCTCTCTTGTGAGAAATCTCTGCAGTAGAATAACACATGTTCTGCGTCGTCCTTTACTTCACAAGAATCAAGTCTCCATTATCTATATTCTTAAACCGATGAAGATAGCTCGTGAAACACCCATGTCCTGAGAAAACTTGTGTTTGGTAGAAATCCGTTTCCCCATGATCTCTCTCTGTCCACTCCTCTAGGTTATTTATAAGTCTATGGATCCACCCAGAGCGAATTATAAATCCACCTGCCGATTGTCTCCTCGTTCAATTGTTGCAGCATTTCTTTCCTTAAATCTTTCTTTACCGATTCCTTATCTTGGTTTCTTGTTTGTGGGTCTATTACTTTAAGTCTCTTATAGACATTTGACTGCTCTCTGAGGTTTGTAGGTGGCATGTTGGCTAACACCAAGGCCGCAATTTTTGACACTGTTCTATACGCTGGGATGGTCCTCAGTGCCATCGCTCTCTCCACTGACAAGTTTTCTTCTACGTCTTTCGATGTCAACAGTCTCCAATGCATAGAGGGTTTTGAACAGGACTGCACTTGCTATGAGTCTTCTCTTTCTCTGTTTTGGCAAGTCAATGTCTCGCATTATTCTCGTTAGATTTGTCCCTACATCGGTTGCTTTCAGGGCCACATTTTCCGTGTGTGGTCAGAAGCTTAGGAATTTATCTTTACTCCGAGGTAGTTGAGGTGTTTTTTCCAACCGACTTCCTGTCCTCCGACTTGAAATCTTGGTTTCCTATAAGCTCTTTTTTTGCCACGAATATTGCTTCAATCTTCTGTACTACCATGTTTAGGCTTCTTTTATCCAACAACTTTATTTATTTATTTATTTATTTAGTCAAAAACAGTCAAAAACTATATGTGACGTATGGGGGAGAAAATCATCTGCGCACGCTTTCTTGAGTTTCAGAATCCCTTTTCAACAATTTAACTATTAATAGTTGAAAGATTAATAATAATAATAATAATAATAATAATAATAATAATAACAACTTTTTAACTGTGTAGAGAGTATCATTTGCTCATAATTCGAGGATATTATCGTTTTCTGCTATTACGATTATCATAGCATCATCCGCAAATCCAATTATTTTAGCTTTTGTAGGCGGTGTGATTTCAGAAGAACGTCGTACACCGGATTCTATAAAAAGGTTGCGAGGCGGGACCCTTGAGGAGTTCCGCCTGTCATTTCTTCCTTAATAATCCAACCATCTCCATTGTAGATTATCGTTCCTTTCCTTAGGTAATCTACGATAAGGTTCCTAAGGTATTCGGATATATTCTTTCTTTCAAGAGCTGCATGGACCTCGTCCCGCGTCAGTGAATTGAAGGCATTTCGTATATCAACTTCAATAAGAACACAGAAGTCGTTCTTTCTGCAATTGCCTTCCCTTGTTTTGGCCAGTCTTATTGTTTCCATAATGGCGTCCACCGTTGATCTTCCTTTCCGGAATCCATATTGACTATCTGCTAAGCTGTTATTCCTTCCATAAGCTTCTTAAGACACTGAAGTACTAGGCCCTCTAAGAGCTTCTCTATTGTGTCTAGTAGACAGATAGGTCTATAGGATGAGGCCAGTTTTAGTAGTTTCTCTCCTTTCCTCAAGAGGATTACGTTCTGCTTCTTCCAGTCTATAGCAAAGCGTCCCTGCGTCATGCACATATTGAAGACGGCCAATTAAAGGTCTGGGTATTCTTCTAAGAACACTTTTAATGCTTCGTTTGGTATGCTATCAAGTCCTGGAGATTATCCCGTTTTCAGACGTTTTCCTACCTTCTGAAAGTCACGAAGTGTGAATTTATCTATTTCTTCTGTTTTATTATCGTTACCTTTGATTACCCATTTCTGGTCTTTTTTCTTCTGGTCAATTTTTAGTCTTTTGGGGATAAGTTTTTTATTACCCCCCAATCCATGTTTAGTCATTGAGTTCGGGTATGTTTATTTTCGTTTGTAATTTTTTCATCACAATTTTATACACTTGTCCCTAAGGGTCATTTTCCTCTTCCTGGATCAGTATTTTCCAGCATTTTTGTTTACTTTTCCTGATTTCTCTGTTAAGTTCTTTCCTCTTTTCCTTGCATTCAATCTGAAGGAAGTAGTTACCGTGCGATTTGTACTTTTCCTTCTGGCTTGTATGAATTCATTTCTTAGATGTGCTGTTTCTTGAGTCCACCAGTACCTCGGTTCCCCTCTTCTAGTTTCATTTTTCTCTTGAGCATCGAGACATTGCATGCATGCTCGATCTGTTTAATGGTTTCTTTCGCTACTCACTCCAGTGTTAAGGGGCGTGTTTCCCATTCCAATTCCCGGATGAAAATTCCTGAAATGATCTTTTGAATTTGTCTCTGTTTACTTTCCTTGTGTTCCATCCTTTCTTCCACGTCTGACTGTTGTCCCATTTTGGCAACAACTGAGAATTTGATACACATATCATCGCGCAGTGTCTCCATATTCAACACTTCCCAGTTTACGACACTCCCCACAAGCCTTGGCGAGTTATGTTCTAGAATAGAGATGGTATCTTCACAATAGAAAGTGCGCGTACTCCCCGTGTTTATGATAATCAGATCGTTTCTGGAAGCAAAATCGCAGACCAATACCTCACCTGTCTGATCTTGATTCCCTCCTATCCAAAAATCTATATATTTAAAAAAATAAGGTATTCTGCCATGGCTTTTACTATTAAAATCTTCCGCTATGATCACTTCTCCATTTCCCATCTTCAGGACTAAATCAAGCTGTTCAATATTCTACTCATAATATTCTATAAGGTAAAATTATTATTATTATTTATTGTTGTTTTATGTTCTGAATTCAGAAATGACAACTGTTTTGTCCTGGGACGTCGATGGTCATCGTTAAAAAATCCCTTAACGCAAATATTTTATTTACAAAAAAGATTTACTCTTGCACAGATAACGACAAAATTAACACCACATTCAATGAGATTGCTTGTAATATCGCCTTTTTTTACCCCAAACTTCATTTTGAGCTTTTCCTCTTGTGGAAGATGAGAAGGTACAACATCCAGCAGCAGTCAGCCATCATCGAAACACAACACTTCCCTAGATAACTTCTTTCCATTTATTTTATATATTGATGGAAACGTTCTACCTGCCCTTTACTCACTGCTCCCAAAGTTTGAGGAAAGGTGAGAATTGAGAAAAATGTAATTTTAAACTTATGGAACAACCAAGCTTTTGGGACGTTATCAATATTGCTTCCATTTCCTTGTAATTTGGTCCTTTTGGTTTCCCAAAAAGTTTTTTATGACAATAGTACAGGCATCACACGCTTCGTTTTGAATTGAAGTCACTGAACTAATGAAGTCTTTGTCGGATATGAGTTTTCTAATATCCGGGAGAAGAAAAACCCCTTCTTTCAGTTTTGCCTCCAATAAACTTGGAAACTTACATCCCAAGTACTACAAGCATTCGCTATCTTTAAGAAATGCCTTAACAAATAGCTTCATTAATCCTAATTTTATATGTAGAAGTGGTAATAAAACCTTCTTAGGGGTATCAATGTTTCCCAGAGGTAATTTTTTTCCCTAACAACTACACTTCTTGGTGGCCAACTGTTTTGCTCCCAGTATTTTGTCTATCTCTACTGTTTCATAAACGTAGAAAACAAGGGTTATGGTGTATCCAGCCTGTTGTCTCAGCACTTTATACAACTTTTAAATTCCCACATACCAGTTTTGTTTTTGGTAACCCACTTTGTTGAGTACCAACTCCAAGTACTCATAAGTCTCCTTCAAGTACATCGAATGAGCAACAGGACTGGACCCATAAGGGGACCATTATGTAGTAAAACTGCTTTCAAGCTTCTTTTAGAAGTCAATGAAATGCTTCCATTCAGAAAAGTCATACTGAATATGGAACTGAGCCATCAACTCTTCTAAATCAGAGCAAAACAGCAAATTGCCCTCATGAGAAAAGTAAGAACGAAAGTACTTTTGCCAATGTCTGTACCGTTGATTATGTGTACCTTCCATCCACAAACTTTTGTTTTTAAGTCCAGAAACAAATAATTCAGCAAATTGCTTAGGTAGATCTAGGTCTCTCATCAAATCATCGAGTTCCTCTTGCGAGAAAAGTTGTAGATGGTAAACTTCGATATCTGAACATCTTGATTCACCTTCAGGCTGAGGTAAAGTTCCATCCTCGTCAGGCAAATTGACTTCATCTCGGTTCGTTGATGGGTCGGGCACAAGGATGCTCGGACCATGGAGAATGGGACGAACAGCAGAAGCAAGATTGGCAAACGTGACAGAGCACTTCAACTTTGAATTGTACCCCTTCACATTATTAGAACAGAAATAACAATCATCACAATGATTCTTTTTCTCTCGCCCTATTATAGGTATTTCTAATCGAAAAGCTTTTATCTTGCCATTTGACCAATTTCGAAGATTGTCTACGCATCACATACATGCTTTATGCGGAACGCAAACTTTATTTTGGTCGTCAATTTTTAATTTAAAATTAACGAAATAAACTTTCTTTACAAAATCTGTAATATTCAACTGCTGCTTTTACACCGTGGATTCCACACACATGAAACACAAACTATCAGACGAATATACACGCTTTTTTTGAGGTAGTGGTCGAATTTATAACCACACTGACCATTACTGGATGACGGTAAAAGTGAAGTACAAGATTGTGGAGGAATCAAAGAACAAGTTAATACATAGATGAACAGGTTCGGGCAGGCTTTAGCAAGCACTGTCAACAATGTAGTGATCCCCCACCAGGGCCAGTACACATGTATGTTGGGAGCACTGAGACATTTTTGTCAAAGGAAGGCAATATTCAGTTTCATGAATGCACTATAGCGGCCCACTTGAGGACTGCCTGTGTGTGTCCGTGGGGTGCATTTCTAGTGACCTGTAAAACGAATAGATGTGGTGTGGCGGAGACGTTAAGTAGTGTGACAGTGATTCTCGTTAAAATAAAAAAATCATAATGTTAATACCGGACCTCAACATAATAGCAGAGCGTGGTTCGTTGAACATTTATTGAAAAAAAATAGTGCGCGATCATGAACAGAAAACATAACCGAAACACCTTTGTAACGGTCGCGAGCACGTGTTCACTCACGTGCACGAAACGGTCCAGACGCAAAGGAGACCTATAGTGCCCCTTTTGTTTCAAGATATAATTTGTACGAGAATTGTAAAATATGAGTGAAGAGAAACAACAACTCGAGAAGTTAAGTGGGGAAGAAAACTGGGTCACGTGGCGCATACTTTTGAAGGTATTGCTAGAATTTGATGCAGTGTATGATGTAGTCAGTGAAGAAAGAAAGAAACCAGAAGTAGGTGTAAGATATATTGCATCTCAATTTAGTTCGTGGGTGAAAGCAAACTGCAAAGCTCAGAAGCGACTAATGTTGGCACTCCATACAATACCGCTACTTCGTATTGCAACTTAAGAGACTGCCAAAGATGTGTGGGATAAGTTGCATCAGATATATGACACACAGACGGCGGAAAATATACTTACGTCATAAATTCCGCAACATCGAATGGGAATGGTCAGGGGATGTGCAGGGACATCTTACAAAGTTCGACGAGATGCAAACAATGAGATTTCGTAACAAGCCAATAGTTGAAGGTGGCCTATGTGCTCGGCTGCTGCAAACACTTCCGAAAGAGTTTGATAATATTTACGTGAGTGACATAATGATGTCACGTCACGTAAATATTATCAAATTCAATATCTAACTGAAGAAGAGAAAACGGGCGAAGTTACAGAAGAGATGCCTGAACTATGAACTTCAAATAGCAGAAGAAATGAGGTAAAGGTAGCTACTGCGATAATGTCAAACACGAGGTTAGGTGTATCAAAGAATAACTCTGGTATAGGAATGAAGGCGCAGGCACAAAGGGTTCAAGTGATGAAAAGAGGTGTTATTCTTGTGGTAATGTTGGCCACATTTCGAGAGACTGCAAAATAGGTGTAGTCTGTTTTAAGCGTGTTAATGTATTTGTATAAACTTTATATATATATATATATATATATATATATATATATATATATATATATATATATATATATATATTTATTCTAACACGCCCACCTACTACCTTCCAGTCGGTGGCGATAGAGCGTGAAAGAATGAATGCTCGTGAAGCGAGCTTTGAATTCTCAGGAAGCAGGATCTTTCGGGTATGAGAAAGGTCTGAACCCTTGACACAATGAATTAGGTAAAATTCTGGTAAAATGAGCATATATTCAGTGAAAAAAAATTACACAGTGGCACAAATATACAATAAAGTATGCACTTTGCGTAGATGGTCACTGCAAAGAAAACAGAAAACAAAAAAGAACACAACCACAAAATGTATAGGCGTCACCTCGACTGCCTGAATACTTCAATAGTTACTATTCACAATTCTTTTGCTTCTACCTCTTTCTGAATTACTTTCGTGTACCTCATTCAACTCTTGCTATTCTTAAGTGTTCTCTGTGCACCGCCCTTTAAATGATTCTCTACAATTATTCTACCATAGACTGTTCACAGGTGCCAGCCTTAAGCTGCACATTTACTATAATGCTGTGAACTCAAAAGAACGAACGTGACACACACGTTACTTAAATTGGACCCTTTACAAAATTATAACAACTAATTATCCCCTGACATAATACAATGAAAGCATGACTTTCAAATAAGATCACTTTTACACTACATGAAAAATCATAATTCACTCTAGGAAAATTGTACAAGGTATGGCATTCGAATAAATTTACTAGTGCGTACAGCGAATGAAATCTAAACTGCCGCTCATACGTTCGGAATATTTCTCCCAGTTTCTTATTTGGAACTTTCACCTATTTTTAGGACGCTTTGCCTGATATTTTAAAGCTACACGATTTCCCAACAGATTGCTGCATAGAAGTTGCCAGTTCTTTACCTCGACATCTCCTTCCCGCTCGCCATCAGTTAACCTTGGGATTTTCGGTCGCTCGCAGTCCTCGCCGCGCCACTTGACTGGTTCGATGTTCCACGGTTGTACCACTTCCTTCTCCCGATCTCCGGATCCCGCCACTCGTCCAAATTCCAGACCCTTCTCTCGATCTCCGGGCTCGTGTCATCCACGTATTTGGTCCAAGTCCTTCTCGCCTACGCTTGGGTCTTCACTGGAGTCGTCCTTCTTCTTCTGCGTGCCGCGTACCCGTTGTTCGCGCTTCCAGCTTTGAATAACTAACGTTATTGAATTGGATACTTCTAGCACTCGGCCGACATACCACACTTTGAGCGTGCGTGGTCGTGGCGTACAAAGTTAAATGCTGGATATCGTTTAAAGTCCTTCTCCGCGAATTTATTTCAAGTATGAAACTATTTCAGATTCAAGCAATCACATCGCTTGCTTTCTCGCGTAATGTTAGTGCTAACACTGTACATGCACTTCACTTCTGAATTCTATCACATTTCTTAACGCATTTCTCAAATCAGTTTTAACTAAGCAAGTTAAAATATACTCCTGCTCTAACCAGTGACTATCGCCGAAGAATTAGGTTGAGTCGCCGTCGCTGTCGAAATCGAAAGAGAGTTCTCCCGAAGCGCGTCGCGGTATTTATGTGACTCCGCCTGGGGAAATTTCTGGAGGGGTGAATTTTCTCCTCCTTCGCGCCCTCTCAAGAAAAACATTATCCGTAACTTCGGACATCGGAGTGCGAAAATCTGCGGGTAGATGTCGCTTTCCCGGACCATCGCTCTGCCGCGTACCCTATATCTCTCTGTTCTGGGCTTTTCTCGTGGCTTATGGTGGCGTTACGGGTTTGTATAATCCCGTGACGTCACAATATACAAGGTGCATTCCGAAAGTAATGCAATTGAATTTCCTGCGTCGCTCCTATTGGTCGGAGTGGAAGCGGACCACTTGCAGTAGATGGGGAGGACCCTTAGCTTTACTATGAAACCGGCTTCAGTGCTCTGCCAGCTGTGCAAGCGGCAAGACGTCAGTTATTGTGAACCTCTGCGCGCCGACCGTGTCACGGATAGAAATGGAATCGACGACCGAGCAACGTTACGCGATTAAGTTTTGTGCTAAACTGAAAAAGTCTCTTGAGGAGACTTACAAGATGATTCGTGAGGCTTATGGGGACTCTGCTCTGTCCTACTCTCAAGTTTCGAAGTAGTTAAAGGCCTTTAAGGAGGGCCGGGAAGAGGTTCACGATGAACAACGTTCTGGGCGTCTGACAACCAGCAAAACCGACAACAATGTGACCCGTGTTCGACAATTATTGGACTCTCACCGTCGATTGAGTATCAAGAAGGTTGCCAATGAGCGGAACTTGTCGTCTACTGTTGTGTTTCGAATTGTTAGTGAAGATTTAGCGATGAGGAAAGTGTGCGCCAAGCTCCACTACCTGGCAACTCCATCACGACAACGCGCCTTGCCATAACGCGCTACGAGTCCGCGAGTTCCTGGTCAAACATCGGGTGCCAACGCTTCCCCATCGTCCTACAGTCCTGACCTCACCCCAGCAGACTTCTTTTTGTTCCCTCGGGTTAAGGCGTCCCTGAAATGAACCCGTTTTTCGTCCATAGAAGAGATCCAATCAGCCGTGACGAAGACCTTGCGAGAGGTCCCCGAAGACGCCTTCCAGAGCGCCTACCGTTCATGGCAGAGTCGCTGGAAAAAATGTGTAGAGGCCCAAGGACAGTATTTTGAAGGATTTTAAGTGTTTGTGAAAATATGTTCAATAAATTAATTTAAAAAATAATAATTGCATTACTTTCGGAATGCTCCTTGTATACATATACAATGTATATGTAATATATGTATGTATATATTTTCTTGATTATACAAATTAAAAGTATTTATTAACTTCCGCCACAAAGCAAGCCCAAATACACACTAACTCGACAGATCAACCTCACCTGTTCTTAGTTCAAAAAGTTCTAAGAAACTCCGACAGATGTCGTTACTGTCTGCATCTTTCTTTTCATATTAACAAAGTGTAAAGGAAATGGGCATATCTAAGAACTGTGGCGCTCAAGACTAGGATGCTGATACAAGGATGTACCCTGCCAGTGGATGTGAATATGTCGAACTGTGATGAATAGTTCATAGATAGTGGTGCAACACATTATGTGACTGGTATGTTTCTTATAAAGAAAATTCAGATCACCTAGAGGAATGGACAGTGCTAAAAGTGGGGTGCAGATTGAAACACTTGGTAACGGGTATATAAATGTCAAGACATTTGATGGTGAAAAATGGATAGACACCTTGAAGATGTGTTGTATTGTCCAGATAGCTCTTGTAACCTGTTCTCTGTAAGAAAGGCAGGTGACAAAGGTATTGACTAGATCATACAAAATAATGGTAGAGAGTGGCTATTTTTGAAGAATAAAGTACCGATCGCACTTGCTGTAAGAGAATGGCGACAATTTATATCGTCTGATGGTACAAGTCGTCTCAGAAAAAAAGCATATGTACTTAGTAATGCACCAGACAGTTTGCAAGCATGGCACGAAAGACAGATCATCAAAATAAAAGGCAAGTACACTTTCCTTTTTTATTTATATTTTTGATTTTAATATTTCAACATTTAAACTAGTAATGCTACAACAGCACGTACTTTCTCGCCTTTAGTAATGGTTATGTAATACTATTTATAGCTTAATTTCCATTACAAATAGTGCGAAAATTAAATATTTTCAAGCAAATATCCCCACAAATTTGACAATTATAACTGCTTTTCATACAGCTAAATCATGTCACAACAATGAGACGTAATTCACAGAAACTCGCGAGTCGCGACGCGGAATGTCATTGTTGTATTCCAACCTGATATACCCTGAAGGCTAGCAATTTGTATTTCATATATTTCAATTAGGTTTTAAATAATTTCTAAAAGATTAATTTGTAAACGTATAACAAAAGCTCGAATGTAAGAAACTAACAAACAAATATGAAATAATGTACACATTCTAACTTACGTAGAATCCAACTGCCTAAAAACACATCTAAAATTACGAAGCGCAGGATTTTCGGAACGGGCGCCTTAATTTGACCCCAAATTACACAACACATTTTCCAAACATTCAACGACGTTATTTGAAAATATGTTTTTGATGAACACATTTCATTAAGAAAAAATGTTTATCTTCAAAGGTGTAGTTGTAGAATGAGGCCGAAACAATTCTGGATTATGGCGATTTTCGAAAAATCAGGATTTTCAACGAACATGAGATCTGCGCCATTCTCTTAAATGTCCTTCTCACTATCCAATAACAAATTTTAATAAAAAAAACAATGCATCCGTTTTTGTTTTTTTTTTTGTTGTTTTTTTGCAAAATTTGAAAATGTCCCAAGGGCTACATAAAGTACTCCCAAAATTAAAATATCGATTTCAAATTCAAAGGGCCGCGACATCAGCCACATTGATTGGGGAATATCAATTTTGGAGAAAATCGGCTAAACGGTTTTGCCGCTAGCATTGTTCCTGACGGACGGACGTTTTGCCATCAATCGATTTTTCGGTACCAAGGACCCACAGAACGTGGATTCTGGCTACACCACGTGTTAGAGGATTCTTTTTCTAAATTTAGCATCTGGATTTATCCACCATTTCGTTGCCAGAACCCTGTAATAGAGTTTCTGCTGAAAATTCACCGTTTTTTTCGTGCAGTATTACATAACTTTTTCTCTTCCGCGGTAGCGAGAAAGTAAAAATGACACTATGAGTTTCTTTGACATCACGTATTCATTTGGCATTTCATCGAGCGCATACCCTTATTAAGGAGTTTTGTTAAGACGTACTCTAAAAATTATCTTTATGTAATATGTTTATGTTGTACGTAATGTATTATGAAAATAAAAAGGTTTCCTTTTTTGTTTATAATTTGGAGTAAATTTTATATTTTAGTAATTTTTCATAGGTACGGCGTCGTGCAAGCAGTTCCATTTCTCAGGACGGATCGCATCAGGTCATGCTCGGCGGTCACGGGCGCTAAAGGACAACTTTATTCTTTGTAGCTACTAATGGGACAAGTTTTTACAAAGGATACGAATGAATGGTTTCAGCTAGTAAATGAATAGTGATGAAATTAGAAACATTGCGGAATTCCGCGAAATTGATAACTGTCCATGTGAACTTACGAGTAATTAATTTTATTGTATTAATTGTATGCGTTTTAACATGTCACTCTCCGTCAGTATTATGACTGGTACAGTAAATCCTGACAAAGGAGGAACCTGTCTAAGGCGAAAACCTGCCTTCTCCAGAAAAGTTTCAGAATTGACTATTTTCCAATGCAAAGTACACTGGATAAGGTCTAAATCTGTCTAATGCGGAAACGGAAAAGAATTTTTAGTAGAATATTAAAAATTCTGGATAAGACGGAAAACAAATATTGTTTTAAAATTAAACATTCGCTTGTGGCGGCATCGCATCAAGAGACAATCAGAGCTGTGCAAGTCTATTCACTTTTTCAGCTACCCTCGTCCGCACGTCGATTCCCACGCTACTCGTGCGAAAGCCAGTTTAAATGTAATAGTATTGACTTTCACAAGTGCATGTGAAGGAAAGATACGAAAAGCGATCCCTCCACGGTTCTTGTAATGCATACTTTGTTTTCAGAGGTTCTGAACGTTTTCTGTTTTTTCGGTTCGACGAGTTGCAGGTCTTGTGTTAAGTGTTTATGTCAGGAGGCAAATTGAAAACGATAACTCTTAGTAAGTTAGACTAATTCAAGCACACGAACAAAGCCGGTTACTACTGTCAAGGTTTTGATATAAAAATTAAAGTTGATAAAACTCACGTGTAACTCACACGAAAACTCACGCTTCAAAAACAAAGACAAAATGAAAAATGAGTCATTCAAAGAATATATTTATAGGTGGTTGCGACAATGTTCACGAGGACCAAGGTAAATAGTCGAAGCCTAAATCATCAGATAAATTCATCCTTTCCAACATTTTTTAAGAAAATAATGTTTTTTTTACTTTTTATGGAGTTCTTTTATTCATTAGACTTCGTGTTGCGTTTCTGTATCTTATTTTCTTTGTCTCTCTGGACGTCGTTTCTTTGAAATGTAGTTTTCAGGTGACATAAACTACTCATACAACCTATTCCATCTTTGAACAATTGCGTTGCCCGAATTGACAGTGTTTATTGCAAACCTGAATAAGTCCAAAACCTGTACAAGACGGAAGAAAATGTTGAACATAAACAATTCTGAATTAGACAGGTTTTACTGTAACAGAGGTTTTGCAGGTGTCTCAAGACGTCAATTCCGTCTTAGGTGTCTCAAGACGTCAATTGATGTTAATCAATTGACGTCATGAGACACCTAAGACGGTCTCTTGATATGGAACTATCAATCATTTAAATAACTTCATTTATATTCAACTTGATCTTGATACGTTTTTAGTGGTGTCAATTCATGGAAATAAGGTTGATTATTGGTAAAGGCAAAACTAACACATCAAAAAATCCAATTTAATTTTATTATGAAGTGGGAAGAGATGTGATTGGAAGTAGTTCTGCGCTGTTGATTCAGTTTAAGGGCGCTTCAGCAGCTAAGGAAATTGACGCCTGTGTCAAATAAGTTTATGACCAATACGCACTGTTGCAGTGCCAAGCTAAAAAAAATAGAATAAAATATTAAATGGAAAGCAAAAGTAAAACTGAAAAGGAACGTGTCCTAATAAGAGGGTTTGGCAGAAAAGAGCCAGATAAATACTTTAAAATCTCGGACTAAAAGCCAAATAATTGGCATTATCTTCTTCTCATAAATAAGGCCGCAGAAGTTAGTCTCTCGTAAAAAGCTTGCAGAAAGATTCGTCATTTCTAAGAATCTCCGATTGGGAACTAGCAAGGTGGTGCCTTCGGCGGCTCTCTCTTATCTTACCGCTGTGCAAGAGAACATGCTCCACGGTAAGCTCTATTTTGCAGTATGCGCATACAGGAAGTGGGTCCCCGCGGATGAGATAACCGTGGGAGAAATGGCAGTGACCGATTCGGAGGAGTGTTAGAATGATCTCCTCTCGCCTAGCATCACGAGATTGGGAAGACCAAGGTTTATGGAGTCCTTGATTCTCGTAAGCTTAAATTCTGAGTTCTGCCACTCTGTTTGCCATTCACTGAGAATAGAGCGTCTGATAAAGAGCTTAGTGTCTTTCGTGAGGACTGTAAAGATGTCTAACACTTTTCTTCGTGGCGGATTTTGCTGCCTGGTCACCTATTTCGTTTCCTCTTATTCCCACGTGGCCAGGGACCCAACAAAAGACTAAGATATAACGGCGAACCAATAAATGATGGATTTGGATTTGGATGTTCATTGTCAGAGGGTCACAAGAAGAGAAGGAAGAGATAGACTCGAAAGAGCATTTGGAATCACTGTAGATCCCTTATTTCCTTAATGACATCGATTAAGCGAATTTAAGTGCCTCCAAGAGCGCATACGTTTCTGCAGTATAGACGCTGCACGAAGAGAGTAATCGAAAACTTCGCATGGCACAACGGCAGTAGAATCCTACTTTGCCGTTTTGGGAGGAGACATCGGTGTACATGAAATAATGGCCAGGATACATATATTTTATTGCCTGAAATTCCGCTAGGAATGTACTGGGGGAATTGAGGCTTTAGGGAGGTTAGACAATGGTCTATTATGGGGAGGGGGTACATTTTAGGGAGGTTAGACTAAGGTCTATTATGGGCCGCTGACGTTTCCAAGGGGAAACAAGGTTTCGGAGGAGGGGGTTTACAGGGTTGGGCAATTTTATATTAAGCTTCAGTACAACATAAAGAGACGGATTCCCAGTGGATGGGGTAACGATGGTATGAGTGCATACGAAGTCAAGTGGGTTGAGTGGTCGTTTGGGCAATTTTCCGAAATCCGTATTTCTAGCTCGAATGTTTTCCATTCAGCTCGATGGGTTAGCCAGCGAGGGCGGGTAACGATTAGGTCGGGAATATCGAAATTGACCAGAATGGAAAGTGATCTCTGTCATACAGGTCACCAAGGACAGTCCACTCAAAGATTGTAGAACGAAATGGACTGCACAGAGCCAGATCTACGGACGAGAAAGTGTTTGAAGCCACGAAAAAGGGTGTGTTTTCGCCAGAATTCAGAAGAATTACACAACTGAGAACACACATCTATTTCTTGTTTCGACACTTGTCCCGGCGGGACATAGACGTTGCAAATAGTGATAGAAATAGGGCGGAAGTTCACACGAACGCAAGATATCTGAAGAGTGGTTCATACTTCTATTTCTTTGGACACCAGGGAGTCTGACAAAAGTAGTGACTCCGCCATGGGCACGGAGCATGGGCACGGGCATGGGCACGGATCAATGTCTTGCCTGTAACAACAAAAGCCACGAAGAAAGAGGGAGTGCTCCAGAAGGAGATGTATTTCCTGCACGCAGATAACCACGGGTCATGCAGAGACATTATCAGCTTTAATTCGTCTAAACGAGTACGTAAGCCATTGAGGTTCCACGAGAGGAGGGCCATAATTTCTAGGTATTAAGTTTCTTTGCTTCTAGGGGAGTATGTATCGTATTTCTTTTTCCTTTTCTGTTGAATAATGATGCACGAGTTCATGTGGGGCTCCTCGTTCCCTGCACCCGTCTGTTGACTACTGCTCGAGAGTCGCATGGGTCGAGAGACCACGGTCTTTTGATGCAGGCGACCTTGTTCTAGAAATATGGCCTATCGGCCTCGGTTTCTCAGCTTGATAACTTTGTGTGTTTGTCGAAACACTTAGTTTTCGTTTCCTTCTTTGATTCAGATGGGATAAGGTATCTGGTATCTGCATCTCCGCCAAGATCTTCAAAGGACACCTGAGAGTCAGCATCGCGCACAGAGGTAACGTTCGGTATCTGCGTTTCGCAATTTGATGTCTTCTGCTGTTGACCCACGGCGTCAGCTAAACTTCGAGCCATATCTACAGGTTATGCGTCTGGTACCGACGTCGTGCCTCAGGAAAGGAAACTTTCTCTGAGACCCGGATTTTGTGGATCTCCCTTTCTTTCAAGATAGGACACTGGTTCGAATTCGATGGGTGCTTCCCAGAACAGTATTCTTACATTGGATCTGCGGAGCAGTGATTCGTTACACGATTCTTTTCCACAGTGTACGCAGACTACCCCGCTCATGCAACAGGGCTGCGTATGGTCAAATCTGTGGCACTTAATGCAGCGCAGAGGATTTGGTACATACTGTCTGACAGTCACATTGTAATAGCTACATCTATTTTCTCTGGCAGAGATGGGCGGTCGAAGGTCAGTATCAGAGTTGAGGTAGGAGTGAGTACCCCATTAACTCTTCGCTCGATCCTCTAAATGTCAGTCACATCATACAGTTGGAAGGCTTTCAGGTCTTCTTCCGTTTCTGACGCAAAGTCCTCGTGATTCACCACACCCTTGCAGAGGTTTAAGGCCGGGTGGGTGACCACATGCACCTGGAGGCCGGTTATTTCTTTTAGATCTGAGATTTTCTTTATCTGCTCGTCAGTGCGGAATTCGAAAAAGATTATGCCATTTCTCTGGCGAACCACCGCCTGAAACTTGTCAATTTTTTCTATTTCTCTGGCAAGTTTGATACGATTTTCACTCTCCATTGTTTCGCCAGCGTTTCTACACATGACAAGGAAAAGCGTTGGTCTATCCGACTCTTTGCAAAAGAAACTAACTAGATTCAGTTTCAGCTACAAATCTCCTTTTCCTAACGGAAGAGGGCGGGGGAAGGTTCGTTATCCATGGAGAGGATATCAGATTCATCCGCGTGGTACGGAGCCCAACAAGGGGACACTCCATCGGAGTGCCAGGGTTGCCACGGGGATACAGTGGGGGAATAACACAGCGCTGCACCACCGTGGACCCCCCCCCCCGCTCATCCTGGAGTTCGGTACAGGACCTAGTCCGAGCCGATTAATCGGGAGTGTGTTAGCTCCCAACTGCCCGTCTAGAAGAGTCCGTAGCCAAAGCAGGTGTATTGAGACCTGCAAGGAATGTTCTCCAAAATACGTCAAAATATGTATCCCTAGATGCCAAGAAGAAAGCACACGGGAAGTAATTGGGAAACAGGGTCCTCAACCGCCAGGACACACATTCCCTCCGACACGGGTCGCCACGCATGGCAAACACATGGGTGGGCGTTCAGCATAGGAGGACCAGTGAAATAGAAGGGGAAGAAAAGAGACCGGTTGTTGTAAAAGAACGAGAATGAACTATGGGGAGAAGAAAGATGACTGGTGAAAGAAAGGAATACCCTCTGTATCCCCCCGTCAGGACGAGGAGCGACCTACCTCGACGGGTTCGCTTTTGAGATTTGGAATGATGACAGTAAAATGAGATTCATTCAACCTATGAACTGCTTCGCTGTCCGGGAGATGCTACATCCTAGGCACAGATGCTAACATTTCGGCCGCTACTCTGCGACCTTCCTCAGGGCGAAATGCGCGGAGATGGTCGATCTCCATGATGTTATAGTTGTCGGCGGCCTGCACCGTTCAGGGCTCTTCCGCCGTGGTGTAGTTTTTTTCTGGAGATCTTACGGCGTCGGCGAATGCGAGTGCGTGGATATTTTTGTTTTGATGGGGTCTAGAAAGGTACGTCAGTGGGGAGTTTTTTTTTGCGTCCGTTGTCTGAGTTTACAATTGTCTTGATCCTATTTTTCGAACATTGGGTTTAATGAGGAGTTAGTGAAGATTTGGACAATTTCTTTGGAAGCTGGGTCAAGAAGGAAGTTGAAAATGGTTGGGAGATGGTAATTTTTTTAAATGGTATTGTACACTGTACCTGTTTCTCAAGGAAAAGCTACTCTGATGAATCTATTTTCTGTTCTTTTGAGTTTTCTGTTATCTTTGCTGTGGTCGCCCATGCTTGACAGGCGAATGTACCTGCGCTTCTGGTGCAGGCAGTGTATAGCAGAATTGCAGTTTTGTTGCGCAATTTTGCAGCTCGTAGTAGAGGTGTAAGTTGTGCAACACGCGAACCCATGTTGTGCTGCCTATTTGCATTGTTCTACCCAAGTGATTTTTTCGTCGAAAATTATGCCGAGGTATATAATCTGGACACGCCACGGTCTTCTGTGCCCGTTTAGCTTAATTGGGAGAGGCTTTTCTTTCAGCTCCACGCGAAAATGATGGCTTGGCATTTTTCCGTATTTAAAGTGAGCGCGTTTAAAATGAACTAATAATAGGGATTGTTTGCTGCTTGTTGTAGTCGGTTTGCGGCAATGGGTAGGTGACATTATTTCAATGTGTAGGCCGCGTCGCACCGTGGGTCAGAAATGCCTCAAAGCTGGTCAAAAGTCCAAAAACTCAAATTACACCCCTGACGCTCAGATTTCCCCTATCGTGAGACTAATGTCCACCGTTTACAAAAACAGAAATTCAGTACACCGTTCGAAGCCTTCGGAACTGAGCTGAAAAGTAGGGTTGTTTGCTTCTGATTTCGGTCATGACGAATGTGAAAGCCCATATTGATTCTACCAGTACTCAGCCACTTTCCAAGATATCGTCCTGCTCAATATTTCAATTTGTAGATGAAGGTTTTCTTATTTTCTAGTAAATACTATTTCCATTTTTGTAAATATGTTTTTAAAGTTATTATTATAAATATTAATTTGCGCAAATGGATAAAAATTTGCAACAAAGATATCGTAATTTTCTTCGAGGCTTTTAGTTGTTACTTTCACTTACTTCCGGTTTGAGACAAAATGTTATAAAAAGAAGTTAAGTGTGAGGAAAATGACCCTGTTAAACGATTACAGCTATTTACAGCGTTTTGTAAGATACACGCGTTTGAATTTTTCCGCCTACCGTGCACTGCTTGCACTCGGTACTGCGCATTGCGTCTTCCGAGCAAAAGTCACTTCCTAGCCTATGTTAAAAGAGTACATACCATTTTTAAGTCTTCTAAGACGATTTGTATTGCAAAACATTGCTTCTTTTAGGCGAGTTTTTGCAAAATGCTGAAAAATGAGGTATGTGAAATGCTGTTGGAAGCTCCTTGGGGTCGCGACACCAAATATCGCAAGTATTTCAATTTATTAATACTGATAAAATATCAAGCTATGATCTGATTCTGAATATCTGATCTATTTAGAAGAACAGCAAACACAATATTTGTAACAAAGCGTTTGCCAGGTGGGAAAAATGCAATAGAAAAAGTGATAAGTTTTTAAAAGAAAATTGAGCTTGGTTGAATGAAAGATTTATTTTGCTATTTGATTTCCTACACCAGAAGATCCTGAACATTCTTCAAACCTTGAATGCCCATCGACTTAATTTGAATATTATTATTTATCGACTTCAAAGGAGCAAAAGAAGAAAAATAAAAAAAGCTTCGTGAGACCCATGCTTCACCCACGCTAATCTACACCGCACAAATGCGTCAGCCGAGCCTCCATCAGCTGAGCTACGGCCAAAGACGCAGGTCAGCTGATGAAGGGAACTTGAGAACTCCAACCTGGGATAAAAAAAAATTAAGTGCGTGAGGTAGTGCGTGCGGAAAAATTAGGTGCGTGCGTAAGAACAGATGTTCTATTCAGTGTAACACTGATGAGTTATCTTTATTGATCAACGCACAATCATCAACCTCCATTAATTCGTTATTGCCGACCGATTAAGTTGGTTTAGTTTGGTTTTTTCGTGTTTCCGGGCGCGTCAACTGCTTTGGTCATTAGTCCCGTTAGTGTAGTGCATGTTTTTTCTCGAGAGATGGCTGTGATTTCCCGCTGGATGGCGAGATCCGGCGCCAACCTACCGTCGGCTAGTGGGGTTCCTCCTAACCAGGACTCTCCCACCAGCGGGGCACCGCCCCAGCCGGGACAAGCTCTAAGCTCCCGACCGGTCTCCCGGAATATGTGATAGTGTAGTGCATGTTAGTGTAAGTGTGTGTGTGTGTGTAAGGGGAGAGGATAGGACAAGGAAGAGGAAGGAAAGATCGCGCGCGGTCCGTGGCCCGTACCGACCGATTAAGCTTCAGTTCTGAATACAAAGAGCTCATCTAATTAAAAATGAAGAATTTCTGCAAAATCAAATTAAACAACTACTGTCCACTTAAGATTGACAGCCTTCTTTGTAATAATATTTCCATGACATGCTTCTGACTATGGTGGAGGGAAAAGTATGAAGCACTTGGACAACTTCAATGCAAAAAAGTTATATCTGTAAAGTAACTCCAAAGGAAATGAATGATTTATATGAATTATTGATAAGGATGTATTTACTCTCCTTATCTCGAAAGAAAAAGACAGTGAAAGTAGTTCAAGCAACGAAGATAAAATGGCAGGAAACAATCGCATAAAATATATGTTCACTGTATAAAATATATCTATTTCTGTTGAACAAGAGATGATATTACATATTTATGTGCATTCCCTTAAGCATTTATTGAATTTCCATTCATTTCCATCCCTGGAAACGCGGAAATTTTCGCCAGGTTTCGGCTCTTCCTGGCTCAGTGTGCGTCGTCGGCATATAGATAATTAGTGGGAAAGTTAAAAGATAATGAAAAAAGGGAGTGAAGAGCAGAAGTGATAGCACGGTTCACTGCGTGACGCCGGCATGGATCGGTTTTACTGTTGACAAGTGTGGCTGCTAGCGAATTTGATAGGTTCTATTTAAAAGATAGCTTTTGAGGAGAAGGTAGAGTCGAGATGAGGAATAGGTTTTACATTCCTCTAGTAGGAGGCGATTATCTTTATCAAAGCGGAGAAGAGGTCGAAAAGTATGGCGGGTAAAAAACAGGAGAGTGCTAATGTTGTTGCCTCCATTGCAAGGCGGAAAATATGGAGCTATTTGTCTAAATGTGCAGGTATTATTGGTTGCAGTATTTTTTCAATTTTAGCCGTTTGTGAGAGAAGGCCGATTGGGCGGTAGTTTTGGGGGATCTTTGTAGTTTTTTCAGGTTAATTAATAAGTACAACCGTGGCGTGCTTCCACACTTCAGGAAAATAGCAATTTTTGGGACAGACATTTACAATTTGGAAAACCTGCATGCAGCTGCGAGGGGGGGTCAACATCTGTGCAGATTCTATCAGGGACGCTTGCTTTATTGATATTAAGATTTTTAATTTCGGTCGAGAGTTCTTCGGATATGGAGATTTCTGAGAGGCTACCCTATCGTTTTGTAAATGTCTTCATTCGTCGATTGGTTTGCATTTTCCATTTTCTTTTATATAACTTCTGATTTGGTTGGATGTGAATGCGCCTCCAGTAACTTGTCACAAATATTACAGCTTTCCTAACTTGGTCATGTGTTGTGTAGTATGAGTCGCATAGTCGTGTTATTGGGTCTTTCGGTTTCCCCCAAGTTTTTTGCAATTTCCAAACGTCTGATCGGTCCTTTATGTCGGTTTTCTTTATAAACTCGTCCAATTTCTCTGCTCAGCGTGAGCTTAGAATTCTGGAATTTGGTTTATTGAAAATAAATAGACACCTAAGGCTAGAGTGAAGATGATGGGAAGTTGGTCTGAGAAGTACAGAAAGAGGATTTGGAACTGTGGGTTTTAGTGAGGAAGAGTGAATTATGTCCAGGATGCCGTGAGGAGTGTCTTGAGAGTTGTGGAGATGAGTTGGGCCGGAAGGAGGGCGGATGGTGAGAGATTTGGAAGAAACTACTTAAGGATTGTCTGCTTGTGTATTCCGCCTGCAACCCCTTTCAAATCGCTTCGCGTTCTGATCGACTGTAGAAGTAGAATGGGTAGGCTAGAGACGAGCGCAATTACGTTGATAGTAATTATAGGTCTTTGGGGCATTTTTAGGTGGAGAGAAAGGTGACCGGACCAGTCGCAGTTTATATCTCCACTACAGTGGTTTCCATAGTTAGCGTAACAATTCTTGCACGTTGAACTATCGCGGTTCCGCCTCCACGGCTTGTTTGTCGATATCTCGGTAGCCTCGGAGAGTAAAATGTCCGTTTGGTTGGAGAAACGTCTCTTGTATAGAATTGCGACGGAGTTATCACATTTTTTTCTATGTCTACTTTGACGTTCCCCCTGCGTTCCATGACGCTGCGTGGGAAAGTTTTTCATCGCCGCCATTTAAACCACCAAATGAACCTGCGAACGACAGTATTTTACTTTTGCACTGTCGTTTTTAAATTTTCAAAAATAGTTTGTGAAAAAAGAGACCGGCACCAACGTTTTATACCGTCCTTTGATACATACGAGGAGAAAATTTTAACAAAAACATTAGAGCAGTTTTTTGAGAAAAAAAATGTTTAAAAATTCGGAGTGAAAAATAATTCTACCACCAGTGATTTTGCACGTAGTATTTCATACGAAATATACGCAATGTGATGGCAGTAAAACGGAACATAAGATTTGTGGATAGTTGTTTGATTTCTCTGTACTCTGCAGGATAACGAAAAAACCTATTTTTTTAAATTTTTTGATTAAGTATAATTGTATTTTGATCAGTACATACAATAGGCAACATTTAGGCATTTGAACACAAAATAGTCTTTTATTAGTGAAATGGGAATTTATAGGCACTACAAAATTTATCTATTTTACTCCTAATACCCAAAATGAATAAGCATTAACCTAAAACATTGCATTTTCCACTGTAGAGGGAAAAAACAGGCAAAAAATCCGCAGCTTAATAATCACTACTTCTTTGCACTATCATGGAACCCCTCCTAAATGATACTGTATAAATGTAGTCAATAAATGAAGTCAAATTTCACTACTTTTCAGGGCACAACTTCTGAAGTTTGCACATTTGTGTAAAATCAGGATTTTGAAATGTGTGTGTATGTATGTATGTATGTGTGTATATATATATATATATATATATATATATATATATATATATATATATATATATATATTGTGACGCCGAGCCCAGGTGTGGGCTGTCGCCACTGTTGTTAGTATGGGAGGCCGCGCGCCTGCGAGGGCGCAGTTCGTGGTTTTCTCCTCCCTCCCCCCCCCCAGGCGGCAGTATCGGCCGTAGCGGAGGGGTAGTGAAAGGGGGGAAAGTGGGGAATAAGAAAGAAGGGGAGCGAAGTACGGTTAGGGTCGAGCAGACGTGTCGCGGCCCGGGTGGGATGTGAACGGTAGGAGTGGAGTGAAGGCAGTGAGAGATGAGATACTGCAGTTTCTCTGTGTAGTGCAATATTTTATTGGAGTTTGTCCAATATCACAGATTGTGATATACGTAGCGGAGTGGAAGGATAGTTACCCAGCTATTTCTAATGTTATAATGTTTCGGCAAAAGTGTATCCATGAATTTCTTCTGATTGTAATTTGTGTGATGTGATTTCATGGCGTGTAGTATCAGCATTTGACGTCCAATATCACAGATTGTGGTATAAATAGTGGAGTGGAAGGACAGTTACACAGCTATTTCTAATGTTATAATGTTTCAGCAAAATGTGTATCCATGAATTTCTTCTGGTTGTAATTTGTATGATGTTATTTCATGGCATGTGGTGTGAGCATTTGACAGGGTTGCTTTGTGACCCTGCAGGGTAAGCAAGGCACAATGTTGCAATGATTACTTGTATGGCAATGAACTAGTATTATCGTTTAAGAGTTTGAGGAATGATACTCCAAAGTGTCTTGAGTGTTTAACAAAAGCAATGAAAAGCTTTGTCAATTTTGAATCTTCTTTTTCCTTAAAATTTTTGTAAAAATGGTGAAGAATGTTTATTTCATTGCTTACATTTCTGTTGTGTGTTGATGAAATTTGGATGTAAATTTTTATTGGAAATAAGGGAATTGTGTTAAATAATGTACAATTCTGAAGTGTTTGGTGCAGATGCACTTAATTGTTGTACAGATCATATGGAAGGATAATGTTTATTCCAAATGACTTAAGTTATTTGTTCAAATTAAATTATTTGATTTTGTTTCTTTAAAAAAAAAGCTGGTTGTTTATAATCCTCAGAATTGTTCTAGGAATAATACTTGTGTTGTTGGTTTCCGTTTCGGGAAGCGTGGGAGCAGCCAGGGCAAGAACTCCGCCCCCCGGGTTCCCGACTTCCGTTACAGGAGGTATCAAACTATTTTGCAAACCTTGAAGTACGGCCCTCCGCACGGCGGACGCCACGTCGCCGCGCGAGCATCCCGTTACGTCACAAGGAGCTGGCGCCCGAACAGGGGACCTGAAGGGTGTTCTAGGAGTACCCATGGGGAAGTGCTTGTTTAGGTACTTGTTATTTCTAGCACTCTGAGCACTGCATCCCACGCT